>CM052545.1:96641150-96689500 GCA_028533065.1 Trachops cirrhosus
GCATGTTGCTGGACGCCACTGCCTCATACTGGGTGCGGATCTCTCGCAGGGCCGCTGTGAGGTCCGGCTTGGCCACATCCAGCTCCACGTGGACCTGCTGCCGCATCAGCTGCTCCTGGAGCTCCCGCACCTCCTGACCAGGGTGTGAAAAGGGATAGCAGGGCTCAGAGCCACGGCCGCAGTGGGGGGTTGCCCATAATGTCATGCCCTCTTCTGCCTGGCTGTCGGACATGGACGCTGGCTAAGGGGAGCGAGACCGTCCTAGCTGGTGGAAGTGCATGCCCAGGCTGGGAAGGCAGTGGGGACTTTGGGGGCCTCATGGTGTCCTCCCTGACTTGGAGGTGCAGGGGCACTGAAAGTGTGCCTGTGTCCTTACGAGGGGGCATCTGCGTCCTTGTGTGTGGGTGTGCCCACGGGTTCCTGGGTTCCATGGGGTCACGTATGCTGAGTCCGTGGTCTGAGGTCAGAGCTCACGGGATCTTTTTCATTGTGAGTGGTTCTCAGTTAAGTGGAGACAGACGGCAGAACGAACAGGGTCAGAGAGACTAAGTGTGTGACTTTGCCAAGTTCTTTAACGTCTCGGGGCGTCAGCAGCCTCTGTGAAAGGGGTAATACGGAAAGGTTTCCTTTCTCACAGGGCCGTCATGAGGAAAAAGGAGGCGGCAAGGTTTTGTGGCTCCCATTAAGTGAAGTCTCTTTACCTCTGTCTCACTCAGTTTCTCTCTTTTTCTCTCTCTGTTTTCAATTTCTCCCTCTCTGTTCCAGTCTCTGTGTGGCCTTTCCTCCCTCCGTCCCGGCTTTACCTCCTCATGGATCTTCCTCAAGAACCGGATTTCCTCCTCCAGAGACTCAATCTTCCTCTCCAGATCCAGCCGGGCCAGAGTGGCTTCATCTGCCTCCTGCAGCCGAAGGAGGCAAGGGGTCACTTCGACACCAGGCTCGTCCTCTCCCTAGCCTCCTCTGGTCCCCCCCTCCTAGGGCTGGGGGAGCAACACTTCACTTGGGAGGGCTGGTCTTGGGGGCTGTGTTTGGGTGGGCTGCCATCAACCCTTCCCCCCCACACCCCACCCCTCCATCCCCCTGACCTGTCGATAGGCCGCGAGGTTGTTCTCGGCCTCCAGCCTCAGGTTGGTTTCGTCCTGGAGCCTGGGGTGGGGGACACACTCCCGTGCCTGAGCTCTTCTCAGGACGCTTGGAGCCCTGTCCCAGTCTCCCTGGAGGTGGCTGCCGGAGACACTCCTCCCACTCGGACCCCAGGACTAATGGAGGGGCAGGAGGAGAGAGACCTGGCCAGCAGGGCGAAGCGGGCCTTTGTTTTAATTCATTACTAAGCTGCCTTATCAGGGTCACTGTAGCCTCCTGCTCACACAGGTGTTTCCGCCAACGTGCATTCACTGCTACGTGCACACACACACACCCTCCTGCACCTGAGGTGCCCAGCTGGCTCAGCAAAGCACCATGCCCCCTGGGTTTCCTCTGGCCTTTGGAAATGGGTTTATTAAGATCTCTGCTTCACAGCTGTGCAAGCTGATGTGCCTTGACTGGGAGCATAAGCTGGTGATAAACAGAGTCACCTGTGCTCTGAAACCAGGATGTCCTGCTCTTCCCCCCACTGCTCAGGCCGCCCAGTGTACACCAAACTCTCCTTCCAATCCCTCCGTTATACAGACCTAGGCTCAGAGTGGGTGAGCTCCCTGCCCACGGTCACAGGGCCCCACAGTGAATAAAACACACAGACCCTCTCCGCTGGGGTCTCTGGCTGCTCTGGCCCAGGCTTTCCCAGTGGGGAGGTTCGGAGAGTACCCTTTCTTCCTGGCAGAAGGTCTTTGGAACACCGATCCCTGAGGCTCTGGGTCTTCTCCCAGCCCCTCCCAACATTTGGGGGGCAGGGACAGCCCTCCCTTCCCAGAGGTGTGGAAACCAGTGAGCAGGGAGGCAGGGTTCCCCCAACCCATTCCCTGCAAGCCTGTGGGCACTTCCTCTTGGGGGCTCAGTCCTCCCTGCTCACGAGGCCCCTCTCCCAGGCCCTTACTTCTGCCTCAGGGTGCCCAGGTCCTGTGCCAGATTGTCCCTCTCGACCTCCAGCCGCGCGCTGCTGGCGGTGAGGTGATCGAGCCGCAGCCGCAGCTCCCGCAGCTCAGCCTGGTAGACGTCAGCCAGCTTGGTAGGCTCCTGGGCCCGCAGCTGGTTCAGCTCCGCGGCCAGCGCCTTGTTCTGCTGCTCCAGAAAGCGCACCTTCTCGATGTAGCTGGCGAAGCGGTCGTTGAGCTCCATCATCTCTGCCCGCTCGCTGGCCCTTGTCTCCTTGAAGCCAGCATTGAGTGCCCCAGCGAGGGAGAAGTCCACCCTGGCTGGGAGTGGGGGTGGCATTCGAGCCAGGGAGAGGCGGAAGCTGGGACCCAGGCCCAGGCGGCGGCCGGGAGTCAGGCCCCCCGCCACCGTCTCCAAGGAGGAAACATAGGAGCGGCGGGCGGCTGAAGTGACCCTTTTCCTCTCCATCCTGGCTGGGCTCTGCTCGCTCCTGGGATGTGAGGGCTTTATGGACGAGTGGGCCGGCCTGGCGCTGCCCTGAGTGTCCCTGGAAACACCCCCTGGCATAGCCTGAGGGGGTGGGACTGGGCTGCAGCCCAGCCCCGGGGAGAGCGCCTCTCACCCCACTGAGGTCATTGTGCCCAGAGGCAGGGCCTCCTCGGGTGCCAGCACCAGTCTGGCCACAGACGGAGGTGCTGGGGGACAGTGCCCGGGGCCGGATGCTGGGGCTGAGGCCCCATCACTGGCCCAGGAGACCCTCTCTCTAGGAAGGTGGGTCCAGAAAGGGCTGGAGCCCTGACTGGTGTGGCTCAGTTGGTTGGGAATCATCTGACAAAGTCAAAGGTTGCTGGTTCGACTCCCGGTCAGGGCACCTGCCTGGGCTGCCGGTTCAGTCCCTGGTCAGGGAGCATGCGAGAGGCAACCGATGATGTTTCTCACATTGATGCTTCCCTCTTTCTGTCCCTTCCTCCCCTCCCTTCTCTGCTCTCTAAAAAAATATGAATAAGTAAATATTTTTTTTAAAAAAGAAAGAAACAAAGGGCTGGACCAGGTGACCTGTGACCTGCCTTCTAACTGTTAGGTCCCATAACCCAGGCCTCCCATCAGTCAGCCCTTGTCCTGCCAGGTGCTGGGCATTTGACAAAGAACGAAACTGTCCCAGAGCCTTAACGAACAGCCTACGTTGTCGTTTCCTGCCGAGCCCAGTTCCCAGTACATTGCTGGAGTCCTTCCCTCTGAACACAGCACCCGCATTCCTGCTTTCTCCTCGTCCCTGGAGTCCTGGGGCTGCAGGCTGGAATGGACTCTAGCCCTTCGTCTGCTGGGTGGACTGGGGCCTTTAGCAGTGAGGAGCTGACTAAAGGAACTTGGTGGGGCGAGAGGGGGCAGGCCCCGCACTCTTTGGCGCTGTCCCTGGACCGCTCGCTCTTCGGCCCCTGCCTCAGCCGCACTGGGCTCACCCTTCCGTGCCCAGCCTCCCTGCGCCCCCTCCCAGAGCCCGGGGCTTGACAGCTCCACAAAGCAGTTATGAATGAGCTGGCTGTCCCTTCTCCCAGTTTTGTTTCTGCAGTACCCTGTTTCCCTGGCCACCCCTCACCTCGTTCTCACACTGGAGATTTATCTCCTTCGAGTTCCCACAAACTAGGTTGAGAAGATGGGAAGGCCTCTGGGGATGGGTGGGTTTGGGAACCCATGAGCCTTGCTTCCACACTGGAACCCTGGGGACTGCACCCTGTTGCTCCTTGAGACTTCAAAACCATCCACTCCTTTTACTCTGGCTCTGAAGGGTCAGCGCCCCGACCGGGACCCCCAGCCGTCTGTGCCCATGGACTTCTGGGAAGGGTGCAGCCTTCCTCTCCCCACCCCTACTCTGCCCCCTGCCCATGCCTGGGCCTCTGATCCCTTTTCCCGGGCACTCGCTGAATGGAGCCTTGTTCTCCACCGCCGGTGAGGGCGCCACACAGTGAGGGCGGCCCCCAGGGGGCTGTGCTGTTTTTATTCCGGGATGTCAGGCTGTTAGGAGGGGTGCAGCCCAAGCCCCCTGCTCAAAGAGCTTCTCAGAAAGCATCTGATGGGGGCCGGAGTGCAGTGGGGAGCAGGCTCAGTGCCCACCCCCGGCCATTGTATCTGTGCCAAGGTGAGTCATTCAGTGGGCACGAGGGGAAGGCCCTGGGGGGCGGCCAGCCCAGCACTGCCCGGTCTCCAGCCTACAGACAAGGCCTGGCCACTTCCCCCTCCCCAGCTCTCTGAGGCAGCTCAGGCCCCTGAGCTCCAGCCCAGGCAATGCCCTTACCCCATGCAGGAGAAGGTGCTTTTCATCTGAGCACATTATGGGATTTCCCCTGTAAGTCCCAGCACAGAGAGAGGAGGTAAGAGTCTCTTAAGTCTTAGCCACTTCTGACCCCAGAGCCTAAGCCATTTCATGGGGAGGGAATCCTGAAGACGGGGTGCTCAGTGACTTTTGGTCCTGTTGTGGGTGGGGTAGCTGGGGAAGGACAAAGCTCATTAAAAGAAGAGCAAGACTGAGGACAAAACCTTGTCCCAGCTCTCCTCTCCACGGCCAGCAGTGACTGCCTTTCCAGCTTCCAGGCAAATCACAGGGCGTGGTCTCTGATTCTTGTTCAAGTGAAGTCTCATCGAGGCACCAAGCAGCCCTGGGTGGAACAGACCTAACAAGTGCTCATCCATCAGTGACGCCCAGTGACTTTACCTGCACGTGTGTGCGAGAGACACAGGTGCATTTCAGCAGCAGCAGGTGGAAGCTCCGCCTTCACCCACTCCAGTCCCCTCCCTGGGCCCCCGTCACAGACCCAGGCCTCTTGCTCCATCTTCGACCCCCCTGTGGCTCTCAGACCCATCCCCGCACCCAGGCCTTCCTTAAGGACGCCCACACAGAGAACCAGCACGGGAGACGGGCTTGGTCGTGGTTGTGTGCCCAACTTACGTACGGCATTTGTATTGTGCACTCCTTGTAGAAGAGGCAGGAAACCCAGATACACACATATGCAAAATTGAATTAGCCCTAATTTGGCCACCTGGAGATTTCCCCCGACACGTATAAATTCATGTTTTCACAAGTGAGCTCATGCTGCACAAATTATTTTGTAATTTGCTTCTTTTACTCAACAATATGTTGTGAACACCTTTCCATATCAATAAATATTTGTTTACATCATCATTTTAACAGCTACATGGTTTTCCTCTGTATGCATTGATTTTACCAAGCCCTGCTGTTAACAATTATGTTCTCTCTCTCTCTCTCTCTCTCTGTTCTAGGTTACACTGTGGCGCAGGTCTGCCCCAGACAGACAGGGCTCTCAGCCTCCACTGCTGCCTGCAACGCCCTGGCCTGGCTCCGGCCCCGTCCACCCGGTGCTCCCTCTCCTGCTACCCTGACCTTCAGGCCTCTCCTGCTATTCTGACCAGTGGGCCTCAACGTCTGGAGCCTCAGGCCAACCCCCAGGCCCACTTCTTCACTAGACAGCAGAAAGCCTTGGGCGGGGGAGAGGATGCCTGGGTGCCCCACTTCAAGTCGAGGTAGAGATAAGATGACCCCCTACCCGTGTGCCCCCTCCCCTGCGTCAGAATCTGCCAGGATGCCCATCTGCCTACAGGCCCAAGCGCCTCTCCGGACAGACCAACGCCGCATCTGGCCTCGGCCCACCCATGAGGTGCCCAGCGTTTTCCAGGTTTGCCAGCCTCCAATTCAAGGGGCTGGTTCGTGTTCGACTGCTGCCCGCTGGCTCTGCCTGAGCCCCACCCCTCTCCCCGTGCCTGGCCCAGCCTGGTGGGCAGCAGGCGTGGGTGGGATGAAGAGAACATGGCTCTCCCTGGTCGACTCCTCGTGCACCCCTCAGTGTGTCCATCCCCTGACCCATCCCTGCGGAAGGGAGCCCGGCGTTGTGGCCACTAGATGGCAGTGCTCAACTGCCCGGGCTCTGTCTGCCTTGGGGGGGAGGCAGGGAGAACACCGGACTCAGGTGTAGGCAGGCTTGCCCAAATCCAAAGTGGTTATCACCCTGAGACATCACCCCTTTATTTTCTGGGGTTGCCTCTGACCACCACAGCACTGTCCTCTGGGGGAAAGAGAGAGGCTGTGGCCACTCAATAGCTGTATGATCTTGGCCGACTTCAGGAACCTTCTCTTGAGTCTCCATCTCCACATTTATAAAACGGGGGCTAGCGATACTTCCAAGGTAGCTGTGAGGATAAAATCAGTGGAAGCCGGATGCGGCAGGCGCTTGACGAATTGTAGCTCCCATTTAATGACACTTACTGTGCTTTCCCCGTCTCCGAGTTAGCGAGCGCATTAGAGATGGGATGGGCCCAGGGTGGGCGCTGGGCCCCCTGGGGGGTGGGGGTGGGGGTGTAGGCTGCACGTCCTGTAGGCAGTTACCTGGCATTGTGGACCGGACGCAGGGGGCAGCAGCCAGGGAGGAGAGGGTGGGAGACCGCACCATTTGTCCCTAGACCACTGGTTTTTGTGGTCAGGCCTTGCGAGGGGACACATGTAGGTCGTCTCCAACTGCCCCGGAGGAACTCAGCGTAGAGGCTGTCTCCAGCCTGCTTTCTCGCCTCTCTGACTCCTCCACCCCTGCCCTTCCCCCAGCCCTGGACTAGAGGCCCAACCCCCTCTGGTCTGAGGAGCTCTTGGTGTATCATCTCCCTCAGCTGTGGGTCTGTCTCTCCGATGCCTCATCCTGTGGATGGGGCTTCCCAGTGCTGGGGCCTGTGTTTCATCAGACCTGGATCACCCTAAGGATAGGGTCTGTTTGCCGCTTCGGACTAAGGCACCCCCAGGACAGGGGCCACGGCCTCTCCTCGGATGGAACTCCCTGACAAGAGAGCCCATGGGTCACCGCAAGTGGGGTGCTCCTTGGGGGCAGGGCTTGTCTCCTTCCAGCTGGAGGACAGCGGCCCCAGGCAGGGTAGGCTCCTTCCGCCCCAGCCTGTGGCCGGCCAGCCAGCCTCTGCTGGTGAGAAGCACCAAACTTCTGTGGTGGCAGTAGGGTTCCTGGCTGACTCCCCAGTTTCCTCCCCCTTCCTCTTCCCTGTCCCGTCTCAGCACGTAGTCACCTTCACAGACCCATGTGCCAGGCTGCTCCGCTGGGGTTGATAAGCTCGGGCTCTTTCTGTCCCCTCTTCTTCCCCCACCAGCCCGGCCCCGCTCCAGCCTCCCCCCACCTCTCAGCCTCTGGCCCTGAGACCCGCTTTTTAATTGCTTTCCCAGATCTGCTCTGCTCCCCGCTCCCCTCCATCTCCCTGCCTGACTGCGTCCCTCTGGGAGGGTGAGAGGCGGGGACCAGATGTGTCCCTGGCGGGAGGACGGGGCTGGCGGGCAGCCTGTTATTTCTGATTCAGCGGTCCTCCAAACAGACAGGCTGAACCAGGAAACGCTGGTGGGAGGGCAGTGGGAGAGTTGGCAGACACAGCTAGTCTCCAGGCCACCCCACGCCCGCCCGGGGTGACTTTGGCCCTCCTAGCCCCAAAACCTCCATCCCAATGCTCCTGGGGCCCTCTGCACAAAAAGAACCATGGAGGAGGGGAAGACAGCCATGAACTAGATTTTGTTTGGGAACCAGGATTCCTGCAAACTTAGCCAAGAGCCAAAGGGACATTCCTGGGGACAGAGGGGCAGAGGTCCGGGAGGCAGGATTCCTGAGTTAGCAGCTGCTGACGAGGTCCCCTGTGGGGGCCAAGCTGATGACTGGGGGTGAGGAGGCCCAGAGGAGAAAGCCCAGTCCCCTCCCCTTGACAGGTCCCAACACTGATGGGGGCTTGGCTTACACTCAGGTGACAGGGGCAGGCGCTATTCTGACATGCTGCGTGAAGGGACCGTGTCATGTTCTCTGGGTCTGAAACCCCTGGCACTGAGCCTGGTTCTGTGAGGGGGGCAGGAGTTTGGACCCTGGAGCGGGGTCCAGACCAGAGCTGTGGGCCCCAGGTGGGTGCGAAGGGCCTGGGAAGACAGTACTTCTGAACACCTGGAAGCAGAGGAAGGGGCTCTGCACAGATCACCCAGGCGGAAGAGGCAGGGCGAAGCGGGGAGACGGACCTCAGAGCAGGCTGGGCCTGCGGTGGACAGGGGAGCCATCGGCTGCCCTGTCTTACAGATGGCTCTCTCTCTGTAAGAACAGTCCCATCTTAGACTCGAGTCCCCGCCCATAGAGGTCGGCTGAGAGCTGTCAGCTCAGGCCCGCCTCAGTCCCTGCCAGCTCCCAGGGAACGGGGACCAGCCAGGCTGCCTTCCGGCCGGCGGGCACTCTCAGCCCGACCTCCCGTGACTGAGGGCGGGAGCCACACATGCTGCTTAACTCCATCGGCGGAGTCTTCGTGCATTTAATGGGTCACCCGAGAGCACATTTTGCACCGTGGAGCCACGAATGTTTGCTGAGCGAATGACCATCTGCAGAACATCCTTGTCTGGACTGACCTCTTCCCCTTGCGTGAGCTGCCCCCGGCCCAAGTGAAATCTGCCTCACGCAGTGGACTCTCTTGTGCGAAGCTTGCCCCCTGGCCCTAGTTGCCAGCTGCCTTGCCCTATGCCTGCTGCCTCTGCACTTGCAGGGGCGACGGCGATGATCAAATGAGGTAATATATGTGAGGGCCCCAGGAAAGGGAAAGTTATTCAGTTTGAATCCAACCAGCACTCAGCAAGGCCTCCTAAGGTCACGGTACCACGCCAGGCTGCTGGGGGCCACAGATGTGAAGCTGTGACTGCTTCCATGGGAATCACGGTACACAGGGGAAAAAACCTCATTAAGACTAATTGAAGAGGAGGAAACCCCAGGCATGCAGGAAGAAAGGATGTCTGTTCACTTGTTAAGGGAAGCAGCCGGGTGCCATGCGGACTAGACCTCGGTTCGAATCCCGACACTGCCGCTTGCTGTCTAACCCTGGGCATGTTTTGACGCCTTGAGTCTGCTTCCTCATTAGACCTCACAGGACTGCGAACTTCTGTGAAGACGCCCGCAGCTGGTAAGAGCTCAGGGCTCCGCTTTGCGTCCTTTCCACGCCTCCAAAGAGCCGTCAGAACCGAGCGGGGAGAGGCTGCTCCTGCAGAACAGCGAGGCCTCATTTGAAATCAGCAGCGCTATTTGCACGCCTCTCCCGATGTGTTAACTGCCTTCGGCACGTTCGCTTTCAGAAGCGAGTTACCGCAGACTTCCGGCGTTTGGTTTACGCCGCTCACGCATTCAGGCGGCCACGTCTTCCGGGACAGAGGCAAACTCGTGCTGCACTGTCACCACCCAAGTGAGCGGAGAGGAAAGCCACCAACGGACGTGGGAAGTGGGGCCTTGTGGGGGCAAGTGGGAGGAAGGTCGCCCTGGGTTCAAGCCTGTCGGGGCTTAGCCCGGAGCCTCACCTGAGACCCGGGGACCACTGACCCTAACTGACCGCAGGACTCCGTCACCCACGCCCACACCGTGGGAAGACAGGCCTGAGGCCGCAGGAGAGGCAGAGGGAAACGTGTTCTGTCCTCAGAAGTGTCTTGAGGTCTTAGAGTGTGAAGGTGAGAAAGGGAAGGTGCGCTGCCATCGCTCCTGGGTGCACAGGGAGAAGCACACACCAGACAGAGATGGTTTACCAGTTATTGTAATGAAAATGTATATCCATATCTACATGTACATATGCAGAAATAGAGGATCAGAGGATATAAACCCACACTATTCACAGCTTTTCTATCTAGGTGGTAGTATTAAGGCTGACTTTCCCTTTCTTCTTTACACTTCTTTTTACAGAGTGTATAGCCTGTTTACAACAGAGTACAAACAATGACGCCCTCTCCGTTTGGAAATCAGGGCACCACCATCGTCTGCATCACCACCAGGACTGCGGCTTCTGCTCCAGGCTGGGGGGAGGGGGCTGAAGCTGTCCCTGCCTCAGAAACCAGGGAGGGCCAAGCTGGGGCTCCCCAGCAGGCCCTCTCCTCATCCTCACCCTCCTCCGCTATCATCCCTGCCCAGAGCCCTTTGTTAGACTGGGGGCCGGGAACAGAGCCCCCAGCCACCTGCCTGCAGGGAGGGTGTTATAAGCCAGGGGGAAAACGATGGACTGGACACAGCACCCATTAAAATAGCAACACATTAACACTCTCCAGTGTATATATACACGCTGAGAAGCTGAGTGTAACAAGAGGTTAACAGAGGGCGAGTAGCGGGATGAGTGCCCGGCGGACGAGTGTTAACAAAGGAAGAGGGTGTTGGCATTAATTGCTCCACGCTGCGGACGGCAGGTCGGGGCTCCTGATGCAGGCTGCTCCAGGACCCAAGAGGGGACAGCAGTCAGGACACCTTGGCTGACAGCACTCCCCTGACCCTCGTCGGTTCCCTCTGGCTCCTCAGGTTGCCGGATCAGTGGGCACTGAAGGGGGGCTCTGCAGGCCAGTTGGAGGGGGGGCGGGGGGCAGGGAGCGGGGAGAACGGTGAGACTCTGTCCCACCATCCTCCATCCCATCTCCCATCTCTCTCTTATCAGGGCTCCTGAGATGCTTGGAAGCACCCCCAGGCCCTCGGGTCTCAGCCCACCTTGTCCCTTCCTACTTCCTTTTTCACCTGTCATGGTGGCCCAGACCATCCCTGTTCCCAATGCCAGTCACCTGGGGTTGCAAGGGACTCGGCTGGCCTCTTCAAGGTGCTGCTGGGGAGGCGTGCGATGCGGCTGTGGCGGGAGACTGAGGAACTGAGGAAAGGAAGGAGGAAGGTAGCAAGGTCGCGGGCGCGCCCCTGGGCTACAGGTGGGAGTGGGGGGTGGTGGAACCAGATCCCCGGCCTCCAGCACCAACGAGAACTCCCAAGGCCACATCTAAGGGTGGGAGGGGTGGGGGCAGGGAGTTTTGGGGGGTTCGGGAGGGAAGTGGGGCTGAGGGGGTGGGTAGGCCTTTCCCTGGATTAACCAGTGAACATTGAATGTCCCCCTCCTGAAGGGGGTCCTTTGGCCTTTACCCAAAGAAGGGAGATACCCTTCACCTCTAGCGCAACTGTCTACTAGGAAGGACCAGGGGAACCTCAGTCAGACCACCGACGCTGGCCTTGCTCACAGGGCTCGAGCCCGCTACTGGTTCCAAGGGTCCAGAGATATTCGGGGGCCTGCGGTGGGCCCAGGCGTCCACTCTCCCCCTACAGCCCCCCAGCCTCACCTCACGACGCGCCTCTTCTTGCAGGCGGAGGTCGTAGGGAAGGAAGATGCCGGCTTGGGGCCCTTCCCGGTGAACAGGGGCACCGGTCCACTGGGGGAGGAAGGAAGATGAAGGGAAGCAGGTCAGAGGGAACCGGAAAAGGGTGCCAGCGCCTCCTCCCTCCAGCTCTGGATTGGGCGGTGGGAGGTCAGACAGGATGGCCTCTGGGGTTTCTTCCTGCTAAGAGGTGATTCTTCTCCTGCCTCGCTTGGCCTGGGCTGACAGCGGAGTGACAGGCCCGTTCTGGGAGAACATCCAGGTGTCAGTTTCTGGTGTGTCCAGGGGACCGGAGTTCACACAGTTTCACCCTTCCACCTGCCCGCCTGGCGCTGGTTACTGAGAGGTGGTTCGGGCTACAGGAGAAGTGGGGGTGTGGTGGGCAGCCTGCCGCCTGGGGCCTCACAAGTCCAGGTCAGTCTGCCACTTGTTCTTGGCCTTGGCCTTTCCTGAGATGGTTGCTGTTCCCCTGACCTGACACGTGGGTGGAAAGTGGGGTGGAAGGGTGTTGAGCTTCATCTGCTCACTGAGAAATGCCAGATAGTTTTCTGAGGATCCGCATCCCCGTTCGGATGCTAGGCTAGAGGGTGACACCTGGGGGCAGCAGTGGCGGATAGAGGAGCTCTTTCTCAGTGGGACACAGAACCTTAATCGGAGCAAAGGACCGGAGCGATGCAGAGGAACAGGGCGGGCTGGACTGCCCTCTTGAATTCCTGCTCCCTGCTGACCTTCCCCAAGTGAGGGTCCCATTTGTAGCTCCTCATGGGCATGCCACAAAGCAGCCCCGTGCGGGCGGCTTGGAGGTAGAGAGATGAGGCAGGGCCCCCCCACCGAGAGCAGCAATGGCTCCACGGAACTGCATGCCCGGCCCTCCCGGGCCTGATCAGACCGAAGGGAAAGAGACAGCGCATGTCTACGCTCCAAGAGCCGCGCTGTCTTCCACTCCTCCAGGCAGCGTCTCTGTCCCTCCCTGACCCCTGACCCCCTGCTGGGAGGGCTGGGAGGAAGGCAGGAAGGGGGCCCACCTGGGGATGAAGGGCTGGTCCAGCCTGTTCTGGGGGACGTTTTCCCAGCCAGTGCACTCGCGGAAACCCAGCTTTGAGAGAGGCTCCTCGGAGAGATCGGAGAGATCGAAGGTGGTGTTGAGGTCCCGAGCAGGCGGGGCCAGAGGCGTGGAGCAGTTCTGCAGGGCAGAGGAGCCCAGAGGCACCCGCCTTTTGATGACTGTGGCTGGGCAGAAGCGAGGGGAGGGGCCGGGAGAGGAGGCCCTCCCCGCTTTGGGGGGGGTGGGTCCGAATGAAGGCTGAGCCTCAGGCAGGGACCCCCTTCTCAAGCAGGGCAGGAAGGACTGGCGCTGGCGCTTGGCCCCAGGCTTTGGGGCTGGGGGACCGTCTTGCTCTGAGGGGCTCAGCCTCTTCCTTCTCTTCTTCTGCTTGGGCTGCAGAGACGCCTGGGCTGCGGTGCAGTCAGGCCCCGGGGAGACGCCCAGGCTGTGCAGGAGGCCACTCTGTTGCCTTGCCATGGTCCGGGTCACAGGGCCAGAGTATCCTGGAGACCCTGGGTGTGGAGAAGGAAGGCCCTGAGAGAAGATCAGGGACTGAGCAGAAGAAAGGAACGTTTCTAGAATTTGGGGAGAGAGACACGGGAGACATGCAGGAGTCCTTAGCTCCCCAGTTCTGCTGTGACTCCTGGGGTCCCTCGGTGTGCCCCACAATCCCAGGGGTCCTGTTCCAGCACCGAGGACCCAGCGAACCCTCGGCTGGGCTTTGGAGTCGGCGCCAATAGGCAGAGGCAGGGCAGGGGCGAGACTCACGTGACTCTGAGCACAGCTCCTGAGCCAGAGGCGCCCCGCTGGCTGAGCCCGGAGCTCCTGAGGCCTCTGTTCCAGGCCCCGGTTTCTCCTCGTGCACCAGCTGCTGCAGGGTCTGAAACTCGGCGATCATGTCGGGGGTCAGGAGGTTGGCTGCTTGGAGCAGAGAGTACTGCCGCCGGGCCAGGCGCAGCACCTTCAGCGCCAGCCTGGAACAGAGGGAAGGCGTTCCCTGTCCTACGCGGCCCCGGCTGGCCGGGGTCCTCTGCGCCGTGCCCGGGGCCCCACGGCCCCAGGTGCGGCAGGGAGCACACGCGGCCTGGCCTGCCCGCCTCCCGGCCACGGCTCCCGCTCTGCGGCGCCCTCGCTGAGGACCAGGGCTGGCAGAGATGGCCACAGGCCGCGAGGGGTGGGGGTTTCCCCAGTAAACGTGCCTCCCAGCCAAGACAGTGAGTGACCGGGCAAGTAGGGACAGGGCGCCTAGTGACCTCGGACTCAGAAGGCCCGAGTGTCCTCTCAGTGCCGCCACCTGTTAGTGCTGTGACCTTGGCAATGACAGGCTCAAGTCTGACTGCCAGCCTGCCAGCTCGAATGCCCATGCCGACGCTTCCCGACTGTTGAGCTTAGATCACCGCCTACCCTCAGTCTCCACATCCTTTAAATGGGGTGACAAGTGCACCCACCTCACCGAGCGGCTGGGGAGATGGAATGAGCGATTTTATAGAGAGCGTTTAAAGAGTGCCTGGCACAGAGTGAGCACATCAGGTTCGCTAACTATTGTTTTCTGTAAAGCAGAAATAGTGCCACCTGCCTGGGGAGGATAAGAGGAGATTAAATAAGACGGGCTGCGTGACCTCGGTTCTGAGAGGACCCTCAGAAGCACCCTCAGTCCGCGCTTTCTAGCGAACGGCTGGGATCCTGAAGGAGCCTGTGTGAATCAGGCACCCTTCGCAGGCGGGGAGGGGCTATTTAAAGGAAATTACGGGGATAATGCGATTATTGATGTTGTAAATTTAGATTCTAATAAAGCAAATTTCCTTCCTGTCAGGAACACCTACGATAAAGGGGAAAACACAATTATCTCCGTGGGGATTATTCATGGCCACTAATTCATCCCCAGGTAGCACAGTCTCCTACCCGCCCTGACGCCTCGGAGCCCCTCCTCTGCTCTCACTGTGCGCACAGGGGACCCAAGCTCATTTTCTAAAGCGGCCTCCGGGCCTTTTCAAAAGAAGACAGGATATAAATGAAAAAGGACACAGCAGAAACTCATTCTATATCGGCCGAGCCACACAGGGAAAGATCAGACTGCTAGGGAGAGTGGGCGTTAAGGATGAATGTGCTGGCCTGGACGGCAGGGGGCGGGGTGTGGCCCCACCTCTCTCCTGTGGTTGCGTGGCCCCTGGGCAAGTGCCCTAGGACCCATCTGACAAATGGAGACTTGGTCCACACCAGGGATTTTCAAATTGGGTTCGGAGAAACCCATCTGAGGACATTTTAAATGGAGCGGCTCTGCTTTATCCGCTCTCCACATTAGACTTCAGCCTAAGTTCATTTGAAGAAAGGACTTTGCAGCAAAAAAAAAAAAAAAAAAAAAAAATCTGAAAACCACTGAACTGGAAAATCTAAGATTGCCTCAGTACCCTGGTGGTCTTGGATTTTGAAATCTAAAGCCAAAGAGAAATTATTTTCCATTATCTAGTTGTTAGGGTGTTTCCAAGTATGGAGATGATCTAGAATGTTCTGTGTCCCCTAATACTTAGGGTTTTCTGTCGCATTTTATTAGTGCTTCAGCTCAGAGAAGCAGGGAGAATAATTAGGGTTGTGATCCCCCAGATCATAGCAAAGACAGAAGCAACTCGTCAGAGGCCACAGAACGAGAAGCACAGCAGAAACGAGAACGCTGGTGTCCCCTCTCCTTGCAACAGAGGACACCGGGCAGGGAGCCCCGAGTCATGAGGGGGAGCCCGTGGCCGTTCCCTGGGCTCCAAGGGGACATCCCACCAGCGCATCCCCGCCGCAGCTGGGCCCCAGGGAGTCGGCAGCAGGAGACAGATAATAAGCTGCTGATTACTCAGGCTGCAGCATTTCTGCTGAGTTGGGACCAGACACTCCCCAACAAGAAATAAAATTAAACAGGCCCTTCTGTCCAGACGCTTTAAATATACGCCGCCTAGTGTGAAGCATGCTGGGGAGGGTGGAGTGGGGTCGGCAGCCGCAGAGCTAAGTGGCATGGGATTTATGTTCTGGGGACCACGGGGAAAAATGCCAGCAGCACCTCTCCAAAAAGCACAGAAAGAGTGGTCCAAAATCTATTTCTCTCTGGCCGCGGGGGGTGGTTTGTGTTTACTTCTGAGGAGAAACAGCTACGGTCGATCTGTTGTTGAAGACGCGGTAAACGCCCGACTCGGGGTTCTGTCCCTTCCCCGGCTGCTCCCCCCTGCTGGGGATGCGCCGCTTGGCCCTCAGACTGGAGAGCGAAGCGCCAGCCCAGGCGGCCCTGCCCTCGCGTGGCGCTTGCCAGCTATCTCGACAGAACTTGGTGTTTTGCTTCCCTTCTGGTGGGCTGCCAGCTATGTGGGGGAATAAATAGGGAGATGATAAATAAATAGAGTAGGTGATAATATCAAGTTGTTAAAAGCAGATAATGGCCCTGGCCGGGTGGCTCAGTTGGTTGGAGCCTCGTCCCGTACACCAAAATGTTGCAGGTTCGATCCCTGTCCGGGCATGTACAGAAGGCAACGGATCAATGCTTCTCTCTCACGTCCATGCTTCCTCCTCTCTCTCTCTTCCTTCCTCTCTCTCTAAAGTCAACTAAAAAAAAATATCCTCAGGTAAGGATTAAAAAAAAAAAAGCAGATAATGGACAATGGTGAGAAAGACTTGATTCTTAACTAGGACAAAACCAGAACTTTTGCAACTTGGTACCGACTCCCCGCTGCAAGAAGCTGGAACCCATCACCTCCCTCCTTGGACCCCGGAGAAGACTAAGACACCTACTGCTTAGAATGGTCCCCCTCCGGGTTCTGTGGTGACAGGCGGCCCCCCACTCGCTCGGGCTCCAGCATCGGGCCAGGGGATGCCGGCAGTGACTGTCGGAGGCTCTGCTCTGGCACCTGGACTGCAACCTAAAAAGGAAGGACGTCACAGGTAGAAGGCCCAGGATGACCTGCTTCCCTGTGTAAGTGGCTTCTAAAATCTTTCCCTCCTCCGAGAGTGGGGGTGACAGCGCCTGGATGGCCAGGCCCTTGGAGGGGCTCTCTTCCTCCGGTCTCATCCTCCCTCCCCACGCCCCTGTGGTAACACGCCCCCCCACTCCCGGACACTCGGGGCCTGACAGAGTAGCTCTCCTTCCTGCACAGCATCCTAAAGCCTCCTAGTGGCTAGGACGTGACACCCCGGTAGAGAACCGGGGACTGCAGGGACTCTATGAGTTGGAAAGGGCATTTGTTCTAATATTCCACCAGCTCTAAGTCCTACCTCCACAGCTGGGCCTTTGTCCTTGTCCTCTGGGGGCTGCTCCTGGTCCGAAGAGTTCCCTTCCTCCACCCTCCCCGCCTGGGCCTCCGGCCCGAGGCTCTCTTCTGGGGGGACTGCAGGCTCTGGGCGGAGCTCCGGGGTGCAGGGCTGGCTGGGAAGGAGGGATGGTGGGGAGGAGCTGGAAAGGCTAAGGGGGGAAATGCGGGGTTTTAGGGGCGGGAAGTAGGGGCAGGTGGGGAAAGCAGGGAGGGGGCAGGAGTGACAGAGCCCACAAGGATGGACGCTTGGGTAACAAGTAGGCAGTAGCTGGGGGTAGGGGCAGGGAGGAGGAGCCAGAAATTTTCTGATTTAGGAAACAATGATGCCCATCTCTTAACCGTACCTTCTTTTGAATAGCAGGTGATGCTTATATGGGCTGGGGTGTCATTTGCTCATTTGACACAGGGTATTCTCAGTGCCAGTCAGTGTGCTGGGCGCTGGGTGGGAACCCCTAGCGCTGGGTGGGAACCCCTAGCCCTGGGTGTCAGAACAGAAGCAAGGAGCCCTGCCTGGCTCTCCGGAAGCTGGAGAAGGGGGCTTTCCTGGCTGAGCTGAAGGGTGGGGTAGGTATGGGCCACAGAACTCACCGTTGTTGCAGAGGGTCCGACGTGGGGGGCTGCGGGAGGTCCTGGGCCCCCGCCTCATACCCTCGGAGCTTCTCCCTCAGGGTGGCCACCTGGAACGGAAACAGCCAGTCCTTCAGAGCCCCAGGTGAGCACGGGAGGTGGGAGCTGCCCCGTCCCCAGGCACGGAACCCCGGCCACACCCCAATGTTCCTGTCCCTTGCTCTCCTGCCCCCCTCACCCCACCAAACCAGGGTGCCCTGCCTCCCAGCCATGCTCTGAGGTGGGCTCCTCACCTCAGCCTGGAGCTGTTGGCAGATGGTGGCATACTGGCTGATGTGACAATCCAGGCTGACCACATTGCTCTTCAGCTGTGATGGGGACACGGGGGAGAGATGTCTCTTCTCTTCACTCAGAGTAGCTTTAAGCACCCACGTCCAAAGGCCAGGCATTGCGCTAGGCACCTCACTCATATTCTCGTGAGTCAGGCTCACGATTCGTGAGACAGGCCTGGGAGGGTCAGTGCCTTGCCTGAGGCCACAGCAGAGGCAGAGGTCGCCTTTGAACCCAAGAACCCTGACTGTCTGCCCAACACCCTCTCGCCAGGCCAGGGCTTCCCAGCAGCAGCTGGCTCCCGGGAGGAGGCAGGGGAACGCGGAGCAGCTCTGCTCTAGTCTGTGTTACATGCTGGTGTTTCCACTGTTTTGCTGCTAAAAACAAGTCTGAAAGTGATCGCTGAAAAAGGTCACCGGGCCACCCCCTCCTGTCGCCTCCCTCTTGAGGCGATTCTGCCTCAGTGCGCCAGTGCTGTATTTTACTTTTTCTGAGTCTTGGAGACCACCCTGCCTCTCCCCCATCTGGAGTCTTCCCAAGCACAGGCGCCGTGCCCCTCCCACCACAATTTCCCTGAAGACAGAGACCAGGGAATGCCTTCCCTCCGCCTGTGGGAACTCGTGCTCCAGGCACCGGGGCAGGTCCGTGGGTCCTGCCCCCCCTCCCTGCCTGGGGCCCCCCACACCAGGTGGGCACACACCGAGAGCTTGATCTCCTTGGCGCGGTCGGCGTACTTGAGGGTGTTGTACGTGTCCTCATACGTCAGGCCAGAGGGGCTGACGGCAGCGATCATCACCGTGCGGCAGTTGCCCCCAAGGGAGTCCTTGAGCAGACGGGTCAGCTTGCTGTCCCGGTAGGGCACGTGAGACTTGCGACCCTGCGGGGGGCGGGGGGCAGGGAGCAGGCCTGGGGTGAGGTGGCTGGACCAGACAGACCCGTGCTGGAACCTGGCAGCCTCTGGCCCCGGGCTGAAAGGAGGGACCCTTAGCGTCAGGGGCTCAGTGGCCGTCCTATGGACACCCTGAGCCTTGCGGCTTTACCTTCGCATCAGCCAGCGCATTGAGGACGTTGATGAGGGCCAGCAGAGAGCGGTTGATGTTGGCACCCTCCCGCAGCCGCTCCCCCTTGGCGTGGGTGCTGGATGCCCGCTCCGAGCCAGCCAGGTCAATCAGGCTCATCTTGGCCACCCGAAGGGCCTGGGTCAGACCTGGAACCCGGTCCTGCTGCTTCACGAAGATCTGCGGGCAGAGGGCCGGGTGAGCCGGCACCGGGCATCGGAAGCCCGGTCTGCAGGCTCTGAGCCCCCACCCCTCACCTGGAAGATGGCATGGGAGCGGGAGGACGTCGCGTTGGCGTCAGTGGGGTGCTGTGTGCGGTTACGGTTCCCCCTGGTCAGCATCTCCAGCAGCTGCCCGGCCGAGGCTGGCTACAGAGGAGAAGATCGGGAAGGGAGCTGTGGCTTTCCCCGCCCAGACCCCGCCAACAGCAGGGCTGCTCTGCGGAACCCACGTCACCGGTGCTGCCATAGGACTCGGGCGTCCCCGAACTGCCTGGTGAGGGACCCTGAAGGGCCAATGAGGCGGCTCGTGCCACCGACCCCAGTCTCGCACCTGGTGGAAGGAAAGTCCTTGCACTACCACCCCCTTGTCGGGGTCCTCACGGATGGCAAGGGGTCCCTTGGGCTCCAGGAGGTCGTGGATCTGCTCATTGTACACCTGGGGAGAAAGGAAGCAAGGGAGAGATCTGAGGAACAGAGCCCGCCAGGAAACCTCCCCGCCAGGGGCTGGGAGGGCCGAGCTGCTGGGCGGGGGCAACGTGACCAGACACCACCACCCGAGTGGCACTTTGCAGGATGATGTTAAGTGACGAGAGCAGGTTTAGTTCACCTGCAGGGTCTCTCTGAGCTGTTTCTGTCCTCTGGGCCCTTGCTGGGCCCCCACCTGCCCCCTTCCTACCACCCTTGCCCGCTACTCACTCCACGCCCCTCCCTTTGGAGGTGCTTGTGAGAATGAGGGGTGGGGCTGCCCAGTCCCAGGAGGGGACAGTCCTACCTCCTGGTAGCTGATGAGCACCTCGAATCGCTTCTCCTCCTGGCAGGCCTCCAGCCGCCTGTACAGTTCCATCGTGGTCAGGTACATGATGCCGGGGTCCCCCTCTGTTCCCAGCATGGTGTGTGTCTTCCCTGCCCCGGTGGCCCCGTAGGCAAACACTGCAGGGGACAGAGTGGGGTGACTCCCCCTCTGCGCTTCCACCCAGCTCGCCCTTCTCTCCCCAAGCCCCTTCCTGTGCCTTCCGTCGGCACAGTCCCACTGCTCGAGCCACCCACACCGCCCGCGTTTGCCCTGCAGCCTGAGTTCTCCACGTCTGTGTCCTGGCTTTCCTGTAGGTCTTCGGATTCGCGGGCAAGGGGGTCTCCCTTCCTCCGGGATGCCTTCTCCTGTCTAGGTAGCTTCCTCTGTGGAGGCCCATGGCTCTTTCCCTCTCATCCCTCACCTCAGTCTATAAGCACACACTTGTGGGTGTGATTTCAACTACTCTTCTCCCCCCTGTAGACTGTAAGCACCAGGAGGCCAGAAACCACGTCTGTCTGATCTGCTGCTGCATCCCGGGGCCCAGGACAGTGCCTCCCACACAGGAGGAGAATGAAGGGGGGACCCACAGAGAGTGCAAGGGCCAGAGGCCTCCTCAACAAGTGCCCAGCCCAGGGGACGGTGGGCACATGTCAGGAGACACGGAAAAGCATGAGAAGAAGCAGGGCCGCGAGGGGGCCACTGGTTGGGGGCCCTTCCTCCCGGTTGTCCAGAGTCTCACCCGAGCAGTTGTAGCCCTGGAGGAAGCTGTCCAGGATGCTGTGGGTGGTGTGCTGAAACACGTCCTGTTGGGTGGCTGACTCCCCGAAGACGCGGTCGAAGACAAACGTCAGGTCTTTGCCCTTCTTCCTGGGGCCGTCGTGGATGCTGCCCCATTTCAGGCCAAGGAAGGCCCCTTCGGGCTCCTCGGGGTCAAACACCAGCACCCGCTCGTCCACCACCTGAATCACGGGCCGCCGCTGGCTCTCCAGCTCCCGTGGGGTGGGGGGCCGCACCCGCACCACAACCTGCACCTTGCTGTCCTCCACCGCCATCACCATGGCAACACCTGGGCAGAGACACAGCGGCTATGAGAACCAATCTGACCCCAGGACTGCGCAGGGACCCCCTCAGCCGAGCACTCAAGGCCTCCTCCCACCCCCACCCCGACAGCCGATCTCTGTTTTATACCTTAAGAGAGTGAGAATATTGGTGCCAGCACCAATTACTAATAAATATCGCTTTCTCACTTGAAATACCACGTTTGTCATGTCCAAACGACTATTTTTTTCAGAGGTCTATTACCGGGCTTTCTGTTACGTTCCACTAATCTGTCCTCTCCCGTGCTAACGCCACGCTGTTTCCATTCCGTCCTCTACCGTGTGCTTTCCAGCTAGTGAGGCAAGCCCCGCCCCCACTAGCCTTCTTTTTCATGATTTTCTTGGTTATTCTCAGACATTTATTGTACTATTTGACTCTAAGAAAATATTTTTAAAAATTTTTTTATTTAATTTTAGAAGGAGGGGAAGGGAGGGAGAGAAACATCAATGTGTGGTTGTCTCTCATGCGCCCCCTACTGGGGACCTGGCCCACAACCCAGGCATGTGCCCTGACTGGGAATTGAATGGGTGACCCTTTGATTCACAAGCTGGTGCTCAATCCATTGAGCCACACAGGCCAGGGCAGACTCTAAGAAAATTTTTATCAATTCCATTTCTAATCCAGAACATCCCTATCCCCTACAAAAGCTTTATTGGAATTATAATTGGAATTCTATTACATTTACATATTTATTTTATATTAAACCTTTTCATGCAAAAACATGGCTATTGCCTTTTTATTTGTTCAGATTTTTTATGCTCCTCAATAAGATTTTTACAGTTTTCTTTCTCTTCAGATAGATTCTGTACCTGCCCTTTTAATATAATTCCCACGTACTTTATAGATTTAATCACTCTTATGAATGCAACAACTTTTCCCATCTCCATTTCCAGGTGGTAACTGCTAGCAGAGAAGCATTACCACCCTCAAACTCTCTTATTAATTCCAATTTTTTAATTTAACTTATTTTTTAAATATTTTATTTGTTTACTTTTAGAGAGAGGGGAAGAGAGGGAGAGAAATATCCATGTGTGGTTGCCTCTCACGTGGCCCCCAGTGGGGATCTGGCCCACAACCCACACTTGTGTCCTAGACTGGGAATCGAACTGGTGACCCTTTAGTTCTCAGCCTGCACTCAATCCATTGAGCTACACCAGCCAGGACCCAATTTTTTTTTTTTAAACTAGGGCTTATTGCGTTTTCTGAGTATGCAATTCTATATCAGAAAAGAAAAATAATTTTTTCTCTGTATTTATACCAAATATTTTATTTCCTGTCTGTTGCAATCTCTAGAATGAGTTTGAATAATAATGGTGACAATGGGCATCCCTGTCCTGTTATCGATTTGAAAGGGCTCTCGTGCTTCACTACTGAGGACCTGGCTTGGCACATACAGTCATTATCACGCTGCTAGTTTCTCTTATTCTTATTTTACTTAGAGTTGTTACTCCTATTCTCATTTTACTTAGAGTTGTTACTAGGAAGGCCTAAAATTTTACCTACTGCTCTGTCAGCGTCTCCTGACATGTGTTTCTTCCCCTTTGTTGATGTGGTTAATTATTTGATGTTATTCCTGGTATTAAAACCAACCATGCATTCTTAGAAAAAATCCTACCCTGACCATACTGAAATTTTAAGTTTTTAAATGGTCAAATGGGTCAGGTTTTCTCTTATGGTTTTTATGTCACATTTGAGAAGACATTCCTTCCCCAAGGTAGTAAACACTTTTATATTTTTGCCTGTTACTCGTTCTTTTTTAAATTTAGGTCTTTATACAGGCAGAATTTACTTTATTGTGAATGATGTGGTTTTTAAATTTCCAAATGGTAAGCAATCATCTCAAGATCATTTATTAAATAGTGTATCCTTTCTCCACCAATTTCAACGGCCACATTTAACATAACTAAATTCTCCTATGCCCTGACTGGTGTGGCTCAGTGGGCTGGGTGTCATCCCACAAACCTAAAGGTCGCCGGTTCGATTCCCAGTCATGGTACGTGCCTGGGTTGCCACGTTGGGGGCAGGTCCCCAGCTGGAGGCGTGTGAGAGGCAATCAGTCCATTTTTTTCCTCATGCATCGATGTTTTTCTCCCTCTCTCTCTGTCTCTTCTCCTCTCTCTAAAGTAAATGAATAAAACCTTTAAATTGTCCTATAAACATGAATTTGTTTTTAGGTTCTCCATTCTGTTCTGCTGATGTGCCTATTCCTTTTGCAGGAACTCACTGTTGGAATTACTGTGATTCTATAATCTCACCTCATTTTTCTTTTTCATGGCTATTCTTGGGCATCTTGTCTGGCACAAGATTTTAGAATCAGTTTACAGAATTCTATGAAACATTCTGCAAAGATTTTAATTGGGAGTACTTTGAATTATAGATTAACATGAAGAGAATTGGCATCTTTATAATATCAAGTCTTCCCATCTAGTATCTCTTTTCATTATTCACAACTTTATAATCCTCAGTAAAATTTTATAGCTTTCTTCACTTGAGTTTTGCATATTTCTTGATAGGCTTATTACTAGGTATTGTATAGTCTTTATTATATTGTGAATAGGCTCTTTTTATTTATTTATTTTTTAAGATGTTATTTTTTTTATTTTTAGAGAGAGGGGGAGGGAGGGAGAAAGGGAGGGAGAGAAACATTGATGTGCAAGAGACACATGGATCGGTTGCCTCTTGCACACCCCCAAATGGGGACCTGGCCTGCAATCCAGTCATGTGCTCTGACTGGGAACCGAACCAGGAACCTTTTGGTCCACAGGCCAGCACTCAATTCACTGAGACACCAGTCAGGGCAAATAGGCTCTTTTAAAAATTGCATTGTCTAATTCATTTTTGCCAGCACAAAGGAACGCTACCGATTTCTGTATGCAGATCTTGTATCTGGCCACATTACCGAACTCCCTTATTAGTTCCAATAGACTGTCATTGATTCTCTTAGGCTTTTCAATTAAATGATGGTATAGTTTGCAAATAATGACAGTTACTTTCCGTTTTTAGCTCTTCTATATTTAGTTCCCTCCCCTTCCCTATCCATCAGGAATGGGTGTTAAATTCTATCAGATGCTTTTTTGGCATGGGCTGAGATGATCACACAGTGTTTCCCCTTTAACGTGTTAGTGTGGAGAGTGAGCTGGGCAGATTTCCTAATGTTGACCTGGCAATAACTGCAAATACTGATTTGCTTATTCCCGCTGGCAGTTCCCTCAGACCTCTCTCCTTGTTTTTTTTTTTTTTCATTTCTCCTTCAAGCCAGCCTCCCAAGGCTAGAGATGGAATTTTTGGAATGCAGGAGTCACAGACCTCCTGGAAAAGTTCACCCCCACCCCAGGGATATATTAACAGAGGTAAGGGACAGAGGCTGCTCCTGGGGGCGGGAGCAGACGAGTGGCAAGACCAAGTCCCACTGACAGGACCAAGGTCATTCAGAAAAAAATAAAGAAGTAGAATTTGTACCTAACACTTCAGCAAACAACTCATGTTTTGTTTTGGGAATGAAGTAAGATTGAGCTTATTTGAAACTCCTGTCCCCCACGTCCAAACTGAATTTCTTTATAATTCCTCCCTACGCAAAACAAGATATCAACCAATAATAGTCTTTTTTTTTTTTTTAAAGATTTTATTTATTCTTCAGAGGGGAAGGGAAGGAGAGAGGGAGAGAAATATCAATGTATGGTTGCTTCCTGTGCATTCCCTGCTGGGAACTGGCCTGCAGCTCAGGCATGTGCCCTGACTGGGAATCGAACTGTGATCTCTTGGTTCACAGGCCCGCGCTTAATCCACTAAGCTACACCAGCTAGGGCCCAATAATAGTCTTTTTACACGTGTGTAATTTTTGTCTTCTTCCAGCAACTGGACAGCGACTGAGTGCCTGCCCTAGGAGGGACTGTTTCAGCACCTACTGAGCAGGATCTCCTTTCATTTCCATCACAATCCCGCAAGACAGATACTATTATCATGCTCATTTTTCAATGAGAAAATGGAGACAGAGAGAGTTAAGCACCGTGCCCAAGATCCCAGGGCTGGCGATGAAGCCTGGTGCCAACCCAGGCAGGCTGACTGCAGAGCCGGTGTGCTGCCTTACAATGAATGACACTATATATTGTGCTCTCATGCTCTTATTGTTGTAATAGTCCCTTATGTTTTCTAATGATCATAATCTCTTTTATGTAACTGGCATAATGTACTCTGCAAACACTTTCAGATATATGGACCGTACCTAATTTTCAGCGCAGAGAAGGCTCCTGTCTCCCACCCGCGCATTCCCCCCATCCCCAGGGAACCAGACTCTTGTGGGTCCCGGCACCCTCTGGGTGAAGGCGGAGAGCGCCGGGCCCCACAGTCTGGGTCTACACTGGCTGACTTTGATGGCAGTCCCAGCTCCCCACGGGGACGGTTTCAGCTGAGGAGTGACAGAGCCGCCTACCATTCTGAGCAGGAAATTAAAAAGGGCACTGGCAGCAGCGTCTGCGTAACCTTTACAGTCCTCTCCTCTCCACTTCCTGAGGGCCAGTGAGGCGGACTGTTTGCCTAATGAGATGTTTTCCTTCTTCCTGAAACAGCACAGGGTACACGGGGTGGGGGTGGGGGTGGCACGTGGCGTGGCTGCAGCTAGGATGCCTGGGTCCCCGTCTCTGCTCCGTATTTGACTGGCAGGAGCTCTTCCCGCCAGCCACACCAGCTTCCCTGCTTGGAGAGCCAGAGAGAACAGCTACAGATCTGCTCCCACCCCAGGGGGATGGGGAGATTAATGAGAGAACGTTTGTCAAGTTTGCTTTGATCCTCAGTTGGAAAGAGCATTTTAGCCCAAAGTACGAGGGAGATGATTCTTTAATAAGATCTTCAGGGTTCTGAGCCAGCCACAGCCACGTCCCGTTTCTGACCCAGGGCAGCTCATTAAAACCCAGAGGCTAGTTCACTGCTGAGCTGGGGCTGGGAAGCCGAGATTCGGTTGTTTTCAGGAGAGCTTCCTCTGCCCGTCCTCAGAGGACAGGTGGCACAAGACCAAGCGCTTCGGAAGCCCCTGGAGCAGAATTTCGGAGGACTTGAGGAGATGCTTGGAGGTGCTGTTTTTATAGGGATTGCTGTAGTCCCCCTTGTCACTCCTTCACAGCCCTTACACACTTGTGTCTCTCGTCTTTAAGCTCCAAGAGAGCAGGACCCTCTTCTGATAGTCTGCATTACCAGATCCAGCATGCAGTAAGGGCTGCACAGTATTTGTCCTACAGCTGAATAATGGCCAGAGAAGACCAGAGTCTGAATCCAAAAGCCTAAAAGTAATTACTATTACAGCTAACATTTATCGAGTGCTTACTATGTATCAGGCCCTAGGCTAAGCGCCTTACAAATGGTGTCATTTAACTTTCACATGAGATTTACAATCTCATTCCGTAGTTACATCCCTACTCTACAAAGAAAACTGAAGCTCAGGGAGGAACTCGTCCCTTGGATGGTAACTAACAAGGCCAGAACTTGACCTTGTCCGGACTGTGAGCAGGGGTATGTCTGTTTGTATTAGGCCGTTCTGCCCTGTAGCTGGGGTTTTGTGGCTCCTACCTCTCCTTACCCTGCTACCTACAGGGCAACGCCCAAACACTGCTTCTGTCTGTGGTTGGTCGCTCAGAGGAGTTGTGTTGTTTTGTTTTTTAAATAGACAATCATAAGGCTATAACTGATGATAGTTTTGCTTACTACTAATTTTATCTTTTTTGTATCTTTTGTCTTATCGTCATGGCCAAGGCCTCTGGTGCAATATCGAACACAGGCAGCAACAGTGAGCATCCTCGTTTCTTTGTTTCTTTTACAGGGAATGCTACTTTTCACTTTTTTTTTAAAGATTTTATTTCTTTAGCTTTAGAGAGAAGGGAAAGGAGAACGGGAGGGAGAGGAAGATGCATGTATGGTTGTCTCTCACACACCCCCTACTGGGGACCTGGCCTGCAACCCAGGCATGTGCCCTGACTGGGAATCGAACCAGCGACCCTTTGATTCACAGGCCAGTGCTCAATCCACTGAGCCACACCAGCCAAGGTTGATTATTCATATTTTATTTAAGACTTTTACAACTACATTTATAGAAGAGATTAGATGGGCTTATAATTTTCTTTGTCTCATTTTTGGTATCACAAAATAAACAGGAGTTTTTTTAGGGAAGATTTACATAAGGTTAGAATAATTTCTTCCAATTGCATATAAATTTCTGATGGAGTTTGGTGGGGTTTTTTTGGTGGGTGTGACAGTACATTTTAAACTAATTCAATTTCCTCAATGGTCTAAACTAGGTCTGTTAAAAATTTCCAGAACTTCTTTAATCAGTTTTGGTAAGTTGTTTTTTCCTAGAAAATTGTTCAAAAGTGTTGTTAAAAAGTGTGTTCCACTGAAGTCTTTCTCTCTCTCTTTTACTTTCTCAGTGACTAAAGTTATGTCTCTATTTTCATGTTTGAGGGCATTTTCTATGTTTTTTTTTCTTTATTGCTAGGGGTTTAGCTTTTTTATTAGTCTTTTTAAAGTTATAGATTTTGGCTAAGTTAATCTTCTATTATGTAGTAAAATTCTACTTCATTAATTTCTGCTCTTAATGTCTTTTTATTGTATACACATTTATTCTGTTGTTCTATCTTATTAAAGTAGTATATTTGCCTCACTAACTTTCAGCTTTTTTTAAAAAAAAGTTAAAATGTAAGCACTTAAGACTACAAATTACCCTCGAAATATTGCTTTGCCTGCATCCTACAAGTTTCCTAAATGGTATTATCACTGTTCCATACTAATTATCTCTTAATTACAATTATGATATCCTATTTAACTGAGTTAAGCAGGTTTTTAAAAAAGATCTATGCCAGTCAGAGAAAGACAAATACCACATGATCTCACTGGTCTGCAGAATCTAATGAACAAAATAGAAACAGAGGCATAAAGGACACATGGAACAGACTGTCAGCTGTCAGAAGGGGGGTCAAGGGGCTAGATGAAAGAAAGGGATTAAGAATAAAAATTTTAAAAAATATATAAAAAACACATAGACACACAATAGTTATGGTGACAGCAAGAGGGAAAGGGAGGTGGGGGTAGGTGGAGTTGGCAAAGGAACTGGGACAGAAACAGACTTTGCTTGGGACGATGTGCACATGATGCCGTGTGCAGATAATGTTTCGTAGAGTTGTACACTTGAAACCTGTATGATTTTGTAAACAAATGTCACCCCAATAAATTCAATTAAAAAAAAAAAGATCTAGCCCTGGCTGGTGTGGCTCAGTGGACTGAGTGCCGGACTGTACACCTAAGGGTCTCTGGTTCGATTCCCAGTCAGGGCACATGCCTGGGTTGTGGGCAAGGTCCCCAGTAGAGGGCGCTCAAGAGGCAACCACACATTGATGTTTCTCTCACTCTCTTTCTCCCTCCCTTCCCCTCTCTAAAGATAAATAAATAAATAAATAAATAAATAAAATATGGGTTTGTTTTAATTTCTTTTTCTTTGCTATTTTTAACTTAATTGCTTGTAGAAAGAGAATCTAGTTTGATATCTGATCATTGTTTTGATTTGCTTTGTGCTCAGAAAGAGAAAATTTTTATAAATACTTCTCTAAAAATATGCTACTTGTATACTTTTAAAAAAACCCTTACCCAAGGATATGTTTATCAATTTAGAGAGAGTGAGGGAGAGGGAGGGAGCGAGATAGAGAGAGAGAGAGAGAAACATCCATGTGAGAGAGAAACATGGACCAGGAACCAAACCCACAACCTTTTGATGTACAAGCCAGTGCTCCAACAGACTGAGCCACCTGGCCAGGGCTATTTGTACACTTAAAAAAAAAAAAAGGTATAAATAGAGGTGGGTTGGATAATACAAAGACCAACAAATTGAGACACCTTAAACTATCTCAGGGTAGAGTAATTTAATAATGAAGTAGGCAGAGAAGGGCTGGCTATGTTGGCAGTTGAAGCATGGGATGTGGTGAGGGAGAGGAAATAGAATAGGAACAAGATTGAAGAAAGCAGTGTCACGAGGAGAAGCTCTTTCAGAAAAATTCTGTAGACTTCCTCCTTTTAGCTAGTGATTCCCAATCTGTAAAATGTAAGTATTAGTATCCATCCCATAGGATTGTTGTGGGGATTAAATAAGTTCATTCAAACATGGTAGGTGCTCAAAAATGTTAGCTATCATTACAGGATTAATATGACAAACATTTTCCCACGATGCCAGAGAACTTTTTGTTTTATTTTGCCGTGTATAATGCGCACTTTCTGCCCAAATTTTTGAGGGAAAAATAAGGATGTGCATTATACATCGGTAATACTAAGGGTGCGCATTACACATGGGAGCGCATTATACTCAGCAAAATAGGCAATGTCTTCAGTAAAATCCCCTGTTTCCCGTATCAGAGACCGGGCAGTATCTTTTCCAAATTACTCACTACCTTAAAGGGTCAAAGCTAAGAGGCAGCATCCTAGGGGCTGTAGCAGAAAGCATGTTTCTCTGCCATACAGGTATTCTTTCATTCCTTCCTTTATTCAGTCAAATATTGACTGAGTGCCCTGTAACTAAGTTCATTCTGACAGCTCTGCAATCAGTTCTTCTGCACAGATGTGTGGAGAGGGTCTTGGCTACTCCACACAGAGGCGCAGAGGGTCCCAGGTCTCCAGATCTAGTGTCCAGGAAGACCCAATTCTTCCTTACACACAAGCAGGAGGGTGTTTCACAGACCGGATGCGCAGAAGGCCCAGCCCAGTGCAGATGTGCGGACGCGCTCTAGGTCCGGTACAAACGAGCAGAGGGGTCGCGATCTCCCGCGCAGATGTGTAAGGAAGCGCCCTGATTCCCACACCTCCCCTGCCTGTTCCAAGGAGACCACGCAGAACCTAGGTGGTCTCCACGTTGCACTTTAGTGTCTCGCACTAAAGAGGTCGGGCTGGCGCTGCCACCTTCAGCGTCTGGGACTGAGCGTCCTAGACCTGAGTGTAGGAGCCCGCAGGAGCGCTTACCCTTCGTCGATTCCCAGCCGCTGGTGTCGCCGCTCGCAGCCGGGTCCCTCCGGCGCAGACAGGAGCGGGGAGCCACAGGGGAGAGTGCCCCACACCCTCCCTTCAACCACGCCAACCTCCGCCCGCGCCACGCTTTCAAATTTGCCGGATTAATTTATCCGCGCTTCTCATTGGTCGCCGCCTCGATCGCTGATTGGCTGTTTCCTAAGTAACAAAGCCCAGCCCTGAGGTGGTGGGCGCTGGCGACAGTGCGCTTGCGCATTTCCTTTAACCGCTATGTGGAGGTTTTGAAGCTGCCTCCAAGGCTGGGCGGACCAGACTGATTAGCAGAAACAAGCACCGGATTGGGGTCCGGAGGTGCCACGGCCGGTCTCTGTCGTTCCTGGGATTGGACTCATCACCAGTTGCAGCAACCAGACATCAAACCCGTTTTCAAACCTGCTTTTTCTGTGGGCATCCGCTTATCTAAAGAAGGGATTTTTAGCCACTGCCCAGGGTCTCTTCTCTCCTTGCGACCATCCCAAGAATGAATTTCGAGAGTAGCCTTGATGTGGAAAAGCCAGCAGGGGCAGAGAATGACGATTCCACCGTTCGGCTTTGAGCGTGTCCGGAATATCAGGGACGGATTGTTGAATTGAGGGTCGGCCCCTTAGGGCATCGCTGGGCAGCCCCTTGTCGGTCCTCACAGCCACTCGCCCCCTTGGATTCTGGTGGGCTAACCTCATGCTGATTTCCAACACCAAGGTTGTGGGCGTCGAAGAGAATTACGGGGCCTGGTTCCACCCACTAGCGGCCGAGTCACTAATTAGTGTTGAGATTGTGGAAGTCACTTCTCTCTGAGTGTTCAGTTTGTTCATCTATAAAAGAGGGCATTACTCTGCCCTTACTACTCACCCAGAAGAGCATGGATGAGAAAGTCCTCCAAACCCCCCGCATATGTAAAAGGACAGCTTCCTATGAATCGGATTAGGATGACATAAGTGATGGCTGCCAGCAGCCAGGGGCTCACCACTTTCGTGATAGTGATCTGTCCCCACACTCGAGCAGGTCTGAGGCATGCAAGAAAGCAGGAGGCGAAATTCCTTTAGAGGACCTGCCATCGAGATAGTAGAGTCACTATTTCATACCTGGTTCATTTGGCCCGAACTCTTCATTCACCTGCCTGGACCTCAGTTGCCCTCTCTGTACAATGGGATAACACTGCAGGTTGGGTGGGAATAAAATGAGAAAACTATACAAAGATCTATTATTGTAAGGCTACAAGAAAACCAAGGTGTTCTTGCCTTTTCCATCACTCAAGGGGAATGAAACTATTAAAGAAGGGCTTCTGGAGGTTTGGGAGTGTGGTGGAGGGTTTGGGGTCCCCAGGAACCTCCAGAGGAACAGGTGCTTCTTGTGTCCTCCTGCAAGCCAGGCCTTGCCCTGGTCCAGTTCTGGTTCAGACAGTTAGCTGGAGGAGGTAGGTGAGTCAGGGTGAGGCAGTGAGCAGAGACCCACTGTGGTCTGGGGGGCGAGGCAGGGAGTGACAGGCAAGTTGAGGTCTGAAGGAGGAGTGGAGCTGCTTTGGCAGAGGGAGTGTTTCTTGGCTCCCAGAAGCCAAGGGGAAAGAATTTTGCAGGTGAGTCAACTGAGCCCACGATGGTGAGATGCCTCGGGAGGCCTGGCTGGGCCCATTTTAAACTGATAAGAACAGATACTACACTTGATCTTAGCCAAAAGTCCAGGAAGTGATTGGGCCCACTTTCGTAGACACAAAGGGAAAAGCCTTGGGTTCTACACTTCAGATGTTGATAAGAGGAGATTGATCTGGCACTGGCCCAAGAAGAATTCAAGGTTTAAAACCCAGATGTGAGGGCCAGGTGCAGAATTTTTGCCTTGTTTGGTGGCAGAAGATGTTTCTAGGCCCATGTGAGCGGGAGTGTGAAAGGCAACAGTCTCTACGCTCTGGTGAGCTGTGTGGGTGTCTCCCTATTTGTAACAGACAAGACCACCAAGCCCAGGTGCCCAAAGGAGGCAGAGGGAGGCACATTCTTTCACCTGCACCCTCACCACTGCACACGCTTTGCACCTAGGTATGGCATTAGCTCTTCCAGATATAGACTAATTTTAAAAGGACCTTGAACCAAATCCAAGACATCATTCTTGTCATCATTAAATGTGAGCCAGACTTTAAGATCTGGCCTAGCACAAGCCAAGCACTATGAAGATGGAAAAGTTTTCACTCAGTTTATCAACAAGGAGGTCCCAGGTGGCCTTGGCAGGAGCGGTTTCAGAGGAGTGGCAACAGCCAGAGTGAAACCAGCCAGGGCTGAAAAAGAATAGAAGAGATATACATGATGATGGGAAGGAGCTGGTACAGAGTGAGCAGCTGAAGATTAATAGAGGGGTGTGATTATCAGTGAAATGAACTCCCCAAAGAAGGCGAGAGGTGAGTGGTCAACCATCTCACTTTGCCCAGCTGGGACTGATGGGTTTAACAGAATGCGGGACTTTCAGTTTTAAAACCTGGACAGTCCTAGCCTTGGTTGGTGTGGCTCAGTGGACTGAGTGCCGGCCTTTGAACTGAAGTGGTTTGATTCCCAGTTAGGGCACATGCCTGGGTTATGGGCTAGGTCCCCAGCTTGGGGCGTGTGAGAGGCAACCGATAGATGTATCTCTTGCACATCGATGTTTCTCTCCCTCTTTCTCCCTCCTTTCCTCTCTCTCTAGCAATAAACAGTCCTGGGCAAACAAGGATAGATTCGATTGGTTATTCTGGTGAGGGAGCATGGATGAGCAGTATAGTATCAGTCTGGACTCTGGAAGGGGACCCAGCTCCTCCAAGGAGGCAAAGAAAGAGGAGAGGGGCGCAGATGCAGGGAAGTCTATGGATTTCACGGTGGAAGTTGATGAAATCTCCTTTTTGTAGCATCTAATTTCTCTGGGAGGTAGGAGATAGAATGACCCATTGAAGAGTTAGCTTCACACTCCATCTGCTGCCTTTGCTGCTGGGCCAAAACATAATAGGCACTCAATAAAATCAGCCGAAGGAATCAGTACATGAATGGGATGAAGGATAGATGTTGTAGGGTTTGGGCACTCGTAGGAGCGGACTCTGAGATGAAGGTAAGTAAGCGTGCAGGAAGTTTACTGGAGAGTGCTCTTAGAATTAACACCTGCGGAAGAGAAGGAAAGGAAGCGCGAGTGGGCATAGCTGGGAGCTCTGAAGCGGGGAAGGCTTTTCAGAGTCATCCCGAGTTTCAACCCCTGGTTGATCAGTCATTGGAAACAGGCTGCCTGAGAAAGGGGCAGGACGTCTGTCTGGGCAGCTCACAGCAGCAGAGGCAGTCCCTGGAGGGGGCTGGTAGCCGAGAGCCATCTGCTGGCGGCACTCCCAGCAGCTGGGAGAACAGTTCCTCAGTCCTGGAGGAGACCTGGCCAGTGCATGGCAGCATCCGTCACAGGGTGTGGAAGTTTATGGAGAGTGTGAGAAGTCTGAAATAGCTGCTACTGTGGTAGTAGAATGGTTATTGTATGGCAGACGCATTAGGTACTGAGCAAGCCATTGTCCTACTTGGAGGAAGCTCTCAGTATGGCCTTGGAGACAGCAAGTCAATGACTACTGGGGGAGTCCAGGAAGGCTTCATGGAAGAGCAGGCAAGGAACCTGAGCTTTTAATAACAAGCAGGTGCTCTGCAGGCAGCTGAAGTGGCCTAGGGCCAAGCAGACCCAACCCTGGCTGTGGGCAGGCGGGGAGAGGTCTCTAACTGTCCTGGCCTAGGCAGCTGTCCTAGTCCGGGCTGGGGTTCCTCACTCAGGGAACAAAGCGCCCTGTGCCCCAGGGGCCTGGAGAGGAACCCATGAATTTGCTCTTCACCATCTGGCAAAAGGCAGGAGCCCCATCCCTGCACAAGCTGCCCAGGGAGCAGACTTTGTAGGAGGGGGCGTGTCCGGAAACTTAGGGGAAGAAAGACCGATTTGGCAGGGAGGGAGTGAGATTTGACAGCTTCCCCTGCTCTAGGGAACGGCCAGTCAAAAGGGCTGTTCCCAGTAAGGGTAAGCCATGTGATCTTGGGTAAGTTAATTCACCTCTCTGTATCTCAGTTTTTCTCATCCAAAAAATGGGCGTGACAATAACGACTACCTTGTGGGGTCATTGTGAGGTTTAAATGGAATAGTACATGGCACATAAGCTACTGTTATAACTTAGCTGTCGATACAGAGATGAGAGTACCTGGTGTTCCTCCATCTCCACTGTTCGCTAAGCCCTTGGACCAGAAAAGAGAAAACCCTTGGTTGCCAGGATGTTGTAGAACCTTTCCAAATGTTATAGAAATAAAAAATGTAAGCGTCCACTTAGTCCAGCTCCCTCAGTGATATCCCCTCTCAGCAGTCTCGGAAGCCTTCCCTGCTCCTCTGACAGCGCCGTGTCCTTGATGAATCTGTCTGATCACTGTGGGTACCTGGAAGCTCTGGGTGGTTTCTAACCGCCGCTGGATCCTCCACACCAAGCTAGAGCCTGGAGTGTTGGAGGTGTTTATTAACCCTGAAGTGAAGCAGAGCGAATGGAGACAGGATCAGATGGGGGGCCAGGGTCTCGGGGGCACCCCGTGCTCTCACTCCGGGCTGGAGACCACAGAGCAGAATGGTGGGGGAATCCACATTGGAGACTGGACTCAGGGTACTCCATTCTTAACACTTAGCTCCACACCCTGGGTACCCCAAACCAACCCCTCTCCTGGTGCCCCACCTTCTCTTTGGGGTTACCGGGGTGGGAGAACAACCAGGTGTCCTCATCTTCTGTGATGATCATTATCACCATCCCAGGCATTGAAGTGCAGCCAAAGAATTTTAAAGATGTTATTTATTTACTTTTAGAGACAGGGGAAGGGAGGGAGAAAGAGGGGAAGAGAAACATCAATGTGTGGGAGACACACCGATTGTTTGCCTCCTGCATGTCCCCAACTGGGGACCTGGCCCACAACCCAGGCATGTGCCCTGACTGGGAGTCGGACAGGCGACCTTTCGTCGGTTCGCAGGCTGGCGCTCAGTCCACTGAGCCACACCAGCCAGGGCGCCAAAAGAATTTTAAACCGTGAGACTCAGGAGACGTGGGTTGTAATAATAAAAATGCATTTGCATTTTGCTTTATAATTTACAAACAGGTCCTCACCCACTGCCTCACAACAGCCTTCAAGTAAATATATTCTTGTTATGTGGCTCCACTTTATAGATGGGGAAACAGGGGCTCAGAGAGGCGTCTGTTCCCGAAACACCGAGCACGGCCAGGACCTGCATGCTTCCGTCTCAGCAACATGCACGTCTAGCGGGCCCTGCTGTCTCATTCTCGCTATCCCACCACCTCTCTGCGTTCCCGTTCTTCCAGTGGAGTTCCCACTTTGTGGCTTTGGTGGATGGGGCAAATGGGTAGTATGTGGAGAGTATGGGGGGCAGGTGGCCCTCTGGCCCTCTTTCGTCCAGCTCCCCAGCTTCCGCCTCTCTGTAACCCTGCCACCTCTCCCGGTTCCAAACACGTGCAGACAGTTCACTCTCACTCCATTTATCACCTCATTTGTAGTATTTTAAGGCTTCTTACCTGGAAGGGAGTGAGGAGCTTGCACTTCCAGTTCCGATTTTCAAATATACCGTCATTGCTTGTGAAAATCACCTTATTAACAGCATCTAACCTGTTACAGCCTGTGGGGGCACCCAGATAAATAAATGCAGAAGGAACCAGGGCAGGAGAAACAGCGCTGCCGGCTACAGTAGTGCAGCCTCTAGACCCCTGCGATTTTCTCCCAGCCCTGGGCGATCCTGGAACTGTTGTCAGGGTCAGTAGAACTTGAGTGAAGCCCAGAGTAGCCGTGAGCAATTGGCCGCCTTCTCCAGGGGCTGGCTCCCTGCCTCTCCCTCTGCTGCTCGGAGATCCTCCCAGAAACAGCCCCTGTGCCTCCGCAGCTCCCCTGTCTCCTGGATGCTTGTCGGGGATTGATTCTCTGGGCAGCTCCCCCTCCGAGCAGTAAATGAAATATTGGTTACCAGGAGTGAGGCAGGAGGCAATTAACCCCTAGACCTCACCATGGTAGATGTGTTTGTAGCAAGCTGAAGTGGCGAGAGCCCAGCGCACCTGCCTGGCTTTCCTGCGAAGTCATCCAATTAGGGCAGTCCCCAGCAGTGGGCTCTTCTACCCCTCTGGTCCCCATGACCCCAGAAACCGGGGCAGCATCGGCACCTAGGGCTGGCAACTGCCTGGGCACCGGACGGCCTGCCGTTCTTTGGGTGGGCGAGCTCCAGGGGCTCCTCCATCTTCACACCCCCCTGGCAGGGACATTATTCATTAATTAATTAATCACGCATCTTCCTAAAACGGAGGCAGCCTGGGGAGGTTGCTTCCTTCCTTCCTCCAGAGTAGGATCACCATTCCACCTGTGCAATCTCCTTTCTACTACCCAGCCAGCTCTGTGCTCTGGAATGTTCCTGTGCCAGAAAGGCCCCTGAGGGGAGGGGGGGACACATCCCCTACTTTCAGGGAACTTCCCGTCTGAGAGGAACACAGCTCCTGTGTTCAGAGAGCCCCCAGTTGGCTTAGGGGACACAGTCTATTCTTTGGGGAACCCCCAGTTCCAGGGTCTGGACTCAGAAAGCCCCAGTTTAATAGAAAAAGTATGATATCTACCCTCAGAGCCACTGAGAGAAGAGCCACAGTCTGCATCCAGGAACCCCCCCATCCCCATTCTCAGTGGAGATACTCACATTACCCTCAACTCACTCAAAAAACACTGTTTTGAGGACCCCCAGTCTGATGGAGGAGACAGAGACCTTGCCTTCAAGAAGCTTCCCATTCTGATGGTGGAAACACAGTCCTTGACCTTGGGTGTCCCAAGTCTGAGGGGGGGAAAAAAGCAGACTTTGCCCTTGGGGAGCCCCTGTCTGATGGAGAAGACATGTCCCCAACAGGTCTCCTTGCAGCGAGGATGCTGCTCAAGTGACAAGCAGCTGACAACTGGCACTGCTGGATACTTCTGGTGTCCTGCAAAGAAAGAGACAGTCCTTGGCCTCAGTCCCCTCCCAGCTGTGCCACAAACTTGCTGCATGACCATGGGCAAGTCACGAATTGTCTTCAGACTATGATTTCCTCATCTGCAAAACGGACACTTCAGGCTCATCTCTGAAAATAACATAAGGATTGTCCAGTCGCCAGGAAGAAAAGAAAGCCAGCCAGCCAGGCAGGCACTCCCTAGAGAAATGATTAACATGCTCTTTATTGTAGCAGAGGTCCCAGACCAGTGTCTGTGGTCCCTGGGGAGGACCAGGGTGCCCCCAGGTGTGGTGGCCGGGTAATTCTGGACTAATGTGGCCATTAAAAAATCACAGGGGGCTGTGGGCAGCCCCGGGGGGCTGGGGGCGGGGGAGTGCTGTCTAATCTAATCACTCTTCGCAAGAAAATTCTCATTCCAGCCCGATCTGCCAGGGGTTTTATTGGGTTTGTGGGGACCTGCAGATTTCAATCTCCAGACCCCACAGGGAAGGAACAAGTATTAAGCTAATTTTATTAAATGGCCACAGCTGGCAGTAGGGGGAAGCAGGGGAGAGAAGGGAGGATAAAGAAAGTCATTCAAGTCTACCGGCCATGACAAGGGCCCATACATGGAGCCCGACTGGAAGGGAGGCCACCCCTCTTTCCTGTCTCTCCAGCTGAGCCGGCGGGATGGGGGGCGGGGGAGGCCAGATGGGACCTTTCCCTCAATGTAGAGCCTTGGGATTCTCCAAAAGGCTTACCCCACGGCTGCCTCCCGGGGCGAATGCTTGTAAACACACCAGGCTTCTGCAGGGCAGGGGTGGGAGCGAAGGGCTGATTGTGAGGGGGAGGGCGACCGAGCTGTCTCACTGCCACCCTTCCTCAGTTTTGCTTGGGAGATCCCAGATCCTTATGAAATACAGTGTACCAGGTAACAGCGTGGTCTTTGGTTCAAAGACTGGCATTTGCCTCTTCCTAGCTCTGCGACCTTGGCAAATGATTTAACCTCTCCAAGCCTTAGTTTCCTCATAACGTAACAGTATCCATTAAAGGGCATGAGAGCATGTCCTCACAATCCCTCCCCTACCACACACACACACACACACACACACACACACCCATGAGGCATTTATACAATTCCTGCGTGGTGTCTGATACAGAGCGGGTGCTTTCTAGATATCAGTAACTGTTATTTAGAAATGACCTAACTGTGTGACTGTCACGGCCCCAGTTGTAGGAAGTGCGGGAGGCAGTGGCAGGGTGCAGAGGCTTAGTGCGTCGTCTCCAAGGAGCAGGGCTTCTTGGATCCAAGTGCAACCCCAGGACTCGGGGACGGTCGCAATGAGCAAGTATTTAACTGCTGGAAGAAGACTGCAGTGTACTCAGCCAGCCTCCCAGGGCTCTAGGGAGACTCGAGGTGACATACCTGAAAGCATTTCTGCAAACTTGAAAGTGCTGTATAAATAATAAAAGCTATTTTTATTGAGCACATACGTTTGTATCTCTTTAATCCTCAGTCAAGTGAGGTAGGTCGCCTGCATTTTATAGATGAGGCCCAGAGGTGAAGCGCTTGGGCGGAAGTCAACCAGCTTTTAGTGAGTCTGTCACTAACCCAGAACCGAGTCGGGGAGGAGCGACTTGCCCAGGATCACAGATGGCGGCACACTGGCTGAGAACCTGCGTCTCTCAGTCTAAACTTTGCTGTGCCTTTGGAATGCGGGCGCCACTTTCAAGGATGAGAAAACGGAACTTATCGACGATGGAGGAGGAGGAGGATGTAATTGGGTGGGCTCCCGTTCCAGCTGCCCAGGCTCATTTAGGCTGCGGTGGGCACTGGGACCCTTGGACCCTGGAGCAGCTCTGACTGGGGCCCCCGGCTTCCCCCAGATCCTTGGGTAGCTCCCAGCAGACGCCTTCCCACTGTGTGGAGGAGGGCGGGGTCATGTTCCCCTCCTGCAACTCCTTCTCAGGGCACAGACCGAAATCCAGCGGGGTGGAAGTGTTTTTATTATAGCTTTGGTCAGACAGGGCACGACTGGGGACCGGCTTTAGGGGTTGCTGAGGAGCCGTCCAGCTCCCATCCCACCCCTTCCCCAGGCAGCGCCACCCCAGAGCCGGAGCGGGAGGACCGCGCATCTGAGCCCGGGAAGCCTTGCTTGGGCCGTCCGCAGGCTTGGACGGGCTGGCGGGAAGGGTGGGCAGTCAACAGTCCTATTGTACAAATATACAGCGCAGGCCGGGGAGGAGCGGTCGACGCCGCCTGCCTCCTCGGGACGGGACGGAGCGCGTGGGGCCGGGCTCTGCGGCCCAGGCGGTAGTGAGCACGGGCCGGGAAATCTTATCCGGGGAGGGCCGGCAGCAGGGCCAGGCAGCGAAGAGGTGGGCGGGGGTGGGTGATCCTCTGCCCGGCAGGATGGACGGGGAGCCCCGGGGGTGATCGGGACGCGGGGAGCTCAATCGGAGTAGATGATGAAGCCGGAGAACGTGCTGTATTTGTTGCTGTTGCCGCCATGCGCTTTTCCTCCGTCGAGCTTGATGAAGACCTCGTCGCCCGCGTCCAGGTGCAGGATCACGCTGTTGCTGGCGTAGTCGTAGTTCTGGTCTGCGTCCTGCGCAATGGCGCTGGCCCGCACCTGAGGGGGATGGGAGTAGGGGAGGCGATGTGTGCCAGGGGCCGGGGAAGAGGGAGGGAAGTAGGGTCACAGAGGGAGGGGAGCTGTCAGGGGTAAGGCAACGACAGGGGAAGACCTGGAGGCCCTAAAAGCCCCACCTCCAGCCCCATCAGGGCTCTCGCCTGCTTCTTTCCCATCATCCCTGCCCCGCTTTCCAGTCATAACGCGAGTTTCAGGTGATTACAGAGGAGCCCTGGATTTCTAGGGCTGCTGTAATCTGAATTGGGGGCCAAGATGGAGTCTGCTTCCTTGACATCCCTGGGTCTCAGCCTCCGGCCTGCAGAGAACCTCAGCAACGCCTCCAGGATGGCTCAACCTGGACCCTCTCCTTGCAGAGGAATTCTCTGGATCCCCAGGGATGGAGGGCCCTTCTTGCTCATCATCCCTTCCTCTCTGCATTAACTGTAAGAACACCTTGCTTTTCAGCCACATCCACCTGCTCTCACGGCAGAGGACGGACACAGGGCACACCTTGGCCCCATTCGTCAGGGGACTGGACCGCTGCCAGGCTGCTGGTAAACAACCACCTTACTACCATGGCCCAAATTTCGGACTCCTTGTCTGAAGTTCATTCTGGAGTCTGTCACACCAGAGCAGCGAGATGGAAGGCCTGGTAATTATTCCCCCTCTGAAGGCTCAGACTGGGCCCGACACTCACCTCCAAGGAGCTGCAGCCCTACCTGTGACAACTACCCCACTCTAAGAGGAGTTCTGACTCCTGTCTCAGCCAGCGGTGGCGGGAAGTGGGTGGGAAGAAGGGAATCCTTACACCCCTCTGTGGTCCTCGGTCTGGTCTGATATCCTTGCTGGTCCTTGTTTTGATGGAGGAGGGGAGGGTTAGGTAGGACAGTGGGGCAAGGGGGCACCAGCGTTTGGGTTTGAAGCCTGCCACCCTCACTTTTGTAGCTCTGACTGTAATCAAAATACACTGAAGGCGGGCGGTAGTTGACAAATTCCCTCCAGGCATCGAGGCAACGGCAAGGCCTCAACCACAGGACCTGGGGCGTCTCCAGGATATCCTGGGTGGCCCACGGGAAGAGCGGAGCCACCTCCAAGGTTCTGGCTTGTGTTGCGGGGAGGCTGCGTTGAGTGGGGTTCACTCAGCCTGGCTCTTCAACCGCCCCACTCCCTCTCGCAGCATTCCTAAAATCAGCTACCCCAAGGGCTGACAGTCTGAGCTGTACCAATCCAAATTAGGGGAGGGGCCCTTCCTCCTGGGCTGGAGGTGGAACTGCAGGTCAGCTGTGCCAAAGCTGCTGACTCAGCGGCAGTGCTGCAACAGGAGGACCCCACGCATTCGCATGCGTAAAAGTCCAGATCCTTCCAGCCATCTTCTCTCCCTTCAGCCTCTTCTTCCCCAGCCTGGGAAGGCACTGTTTGGGGGCACTTAGCGGGGAAAACTCAGGGTCCACGTAAAGGTGGGGAGATAGCAAATGAGGGGAGACCTCGTTCGTCAAGATGTTCAGTTTCGCTGTTTAGAAAATGGATGGAGAAGATCCTGCCTCACCACTGCCACCTTTAAAAAGCCTTTTGATGGTGAAGAGAATTTTTAATCTTGCTGGGGCTTTGAGCTACTAGGAAAGAGCTCAAAGCCAGCAGCCAACTTCTGTATTGTTCCCTGGGCCCTAATCGTGGTGGTATTTATTATTACACATGCATTTCATTATCTTTGCTAATAAATTACTACTAATAACAATTATTTTTATTGCTCAGATTAATTTAGCCTTAACTCATTAAAACAGTGTGCTTGTTAGTAGCGAAACCCATTAGAATACAGTCATCTGTCATTGGGAATCTCCTGGTGATGTGACAGGCATCAGAACTGTTATGGTTATGTTTATTATTTATTCATCACCATGATCGTTGCTGTGATTATCCTAATTATCCATGGAGGCAGGGAGAATTTATGCCCTTCCGTGCTTAGATGGGGAGGGATCCAGGAATGGAACCCAGGGGTTCTGCTTCTCTGCCCAAGACTGGAAACAGTTGAGGCACCAGCTCCTCCTGAGGACCAAGGGAAAGTTTGGGGAATTGAGGTTGCTATGGAAGCTGGAAAGCAAGTCTGGGACTTGTCAGGAGGGGGCGCTGTAGAATCACCTCTTCAAGGGCTACCAGGAAGGGAAACTGAGGCAGTGGTCTGACCAGGGGCTTGGAAGGGGTAGGGGAGAACCCAGGAAATGTGTCCTTGCCCCCAGGTCATCGCTGGGGTCTTGGAAGTTCAGGTGTGCCTCCCAAAGGCAGCTAGCCTCATCTGCAGGGGACACATATTTATTCACTGGGTCCCCACTGTGCCCTGTGCCATCTGAAAGGCATCAGAGGCCCAGGAGGGAGCTGGTGGCCCCTCTTCCACTATCGGATGAGAAGCTGATCTCCAGTTAGGTCTTTATACCACAGTCCTCAACTTACACACCCCACCACCTCTCACCTCACTCAGACTCACATCTAAGCCCCTGCCCATTTGCTATACTCACCTTCCCATAGGCCCCAGCCTGTCCCCACACAGCCCCCATCCCCCAGCCCAATTTATCGATTTCACGTTCTCCTCGACCCATCTGTGTATCTTGGAGGCAGCTGCAGGGGGCTCACCTCACCCAGCGTACCAGCCCCAACAAAAAGCCACTTCCCCCGGCTGCTCAGGTCCCCACATCCTAATAACTAGGGCTTGGTGCCATCAGGCTGTGTGGTGGTGACTCAAAGCTACCCCTGGGGAGAGGGGCCTGTGGCACTCAGACAAGGACACATAGGGGCCGCAGCACCAGGCAGGAAGGTGGTGACTTCCCTCCTCTCCATCTTGTCCAAGGAAGGGCCAGAACACAGACGCACCTCTGCCTTCCTGAAGAAATTCTGGAGGCCTCTCTGCAGGAAGGAAGCCAGGAAGAAAAGCACAGAGCCCATGGCTGCCCCTGGTCTTGAGGCATGGAAGGTGCAAGCTCCCTCTTCTGTTCCCAGCCATTGCCCAGCCTTTCGCCTTTTCCTCGGCTCACTTGAATGTCCTCTTCTGCCTCTGAGCCAGCTGGTCCCTACCTTGACCTTTTTTTTCTCTCTAGCCATGCCCCTTCAACTTGGGGGCCAGGTTCACCATCCTCTTCCCCAACCAGGTTGGTCTGAGCCGGGGCAGGTGCCACCATATCACTCCCTCCAGCCAATGCACTTGGGGACAAGAGCTGCCAGTTGGGCTTCCAGCCCTCCTCTAATGCAGTAATCACTGGGGTATGTTACTGTGCAGTCACTTCTGTCTCCCCTGCACAGACCACGGGGTCCTGGAGGGCAAGCCTGTCGAACCCCTGGAGCCAAGCCCCGAACCTGGCTCCTCATGGGGGCTCAACAGGGATAGGTGGAATGATTAGTGAGATTAAATGAGTCTCTTGGATAATCTGGAAGAAGTCACCAAGGATGTGGGAGAGGGGGACATCCGCCACACTATTTGTCTTTTTTGGAGGAGGGGAGGGAATGGTCTGAGTAACTGTTACGATGCTGGGTTTTGAAACCCCCCAGTTAAAGCCACCTCCTTTCTTCCACTAGCCTGTATGGTTCTACCTCCTTGTCAGGCTCCGGCCAAAGCCCTGCTCCTGCTGGGAGGGAAAGAAGAGGCTTTTGAGTCTGTCTCACCTCCCGGTGACTTACGCCAATGCCCCGGCCCTGAGCACACACCGTGTTTGGGGCCTCCTCTTGCCTCATCTTGGTGGCCCTGCTGCAACCTCCAGAGGTGACACAGGGTCTAGAGCCCACTGGTGGTCTGGTGACCACTTACCTCCCTCTCCAGACAAGCTAAGCCCCCAGCCCTCTGAAATCTCAGCTTGGTGCCAGGCCAAACTTTTTTTTGGGAAAGGAAGATATTCCATTGATGAAGGTGACATTGCTGCATCCCTTATTTGTGATTAATAAGGGGAATCGTGGAGCTGTCTGCAGAGTGAGCCCTCGCAGGATACTGGGGCCTTCCTTTTGGTCAGGAACCAAGGACAAAGAGGAGAGATCCGGGAAGCCTGACAGACACAAGTGGGAGAGAGACACCCAAAGAATGGGGTGGGGGGGGAGTGGAGTTAAATCCAGAAGAAGGAGGCCAAAAACCCAGGGAGAGACAGATAGGACTGGTAGACACAAGGAAGAGACAGGCACCAGAGACAGAGAGATAGAAGGCAGGGGAGGGGCGGAAACCAGAGAATGAAGGAGGCAGTGGGGAGGGGGGGCACTACTTACAAACACCTGGTGAGCCAGCTTTTTGCTGACTCCCACCCCCAAGCCAGGGTCTACCTCAGGGCAATGCTGTGGCGGGAAGGGTTCCAGCGGAGTCTTGGGTCTCAGTTGCAGGAGGTTCCTCCCAAACTCCCACTAGCCTAGCTTTTGTTATGGCCTGAGTAGGTCCCCTTTTTCCACAGAAATTCTTGGCCTGAGGACCACCCCCAGAGTCCCCCTGGCCACAGTGATCTGGAAGCACTGGGAAGGGAGGGGTTGTCAAAGGGAAGGGAGCTGGGCGGAACTGTAGCCCTGGGGCAGGGCTGGGCCGAGATTGGTCCTGGGGTAGCAGTTCCAAGAAGAGCACCACAGCACTGCAGGTCCTTGTACCAAAGACCCTGCATGCTTGACACCTTCCAGATCTGATCTCTGGGATGGGGACAGGGAACTAAGAGTGTTCCCCCCACACTCCAGGAGTCAGGAGTTGCAGCTGGGAAACCAAGAGGAGAGGGAGTTTCCACCTCTTCGCCCAGCCTCAGGAGGAAAAACTTTGCTCCGCCCCCAGGCCACATTCTTGCTCCGTGGTTCTTACACAGTGACAAGGGGCCCCGCAGTTCTGGATTTTGAAAAGGGTGTCAGATCGGCCCAGTGATACCTTCCCAAGGGAGGGAGATGTATTGCAGCTAAGGCTGTGCGCACCAGGCTCCCTTTGCATTAGTGCCCAAAACATCCACAGCTCGCCTTCTCCGCCGGCTGGCTGGCGAGCATAGCCATGCACCCGGGAGCCCACAGGCGCTGAGGCTGCCTTCTCCCATCTTGCTCCCCCCGCCCCCCCCCACCAAATGTCCCGCTGGTGTCAACCAGACTCCCAGCTCTCAGCTGCCTTTTCCCAAGGGCCAAGCCCCAAGGGCCAGTCTGCGCTCCCGGGAGTCCTGCGCTCCCACTAGTTCGATTTATCTCCCGCATTTTCCATGCCGCGGGTGCCCAGCAGCGTCTGCCTTGGAGTCGGCGCCCAGGAATTGAGGAGTTAGGGGTACCAGCCAGCCCCGACCGTCCCCCGCATGCGGTGCCCGGAGCCGGACTGCTGTAGTGTTTTCACCTGCGCCGGCCGACTCCGACCGGGTACCCATATGCCTCAGGCTCCTTGCGTTCCCTGCCCCAAGGCCAACCCCGTGCCCCCGCTGGGCCCACCTGGCCGTTCTTGCAGAGGTCAGCCCACATACTGGTGCCGTCGCCGCCGCGCATGAGGACGTGGTAGGTGAAAAAGTAGGTGCCGGGAATGTTGCACGTAAACTTGCCGCTGGTCGCGTCGTAGTTGTTGCCTAGGTTGGTGACCACGTCGTCGAACTTGAGCACCTCGTAACCCTCGTGAGGGTTCTTGAGGCCGGCGTAGAAGGCCACACGCGGCACCGTGGTGTAGGTGGCGGTGCTGATGGCGCCACTGCCCCCGGCTCCCGGCAACCCGGGAGGGCCGGTCTTGCCCGGCTCACCCTTCTCCCCTGGCGGCCCTACAGGGCCTGGAGGACCCGGGTCCCCGGGGGGTCCGGGGGGTCCAGGTTTGCCTGTGCGGCCCGGCTTCCCCTGGGGGCCCTGCACCAGCGTGGAGGGCGGGGGCGCGCCGCTCTGCTCGCTCAGGGCGTCGCCGCCGTCGGGCCGCACGCCGGCGCCGGGGCCCCGCGCGGGGTAGGGGTCGCACACCATGCGGCAGGTGCCTAGCATCTCATAGTGGCCGTCCGGTCCGCCCGAGCTCACCAGCACGGGAATGAGCACCACCAGCACCAGCAGCATCACCACGCCCGCGGCGGCCGCCAGTAGGGTCTTCCGGCCGGCGCGGAGCCTGGGGAGAGCCGGGCCACCCGGCCGCGCCGTCGGGGCAATGGTGCCGGCGGGCGGGAGGCGCGGGCGGGGAGCCCGCGCTCAAGGGCGGTCCGGCGGGGCTGCGGGCATGGGGCCGGACCCGGGGCGCCGCGCTGCGCTGGATGCGCTGCCGAGGCCAGCCGCCGGGTCCTGCCTCGCGCCTCCCTCCCGCTGCGCGGCCGGACTGAGCGCGGCAGCCGCAGCCTCCCGCCTAGCTCCTCCCGCCTCCTAGCATGGGGGCCACCGCCCCCTCCTTCCCGCCCCGCCCCTCTCCGCCCGCTTCGCTCGACTCAGCGCCCGCGATGGGTGGGGCTGAAGGCGGAGCCGGTGTCTAATTGGGCCGCGGGCGGTAGGGCTCCGCCCACATAGAGGGGCGGGGCCGAAAGGGGCGGTATCGCAGCGGGGAGGACCAGAGCCTGGAGAGACAGGGAGAGTGAGGGAGCGAGATGAGGAGGGGGCGTGAGTCTGAGAAGAGGTTCCTATAGGGAAGGGGAGAGGAGGGACCAGAGAGCGAATGGAAGAGAGGGCCTCCGGGACAGTTAGATCCGAGGGAGACTGGAAGACGAGAGGCCTCGAGGGTCGGTTACAAGGAAAACCAAGAGAGACAGAAAGACGCGAAAGGGGCCACGGTCTGCAGGAGGCGGAGGCGAGGGGGGCACAAAGAAAGAGATTGAGGGGAGGACGGAGAGGGGAACAGAAGGGACAAGGAAGAGGGTTATGAGGGGGGATCAGAGGAGGAGGCAAAAGGAGGGTGGGGAGGGGCCATTCCGCACTCAGGACTCGAAGACCGCCATCCGGGAGATCCAGGGGAGATTGCCTGCCTGTCGGGGTAACCAGCGGGCTCCCGAACACTAACAGCGGCCACCCCCTTCTCTTTTCTGGCTCCTGGCTGTTCCCGGACCCGCCTTCCCCGCCGAGAGGGGCAGAATCTTCTACCCCTCCTCCCCTCCTTTGACCCTTCCTCACCGAGCTCCAGGCCAGACCAGGCTGCTTTATCCTGGGGTGGGGGGCGGGGGCGGGGGCGGCGCGCCTCCATCCTCCTCTGATCATTTTCCTTATCTTTTTTAGGCAGGGAGAACTGGGGGCGCTAACAAAGTGGGCACCTCACGTTATTTCTTCATTCTGGCCAGTACAAATATGTCCAGCCTCTAAATGGAAAGGTTGAGCAACACCCAGCTCCTCCTCTCCAGCCCAGCCGTCTCAGTAGCCCCCTAATTCTTCTCCCCATCAGGTTGTAGGAGACAATTTTCTCCCTCAAGTGCAGTAAAGTGTTTAGGTTGCATAAACTGAAATGTGTCTGCTTCCATAAAAATATTTGTCACATTATTTGAGGCCCAGTTCACGCTGCTTCACTGCTCCTCCTTTGCCCTCCTTTATCCAGCCCACCAGGGCGGGCTCTGCCTTTTTGGAGGTCTCTGGTCACTGCTAAAGCATGATCCTCCGGCCCCTTTCCTTTCTCCTGAGAGGTCCCCTCCCAGTTCACACTCTACCCCTGCTGACCTGACACCGGGTCCTTATGATGCCCTGGCTCCTGCTACTCGAGGCTGAGATTGCTTAACCTCACCCAGAGCTGGGTGGGTGTGAAAGAGACAGCAGGATACCAAGTGGGGGGCTGTGAGTGAGGACCTTCTAAGCACTGATGGCTGATCCCAGGTCACAGTGACACCCACGGCCAAGGAGGGAGCTAAAACAATCCAGCACATAGCATTTATTCAGGCCTTACTATGTGTGTGCCGGCCCCGTGTTGAACGCTGTAGGTATGCGGCCACACTTGATCCTCAGACCAATCCTTAGAGATGAAATCCATCGCTTTTCTCCTTTTACAGGAGCTCTGGAAAATCAAGAGATTGCCGTAAGTCACACAACTAGTAAGTGGTAGAGTCGGGATTCAAACCCTCAGCCTGGCTCCTTGCTCTTCCCGTCTCCACCTCATTACGTCTCCAAGCGCTGTTCACTGCCCAAAGGGAGGAAGGTGTCAAGTGCAGGGGGCGGGGCGCTCCAGGCAGCCCGCGCTCCCGAGGCTCCGGAATGGTAGTCCTCAGCTCTCGGCTGTCAGTCGGGCGTCCTGTCCCCCGCCGCGGCCTCCCCCAATATGAGTCGCCGAAGAGCGACAGCGCTGGTGACCCGAGGGACAAGTGTGCGCGGTTATTCGCATATGATTTGTATACCCCGCACCCCCTCGGTTCGCACGCAAACAGGTCCCTCCTCCGTTTTGCCGCTGGGGCTCGTCCGCCACCCCCCGCCCCGCGGAGCCCTCCCAGAGTCGTCCGCTTGAGAAACCGCGGCGGGCCGCCCGAGGCCGAGGAGAGGCGGGAGCACCCACCGCCCGCGCCCGCCCGGGCGTCCAAGGCGGCCCGCCCCCCGCCCAGGAAGGACGCCTGCTCCCCCGGCGCGGTGTGGCGTCTCTGTCAGCCCAGCCGGATTCTCCCCGCTTCGCTGGAGTGGAAAATAACGGCTTCAAACTTTGCAGAGAGGAGCTGGTGCCAGCACTTTAATTAACAGCCATCTTGGCCTGTGAGCCTGGGCCAGCGGCCCGCGTCTCCGGGGCTCGCCAGGCCCTGCCCCGGCCCCACCCAGGTCCCGAAGGCCGTGCACCCCCGCCGCGGCGTCGGGCGCCTCTCTCCGAGGAAGCTGAGGGTCTGGCTGATGGGGGCGGGTGCTGCCCGGGGTGGGGGCTGTTCTCAGCTTAATACCTGAGGACCCCCAGCACTCTCAGAAACCAACCCACCCCAGACTCTCTAAGCCTGGCGGTTGAAGATTCTAGAATCAGAGACCGGCGGGCGTACCAATCCCAGCTGCTGATTTTTAGGCTAGTCGTTAACCTGCAGCGCCTCAAGTGTGCTGCTCTGGAAAAAGGGTTGCGAGGATTAAATGAGATATAACGAAAGGAAAGCGCGGGGCTCGGTATCTGACCCTTGTAATGTACCCAGTAAATGGTGGCTAAGAAAATCATTCCACCTCAAGGCTAAGAAGCCCGTCCACCACTTCAGGCCTCGGGTCTCCTGGTCCTGCTTTCTTCCCACAGACTGCTGTGCTTGGCACCAGCAGGAGAGGACGATGGCCTC
>CM052545.1:96689600-96731377 GCA_028533065.1 Trachops cirrhosus
GGGGGGGGGGCTGAAGGTGCGGCTCTGCTCCCCCCCACCTCCGTGAGTGGGAGCCCCCTCGGTCCTAAAGCCCCGCCACTCCAGGGGCGGGGAGAGGGCGCCGGTCATTTAGGTGGCGTGGAGGGTGCAAGAAAGTGGGTAAGTTCTGCATTTATGTGTGCCTGACTTTAGGAAGCTGGGCGGCTCTTCTGTGGTGCACTGGGGTTCTATGCACGAATGCGAGTGGGTGTGAATGCGTCAGACTGTGTTTGTGTTAGTGTGTGTCTGGGTTTGTGAGTGGGGAAAGGGCGCGCTGTGCCCTGAGTCATCAGCTGGCAAATCTGCATTCATTTGTTCACTCAGTAAACATTTACCGAAAACACCTAGTGGAGGCTTTGCCAGGTGGTGGTGGTGGAGTGTCCAAAAATAAGTTAGACGTAAGCAGTACCCCCGAGGAGCTCACTCTTTGGCAGGGATCGCAGAAAGGAAGAAATGTTAAATGCTCTGATAATTATTGCAGCCAATATTATTTTTTAACGCTTACTAAGTGCAAGATCTTGTTCTAAAGCACTTGATGTGGATTATCTCATTTAAATGGACCAACCTATTATTAGCATGGGCTTGAAACTATTGCATGGCTTATGCCATTTAATATGAATAACCCAAGGAGGGAGGTACTCTTATTTTCCCATTATATGGCTGAGGAAACTAAGTCTTGGGTAGAGGTTTGTGGTGGGTGTAACAGCTGGAAACCTCCCTGCTCAAAGGATTCCAGGAAGACTTCACAGGGAAGGTGTCATTTTCCCATGTATCTATCCATTTATCCACCCACCTTCCATCCATTCTCTAAACCGATAGTAAGTGGCCGTCCACCATGTTGTTATTATCACAGGACACAGTGTTGATCATGAAGAGCCTTCTGACCCCATGTGGTTTCCAGGCGATGGCCGGAACCTGGGCGATTAAACAAGCGTTTGCCATCTAGATTGACAAGTAAGCTGCTTGGGAATGTGTGGGGTGCTGTAGTAGCACGCCGCTGTGCTGCCTGAATTCATCTGGAGGCAGGGAATCATGGGAAGCTTCCCAGAGGAGGTGATATTTAAGTTAAACCCTGATGCAAGGATGACGAGGTGAAGAGGACAGCCACCAGAGGTGCAGGAGAGAGGGAGGGAGGGCAGATTATCTCAGGCAGAGGGTACAGCGTGTGCTAAGAACAAGTTTGCAGCGCCTTATGGGCTGTGACAAAGAATGTATAATTTATCCTGAAGGCAATTAAAGACTACTGAAGGGTGTTGAGTGAGCGATACAATCAGATTTTTCAGATTAGAAAGATCACTCTAGTGACTGTGGGGAGCAGGGATTAAAATCGAGTAAGAGCATCATAAGAAGAGGTTGGAGGCAGCTACAGTGGTCCAGGCAGGAGCTGATAGTTTCCCGATCTGGATGGGGTGAGGGTGCTCGGAGGACTTCCAGGTTTCTGGAAAGATCTTGAAATGTTTATGAAATGAATTAAGGATGAATGAATGTTGTTGCTTTTTCCTGGGTACCGATATGTGCCAGGCATGTGGCATGCTCCATTTCATTTCATCCTCACTGGAAGTCTAAGAAATAAGCATGTTGGAGATGAGGAGGCTGAGGCTCAGAGAGGTTAAGTAACTTGCCCGGATGGCACAGCTAGTGAGAAGGAGAGTCACGATTAAATATCAGGTCTGTCTGACCTCAGATTGGGGCTCTTTTCCACCTGGCCCAGCAGGCACATACCCAGTGCAGAAGGCAAGGGAAGGGAATAAAAACAGCTTGTGTCAAGGCCGGAAGTATAAAAGGCATATTTATTTTTTGGTCTTACTTTTTGACAGTGGTCTACAGCTCTGGCTTGGGCAGGATGGAGAGCTGGGTACCAAGAGGCAGAGGCTGGCTCTCAAGCCTCAGTTAGGCTATCAACTTTCCATGTATGTTTGGGGAAGTCTCATCCCACTCAAGGGCTTCTATTTCTTTCTCTGGGCTGGAGAGTTGTCTAGGGCGGCTCTGAAAGGCTGTGATTTCATGTTAAAGAAAACTCTCCATTGACATCCATTAAAATATTTTAAATCCCTTTATGACATTTAAGTTCAGGCACTTCTCAATCCTCCAAGGAAAAAGCCTCCGTCATCTCAGCCCCCTTCGGGGAAGGGGCATTTGGACAGAAAGTGTGGGGGAATGGAAGTTGTGTTGTGATTTGGCATGGGGGTGCCGGGACACACCTCAGTGGGCTGAACCAGGCTGGGACTCAGAACTCCTGAGTCTGGCCAGGTCTCAGAGGTTAGTGAGGAACCCTCTTCAGGAGCCCGTCCCCCAGCCCCATATCCTAGGTTAGAGAGTGGGGTTAGAGGGTGGAGTAGACTCCGCCAGAAAACTCTGGGCCTTGTGCCTGGGGGTCCCAGAGTGATGCCCGGCTCTGGGCCGCCTCCTCCCCACCCCCTCCGACCTGCCGCTGTCTGCCACCCGTCCCAAATTCAGCTCCAGGGAGGCAGCTCCATAAAGGCCCCTGCAGTGGGAGGGGAGACCTCATCGAAGGGGCCTTCTCCCCTCAGCCAAGCCTGCATCTCCCAGCTGCATGTATAAGTAATGAGGCTCCGCAGTCCCAACAGGAACCAATATAATGGCGGGTGCATGGGGTCAGCCTGTGAGACAGATAGCGGGACGCAGGAGTGACAGGCAGTGCAATTATGCTGAGCCTCCTGCAAAGGCGCAAAGAGAGGAGCCCGCCTGGCCAGCAAGCTCTCCAGCCCCCTCCCACAGGCCTTGACTCTTCCAGATACCCCAGCCCCCAGCCCCAACTTCCAGGCAAGATGGGGGAAGGCAGGGCGGCAGAAGGAGAAATGGGAAGAGGGGAGTGAAGGGGGGACTGGGGCTGGCGGGCAGCAGCTGGCTTTCCTGGGTTCTGGAGAGTACACCCCCACCCCCATCTGCAGATGGGGGCTTAAGGGAGAAAGCCCCCTTTCCCCCAGGATAACGAGGAAGGCTTTGTTCTTTGTTGGAAGCCCTGTTCTCCCTAGAAAAAAAGTCTTTTCTTACATTCCCACCCCAGGAGCACTACAACTTAGGGTCTAGAAAGGTCTTAGAGTCCCCTCCTTCGACGGATAGGGAGACTAAGGCTCCGAGAGGGCACATGGCTTGTCCAAGGTCATAGGCCTGTCTGAGGCAGAGCCAGATGGGAGCCCTGGGGGTTCTTTTCAGGCCCCCCACTGGTGGGGGTTGGGGTGGGGGGCAAGGGGAAGACCAGCTGATTGCTTGCCCCTGTGCTAGGAGCACAGACCGTCTGAAGTGGTAGCAGAGGCTGGGGCTCGGGGAGCTCTAGCAGCCAGGTATGGGGGCCACAACTCTAGCAGCGCAGTATTCTGGGAGAGCTCAGGTCAACCGGGGTTGTGGGTGGCCCCGCCCTCCGTTCTGTGTTCAGAGAGAGGTCTTTCAGCGCTTTAGCTCCCGACGTTTGAGGACAGCAGTGACTGAGAGATATCTTTGAGGTGACAGAGCCGGTAAAGCAGAGGTGCTTAGTAATTGTTCATTGAACCAAGCCCGGAACAGGGCCAGCTTCGCGGAGGCGCAGCCTGTGCAGTGGCAAAGGCCCCGTGCTCAGAAGGGATCTGTGGTTGGTTTCACCCTCTGCTCTTGTTGCCTTGAAATTCTTAACAATTTTGGAACAAAGGACTTCACGTTTTCATTTCACAGCGGGCCCCATAAAAGGTGTAGCTGGTCCTGCCCCGGAACGAGAGATTTGGTTTGTTCTTGAAGGGGCTCTCCTAGTCCCACCCTGCCCCAACCTCACCCCAAGATGCCTCAAGAGGACGGGAGCACAGAGCTGGGAGATGCTGGACTTCAATGGGCTTCCTGGGGGTCCCCATCCTGCGATGGCTAACTGTGCATGTGTGGGTGTGGGGGAACTTGGCTGCTCCTTCCTGTCAACCTGGATCTCAGCCACAGGCCTGCCCTTTGCCTCTCTGTCCGTCTAGGTGTTTATCACCCACCTAGGCCAGGGGTGTGTCTGTAGAGGGTGCCAGGCCACAGGACCCCCGGTCTCAGCTGGAGTGCCCCATTACTGGGGAGACATGGCCCCTCTGCCTACTCTCACCGCCTCCCCTGCCAGGGGCAGGAGGGGCTGGTGCAGGGGTGGGGTGGGAAGCCTTAATTAGCAGCCCCAGCCAGGCAGCAGGCGGTGGGCACAGAGCAGGCTGACTTTTCCTGCTATAGATCTGCTCTCCGGGAGAGGTCCTAGCCGGCTGGCTTAGGCTTTGGCTGGGCTATTTTAGGAATATTCTTAACTCTTCCTGCACCGCTGCCATGACTGGACCTCTCTTCCAGAGCACACGCCAGCTTCAGACTGTTCTCCTGATCCCTCCTCCCAGTCCCTGCTCTTCCTGGCAGCTGAGAAGGTCACAGTTTTCTCGGGAGTGGGGCCAGTTGCCTGTCACCAAGGAAAGTTCCCATCTCAGGTCTTCTGAGCCCCTTTTTTGGCCCTGTCTTGTGCCCTCCCCCTGCCCCGCCGTCAGAGCTCTGGACTAAGGAGATTAGCAGATTTGAGCGTCGCCCCAGCCCCTTCCTTCCATCGTATGAAGTTGGGGAGTTAGCCGTTAGCTCTCCCAGTGAAAGCAGCTAGCCTAGGCCCCCAGAAAAAAATGAAAAGCCACAGCCCTGCCCCCCACCCTCTGGCAGAGCAACGGCCCCCATCTACCTGACTTTGATGCCCCAGTTACGGTGTCCACCCAAGTAGCCAGAGCCCCACAATGTCATGGGGTTCCCTCTCCCTAAAACAGGGAGAGCGAACCCCATCTTCTCAGACAAATCTAGGCCAGGATAGAGGCATCACATATGCAAAGCCAAGGGGTGTCCCATTGGGGGTCGGGAGGGTCCAACATTAATAAATCTGAAATTCTAGGCAGGATAGGGGGAAAGATCTCAGTTTGCTTGGTGTCCGGGGTTTCTGTGTGCAAGCTGGGCCTGCCTGAGCTGGGAGGCCCAGGACACCAGGACCCCGGTGCCATCCCTCAGGCACATGCCTTTTGGAACTGGGAGTTGGAAGCTGCCACCAAGTGCTATTGGAAAACTTAACGGATGACTCCACAGAAATGCCCAACTGCTGGAGGTGTGCCTGACACCGAGGTGGGCACTCGGTACGGAGGATCAATAATCAATAATTAATCTCTGTCTGAGAAGGTTCACCAGGTGGCCTGGGCCACAGTGTTGATGGACCGGGACAAGTGAGCCCTTCCCCCAGGTCCCACCTAACTCCCCCTCCTCCAGGCTTCCCCAACCAGCCCCGCAGCGACAGGGCTGGCTGGGGGAGGAGGGTGAAGCCAGATGAAAATGCTTTAGTTCCCTCAGGGGTTACAGAGGGGGCTCTTGCAACGGGAGGTCCCTGAGCTGCTAGTCCTCCAGTCTCCAGTTTAGGAAGACTCAGATGGATTTGGCAAGGTGTCCTGGGGAAGATGTTGCATTCAGAGAGACAGTACCCTCTAGGGACTCAGGGAGAATTCTCGGTGTCTTTTAAAAAGTAAGAAGACCCCTCCCTTTACCCCTAATTGAGAGACAGGGTAGGAGGCAAGAGGTTGGCTGTGAAGGACGCCCGTCCCCATCGGACAGGGACTGTGCAGGTTTCCCGAGGCAGAGGCAGGGATGAGGGGCTTTCTGGCTCCACGGTTTCCACGAGGACACGCTGGGGAACACAGGCATCCTGGCCCCTGCCCCTCCGGTGCAGCCCTGCCTTTGTTCCGTCCCCCGTCTTCCCTCCCCATCAGCTTCCCGGCCTGGAGCCCCAGCTGGCGAGGATGTCTTGCTCCTCAGCATCTGGGATTTGTAAATATTTATAGGAACACAGAACAGATCAGTAGCTGACAGGCCCGAGGAGCGGACGGGGCCCTGCCCAGAGCTCAGCAGCTTCGTTCTCCCTTCCCCACAACCTGACCTGATTTGGGGAGCCTGGGATGACAGAGACGGGGGGTAATCACGCAGGGTGTGGGGCTGGCAGGCTCCACATTCAGAAACTCAAGCTCAAAGGATGCGTGTGTCCCTCTGCTCCGCCTCCACACTCAGCCACTCGAATCCTTCCCCCCCTCAACCACCTCACACCCCAAGGCCACACTGACCCTGCCCTCATTCTTTCAACACTCGTGTACACTCACTGCCACACTCATGTTGTCTACACACGTGTTCTAACTTTCACATCCACGTCGATGCTCGCTCTCATGTTCACACCCTTTGCACACACGCCGGTTCATTCACAAACCCACTGGAGCCCCAGGTCCCTGCAACTCCCCACAGGTCTTAATTAATCACAGGTCTGGGAGGGAGCCTCCTGTGTCCTGTCTGAGGCAGCGTGTGTATGGGGAGCAGGAGGGAGTCAGCACTGAGGTCAGGGGGTGAGGAAGGGGGGAGGAAAGAGTAGATGGAAGGGTGGACCAAGAGCCCGGGACAGAAGCGAGACAGAGACAAAGGAAAGGCAAGGAAATGGAGACTGACAAGAGTCAAGGCAGATGGAGCAGGAGCTGGGGACAGAGGGACCCCCCCAACACCGAAAAGCTGTCACATTGCTGCTCCAGTGGCCTGGGAGACCAGCAGCAACCCCGCAGATGGAGCCTCTCCCCTCTGGATCTTGTCACTGTGGCTTTGCTTTGCCGCTTGGGCAGCCGGGAGTGGTGACAAGCGGGGAAGACAGTGCCCAGGGCAGCTGGCTGTTGTGCTCCGGCCCCGCTGAGAACTCACCCATCAGTGCCCATCTCGTCACCCACAGGCGCCCAGATGAGACCAGTGACCAGCCTGGCAGCCCTTACCTCCCAGAGCCACAGCAGGGGCAGAGAGGCGCCTGAACCGCCTTTCCTGAAAGGCGGGCAGTGCTGACCAGACCTGGCCCAGACCCCTGGCCTCTGGAGCGGGCCTTGGGAACCATGGGTTCCCTCCTTGCTCCCAGACACCCGGGACCCATCAGACACGGCCCGGAACCAGCGCACGCGGCAGGGCTCGAGGACGGGGTTGGGGAAGAAAGCCGCTGTGAGAAACCAAACACGTTTTGGCATGAGCTTTTTATTTCATCTCCTTTACTATGCACAAGAATCCAGCACACCCTGTGTCCCTGGATGCTGAGTCAAGGAGTCGTCCTCCTCCCCTGAGCTCTGTCTCAGGGTGCCCATCCTGGCGTGCCAATCAGTCTGTGCTCTGCAATTGGGGAGCAACCACTTCCGTGAAATCAGAAAGGCAAACAAATAACAAGGATCACAAGCAGGGGAAATTGCACTGACTGCTGTTTTCCTGCTCACTCGTTTGTTTTAAGTCAGTGCAGCTTTCCGCCCGTGTCCTGATTGATTCATGCTCTCACAGGTTCATTCATGAATTTACTCGACAGCCCTCACTCAGCCAGGTGCCAGGCCCCGTGCCGTGTCCTGGGGGCCAGCGCAAAAGCCAGAGGAAGTTCTTACCTGCAGAGTGGTAAGAGTGGATGGAACCTGGCTGGTGTGGCTCAGTGGATCGAGTGAGTGCGGGCTGCAAACCAAAGGGTCGCCAGTTCGATTCCCAGTCAGGGCACATGCCTAGGTTGTGGGCCAGGACCCCAGTGGGGGCCATGTGAGAGGCAACCACACATTGATGTTTCTCTCTTTCTCTCTCCCCTCCCCTCTCTCTAAAAATAAATAAATAAAATCCCTGGGGGCACAGGGAAGCACCACCTGGGTGCCCTGCCTGGGGATCCAGATGTCCTGCTACTGCAGCTGAATGCTCGAAACTGGCACAGAAGCCCTCTCTTGTCCCAGGATCAACATTCCCTTCTCACCCCTCTCCTGCAGGCAGGTCTGCCCTCCTGGGCAACCAGGCAAGGTGACAATGGTGGAAGGAGTGTGAATGTGAAACTGAAGTCTCAGCTCGGAAGTTCACTGGCTGGTGACCTCAAGCAAATCATTCATCTTTCCAAGTCATAGTTTCCTTCTCTGCTAAAAAGCAGTAACTGGCCCTGGCTGGTGTGGCTCAGTGGCTTGAGTGCCAACCTGCAAACTGAAAGGTTGCCGGTTCAATTCCCAGTCAGGGCACATGCCTGGGTTGTGGGCCCGGTTCCCAGTTGGGGGTGTGTGAGAGGCAACCACACATTGATGTTTCTCTTCCTCTCTTTCTCCCTTCTTTTCCTTCTCTCTATAAAGAAATAAAATCCTTAAGTTAAAAAAATGCAGTAATTAATACCCATCACAGCAGTGCCATTAGCATCAAATAGGGTTAAGTATGTAAAGATGGTGCCTGGCACATAGTAGGTCCTTAACCCATGCTAGCCCCTTCCCTGCCCCTTTGCCCATGGTATACACTGAATCTCTCCTCACTAGCAGGGGGAGAAAGCCTGGGGGCAATTTGGGGGTGCAGGAGGACCCGGCATCCCATACACCATGAATCTGCTTCACGTCGCCCTCCCAAAAAGTCTGGTCTTGCTCTGCGGGGAGCGTCTTATTTGGGAGGAAGAGGGTGGAAAGATCTGGCTTTGCCTCCTGGACCACCTGGACACTCCAGAGGAACGTTCCCCTTCTTCACCATTTCCAAGTTTAGAAAAGCACTAGTGTGTGTGTGTGTGTGTGTGTGTGTGTGTGTGCACGTGGTGGTCGTGAGGTGGTGATGATGACAATTAGGATGGTGATGATAGTGGTGGTGACGGAGGTGATGGTGACGGTGGAGGTGGTGACGGTGATGGTGGTGGCGCTGGTGGAGGTGGCTGCGGTGGCGGAGCTGACAATGGTATTGGTGGTGGTGGAGGTGGGAATGGTGGCAGAAACTCATTCAGAACCGGATGCTCACATTCGGGGCGCTAGAAGAGAACTCGGTTCCAAGTAAGCCCCTGGGGACCTACTATGTGGTGGGCCCTGTGACGCTTGCTTTATTTCCGCAGCAATCCACGGGGACTGCTGTCTCCTCTTGCAGATAAGGACACTGAGTGCAGAGATAACAAGTGACCTGGCTCAAGCTCGTAAGACAGGGGAGGCACTTAAACCCTGGGTCCTTTACTCCTAGCCCCCTGTTTCTGCTCTGTGCCGTGAAGCCACCCACATGTCGCGGTAGGGAACACGGCAGCCCGTGGAGGTTCATCGCTCTGCCCGTGTCATGCGGCAGTTCGAAGCGGAGCCTGGCTGTTTTCTCTGCACTTCTAGGTCTCAGCAGCCTTCCCATCCCCAGGGGCTGGGTCTCACTGGGGAGAACACCAGTGCGCTACCCCTCGCAGCCCTTTCAGAAGCCCGGAGCCCAGGCCTTTTCAGTCCCCTGGGGCAGGCTCTGTATCTGCGGTCCTGACCCTGCACGCTGTCAACTCTAGTCTCCTCCTCCAGCCTCAGAGTGAGAGTGACAGAGACCCAGCCGCTGCAGCTCTGACTGGCACCGAGGTGGAGAGGCAGGGGCTGGCGCCCTCTACCTTCATCCCCATCTGAGCGCCGAGATGGTGAGAAGGGAGTCTCGTCATCTTGGTCTCTTCATCCTTTTCTGGTCCCGATCTTAGTCTCTCACTCAAAACGATGATGAGCTCCACCTGGACGCCCCCACCCCCACCAGGAGTTAGTGAAAAAGGGGAGAGCAGAGAAAGAATTGTGCCCGGGCTGCGTGTCGCCTACAGACTTCCTCCTCCAGGAAGACTCCCAGACTCATTCCACATGGCTCTGCCCTCCCTCATCTCCAACACGTGCCTGCCTCTGAGTCCGAGTTGTGGCGATGACAACGGTGGAGGCGGTGGAGGTGGTAATGGCACCCGGTGATAGAAATGGTGGTGATGGTAGTGACAGGGGCAGAGGCGGTCAGGATGAAGCAGTAGTCATGAGCCCTGGCCGGGTGGCTCACTTGGTTGGAGCATCATCCAGTACACCAAAAGGCTGTGGGTTCAATTCCTGGTCAGGCACACACCTAGGGTGTGGGTTTGATCCCTGGTCGGGGCGCATACGGGAAGCAACCGATTGATGTTTCTCTCTCTCCCTCTTTGTCTCTCTCTGCTTTCCTCTCCCTGAAGTCAATAATAGAAGTTATCCTTGGGTAACCATTAATAGCAATGGAGGTGATGGTGATGTTGGTGATGGTGGAGGTGGTAGTGATGGTGGTGGGGACCATATCTCTTCGATGATCAGAGTAAGGTAGGGCCCCCTGGAGGGAGGAAGGTTGACTGGTCACTACCTTCCTCTACATCTTCTCTTGTCTCTTTAATTACAGCTGCTATGTATTGAGTGCCACTCGTAAATCAGGTGTGTGCTCAGTATTTTATGTGTAATAACTCATGTATCCCTCCCAACAATCCTATGAGGCAGGTACTGATGTTTTAGAGATGAGACAGCTGAGGCACAGAGAGGTTAAATCACTTGCCCAAGGTCACACAGCTAGCAAATAGCAGAGGCAAGACTCAGCCACATCCCTACACCAGAGTCTTGATGCCTGCCCTCTGCATCTGCCACCTGCGCAGAGCTCTACGCAGGAAGGAGAGCTGTCCCATAAGTGTGTGTGTGTGTGCACGTGCACGTGGGGGGTGTCTTTAGGGGACCCCACTATCATGGGGTTTCCGTGGCCAGGCCTGGCCATTCAGACTGTCTTCATGTGTCCACGTGTCTCGGGAGCTCTGACAAGGAAGATGAAGACTGTGGGTGGGGGGAATGGGCTTGATTCTACCAGGTGATGGGACAGAATTTCAGGATGTGGGGGTGCTCTGCCTGACCCTGCGGGGCCCTCACCCCAGTGCCTGGCCAGGGCTCCTGCCCTTGGGAATTCCATTCCGCCAGCTGCCCCCCTCCCAGGATCTCATTATACCCCTAAGAGAAACTGACAGCCTCAATATCTTACTTTGCAAATATAGTTTATTCCTTCAATAAAGCCGCCTGCACAGGGGAATGTTTAAGTCTGCTCTCCCCCGAGATCCACATTTGAATTTCTAAAGTCTTTAGTCGGCTCCTCCAATGGGGCAGCTGGGTAATGAAAACGCAGCGGCTTATAGCAGGGGATTCATTTCCTGTCCGGTCTGATCTCAGCAGCCAGCGCCAGTGGGCCAGCCGCTGGGAAGAAGAACCGCTGGCTACCTGGCTGCCGGGGAGTGGAAGGGCAGGGAAGCCTTGACTTGGGCCTGAGCACTCGGGGACCCACAGGTTCTCTATGCCTAGGGGCCTCTAGACACCCTCCCTCAGACCAGGTGCTCCCCTAGAGGCCCAGCCCACCAATCCCGGGGGGTGAGGCCTCCTCCCAGGTTGGACCCCCTCACTCCAGGGCAGCCCCTATCACAGGACCCCATGAGAGTCTCTAATTAAGGGACTGGCACGCCCCTCGGGGACTCATTAGGCCCGCTGTGCAGAGAACATTTAATCATTGCTCAGAGCATCGATTGGAAAATCAATTTCTTTGTCTCTCTGAACGCGCACGCAGCGCTGGAGAAGTGGGGGGAGCGCTGACCTCCTTCTGCTGCCATGTAAAGTGCTGCACATTTAATCAGGGAACAGAAATCAATTAGCCACTTACGAGGTTGGCTTTAGTTACCGAGTCGGCAGGGCCCGTGCCCCAGCTCAGCCACTGACAAGTGAGTCTCCTCACACGCCACGTGGCAGGCCGCTCCCGGGCATCCCGCCAGCTCTCCGGGGGTCCCCTCCCCATGCTGGGCACCTGTCGCCCAGACGGGCCCCCTAAGAACCTCAGTGAAGTCCTGGGAAGGCCCCCCAAACCCTAAGCTCACAGTCGCAGCCTCCCTGGATGGCCCCCGTCCCCAGACTCTGAGAAGCCCCGTGGAGACTCAGCAGAGGCCCATTCAGATCTCAGCTGAGCTTCCTGCTGATTTCCGTGAGGTCTGGGAGGCTTCTTGATCACAAAATGGGAACAGTAATAGTACCCACCTTACCAGAGTGGGGTGACAACTCAGTGGCATCATCTAAAGTGCCTACGAAAGAGTTGAAGCTCAAGACAGAGAACTTGGTGCTCACACCAGCGGGGTGGTCCTTCCTCCCGGCCCCATGGTCAGCCAGGTCAGACAAGGGACAGTGTGGGTGTGAGCTGGGGGCTCTGGCCTCTTGCTCCCCTCCCCTTCACGACAGGGAAGGTGGGCGCAGCGCCCCTAGCACCTGTCCCGTTTCCCTACGGCCTCCTGGGGGCTTGACTCCGAGTCACCTCTGTGCCCATTCCCCCCTTCCTATCTGCGCGCCCCTGCCTAGCGCACCTTCTGGCTGCTCCTTCACCTGTGAGGATGCGCCCCCCTCACCCCCAGGCCCCCCCCCACACAGCTCCAGAGGTACAGGCTTCCCAGTGATGACGTGTCACGCACCCAGAGTCACACACACCCAATTACACAGAGTTGTACGCAGCCTGCACGCCCCATTACACAGCGCCTCGCAGACTCTCCCCCTCAGTTACAGTCACGGGGCTCCCGGCCCTCCCGGCACGAGCACACAGCCCCTTCTTCACAGGCACAGCCACCCCCACTGGCCAGCACCCGAGCCCGGTGTCCCACGCCGGGGCTCATCCAGGCTCGCCCGTGGCGCCCCCCCCCGCCACCACGCTGCACACCGGTGGCACATGCACACACACGCGCACACATGCGCACGCACGCCCGCTCTGTAATAATATTAGACATGCCATTTCTTCTGCGTGACAGTTCCAGTGGAGATGCTCAGAGCTGTCACTTGGATGAAAAATAATGCATAATCCTCGTCTTCCTTCCTTCCCTTCCCTTTCTTTCTTCCCTGTTTAATGAGCTCCTAAAAATATTCCTTGCTGTCTCGCCGAGGCTGTGGGCTAAGTGTGAGTCAAGCCTCCCTCCCCCCTCCCGCCCCGGTCCTTTCCTCGGCCCCCGAGTGGGCCACCGGATGCAGGGTCACAGCCAGTCTCAGGCTTGGCCGTGCCAGGCCAGGCAGAAGGGCTCTCCCCCAGGTCTCCGAAGATCTCTGACTCCTGCCCCTCCTCTACTCTGGCTGGCCCCCCTGAGCTGGGGATGAGAGAGGCGGGTGAGGCCCTGGTGGGAGCAGGAAGAAAGCTGGAGGCCCTTCTCGGGTTCCTGACCACCCGTGGCAATCCCCTCAACTCCTGATCAGCCCCACAGGAGCCGCCCCATGCCTCGTCCCTCCCACCTCAGGAGGGAGTTAGCCAAGGCCCCTGCTTCCCCTTCTTGCACACCCGGGCTTCGTTCTGCCTCCCGAACTCAGAGAAGAAGGGCCTTCCTAACCCGCCAGCTTTTACTAGATAGCTGTGCTGGGGAAACTGCAATCGTCACAGACAGCTTCCTCCAATTCCTCCTGCAAGCCCCGGATCAGAGGCACCTCCTCCCTGAAGCCTCCCTAATTTACACAGAAGTGGCTATTTGTTCACCGTACATATGGACACACTTTAATTATGTTAAATTTACCGAACAGAGGCAATCACTTGTCATGCCTGGTGGGGCTTTCATCTCTCTGTGGGACTCTCCACCCTGTGTTTTGTTTCCTGATTTACATGTGTCACTCCCACCGTATCTGAGCTCCTTAGGCTGGGAAACCAGCTTGCCTCCTTGGACAGACGGATGGACGGATGGATGGATGGGAGGTGACACAGAGGGAAGAGCTCAGGGTCATGAGTCAGAGGCCTAAATGTTCACCAGTTTCTGTGGCATTCACTGTGACTTTGGGCAGCCAAGAGCCCCTCTCTGAGCCTTCTTTCCCATCTGCAAAGCGGGAGGGCTGGGCCAGGTGGTGTCTGAGGTCTGCTGCAGCTCCCTCCGGCAATCCTCCTCCTGCCGTTCTCCGCCCTGTCGGAGGGAATGAACTTGTCTATAGCCTCTGACGTCCTGTCCTGCCGTCAGTGAGGGGCCGGGGTACAGAGATGAACTCGGCACAGCGATGGGGGCTTTATTTCCCCAATCTTTCCTCTGCCTCCCACCTCTCCCATATCTATTTCTTTGCTCCATTCTCCTTGATTCCTCTTCCCTATCGTCCTTTTGTTCTCTGTCTCTTCTCTTGCTTTTTCTGTCCGGCATCCTACCCATTAGTAGCCCAGAGCTAGTGCCCTCCCCACCTCCCTTCCGCAGCCTTCCCTCCCCCCGCATCCCACCAGCTTCCGGAGCCCCCTCTCCATGGGCCTCCCCATCTCCTCCCAGCAGCTCCAGTCCCGAAAGGTTAAGCTAATAGCAACTCCTTTCCCATCAGCTGCTCTTGTTTGCTCTGCATAATTGCAGGAAAGTGGGCTGGGAGGTGGGCTCATGAATGATAGCGGGTGTGTAGGGAGGGGGGCTGGGGAAGGCGGTACAGGATTGGGATGGCAGGCAGCGTGGGGGCTGACCACGTGGGAATTGGGTGGAAGGCCCAGCTGTGGTGGAGTTGCCCAGAGACGGGGGAGTGGGGTCCAGAGAAGAGCTGTCAGGGACATTCCTACTCCTGGGAAGAAAGGAGCAATAATGGCCCTCAGCGACATTTGTCAAGTGTGTAGCATGTGCCAGGTCCCATCCCAAGCACTTTACTGGCTTTATCTCATGACCTTCACGCTAGCCCCAAGATGCAGGTTTAGTGCTTACGCCCATTTTACAGAAAACTGAGGCTTCAGGAGGTAAAATCACTTCCTGAGGTCGCACGTTGTTCAATGGCAGGGCTTCAAGCGGAGTCTGCTCCTATTCACTCCTTGGGCTCAGAGATCAGCGTTTGCAAGGACCCGGGAGGCTATGAGGTCCAGCCACCTCGTCGCCCAGAGGAACAGAGGGAAAGGGGCTTGTCCGAAGTCACAGAGCAAGTTATTGCCACAGCTGGGCTGAGGGTCCAGGTCTGATGCAGAGAGAGGGCTTTGCTCCCCTTCTTAGCCTCATCCCCTCAGAGACTTTCCGTGTCTGGGGAGCTTGGGTGGCGGGTGACGAGGTAGACAAGACAGGCCGTCGGGGTGGAGGGCATGGAGCCGAGTGGGCAGGTGCTCACGGTGGAGGGGGAACACCTCTTCTCTGCCGGGGAGCGGCAGCTCTGGGCTCCTGCCGGTGTGAGTGTCTTCAATAATTCATCGGGGACAGAGCGGAGCCCGGCGCAGCGAGGGGAGGTAGGGTGGGGAATGTCACAGCCGGTGGCAGTGGATTTAGGCCAGCAGCAGCGAGTCGGAGGCAGGGAGTCAGCACGCCTACACGTCCTCAGACCGGGCCCTCTCAGCTGCGGACTCGGGGCCACGCTGGCCTCCACGTTCCTGCCTCCCGTCTCCAGTCTGGGGTGCCGGATGTCTGCTCCAATCAGGACAACCTACCTCTTGTTTTCCTCCCAAGGGGTGGATACTCTTGGGGAAGGCACTCCTGCCCCCTGTAGACTTGGGGGCTCCACAAGGCAGAGGCTGTGTCTGTACCCCCAGACCGGGGCACCCAGGGCAGAGACTGAGCCTCTCCCATCAGATTACCCCTCTTCCAGCCTCCGCCCTGCGATCACAGGGTCCCAGAAGCTCTAACTTTGGCTCCATCCCGAGCCATCCCTGGCCCCACCTCACAGCAGTCCGTAATACCGTCCCTTCCTGGCTTCGGCCTGGGTGCCCCCCAGCCTCCCCTGGCAGTGACCTGCTGGGGCGGACGCAGCTCTGCCCCCGTTTCCGCTCTCCCCTCTGCCTGGCCCCTTAGTAATGATCGGCACAGCAGCCACACCCTGCCCCTTCCCTGCATGCCGAGCATCCGTGTGCCCCTGGTTGGTCACGGCCACTTCCCACCATTCACACCACTGCTGGGGTCCCTGATGACAATTCAGGAGCAGGGCGGTGAGAGGGGGTGACTGAGAGGCCATGTTTCTTGAGAGAGGGGTCTTCCAAACTCTGCTTGGACACTCCCAGTCCAGGGAACTCGGCGTCCCTGGAAGCAGGAAATCTCTCGTGGAAAATGACACGCTTTTTGGAGAAACCGTCCTCACTGGAGGCCAAAATTCATCTTCTGGGACTGCCCCGTGCAAGCCTGATGCTTTCCGCACCCTTGCCGGCAAGTCTTCGGCTTTCCCGGATCGAGGAGGCTCCAGTCCAGAGCTGCAGCCCACAGCCCACCACGGGCGCCCGACACCCACACCTGCGGCTCGTTGCTCGCCTTGGTGCTCGCCCCCACCTCTCATCAGCACTGGAGGGGGCTGCCGGGCTGGGCGAGGTGAGCAGATGGTCTCATTTGTATTCTGAGTGGCCAAGCGGGACTGTGGCTTTCTCTCTGAGAACCCGGGCCTCTCCCCCAATTCCATCTTTCACAACTTCTCCAAGCAGTGTCAGTAATGGGGATCAATGTGCATCCTCACCTAGGGGCCCACGGCCCCTGGGGGTTTTGCTGCACCCCAAGCATTTCAGCTCCCTGCCCACCCCTGCCCCCTGCCCCATGCATCACTTCTAGGGACCTGGCCCTGCCTCCCCGTGTGCCACCATATCCCAAAAGGCCAAGCCCTAGGACAGCTTCGCTTTGACTGAATGTAGCCTGGGGGCAGAGGAAGCCCTGGGACAGGACACCAAGGGCTGTTTCTGGGCTCAGAATTGTTGGAGGTTTTTAAAAAAATATTTTATTTATTTATTTAGAGAGAGGGGAGGGGAGGGAGAAAGAGAGGAAGAGAAACATCACTGTGTGGTTTCCTCTCACACACCCCCCTACTGGGGACCTGGCCTGCAACCCAGGCATGTGCCCTGACTGGGAATAGAACCGGTGACCCTTTGGTTCGCAGGCCGGTGCTCAATCCACTGAGCCATGCCAGCCAGGGCTGCCTAAGTCTTATGAGGCGCCACGCAGAGTGGGAGAAAGGGTGCCACACTTTCAGGGTATGGGAACTGATCACTTTATCCCAACCTCCAAATACTGACTACTCAACCTCTTCCTCTTAGCGCTGACTAGCCAAGCGACCATCGCAGCAGTACTGACCACCCACCGCCCCAGCTCCAACCTCCCAGCACTGATGGCCCGAGCCCAGCCATCAAATATCAATGACCTATCACTGACCAGCACCCCTGATAGCACAATGGCAATACACTAATACACCCTCTCAATACTGGACACCCGTCACCAGCACCTCTACGCCAACATACAGAAACGACCCTCGGTACAGATCTTCCCAAGATGGCCACCCTGAATTAATCACCCCAAACTACCCTCCGCTGGCCATCTGAGACTCCACCCAACCAGGGGCCCCCTCCCCAGTCACAGTCACCTCTGGCTCTCTACCAGCTCCTGGGACCTGTCTGCTCAGCCAGCAGAGGAGCTGTTGGCTCTCCAGTCTCCCTCCTCTCCATCTGACCGGGCCGGACAGAGGACTCGTGCGGCCGGTACCGACCAGCTGAGTGGAGTTTGGCTGGGGAGGGCCTTCCTCACCGCCCCAGGGCTGTTCTCCGAGAAGCCTGGCTGCTGCTTGCTGGCTGCCTCCATCAGCCCCCTCCCCGAACCCCAGACCAGGGTGTTTGTTACTAGCAGTGATGGTTGTGAAGGGTCCAGGCTCTGGGTTGTGTTGGTCTCAGGGACACCTCAAGACTGCTGCCTTTGATGTGACAGTGGGTGGAAGGTGGTGCCTCTCCCTGCCCAGTCCCCTCCAGGAGCCAGGGTTCAAGATGAAGTCGTCAAGGAGAGGCTCCGAGAGGGGGCCGAGGATAGGGCGGACTGGGTCTTCAGGCCCAGTGACTGGAGAACACTCTGTCCCTGGGCGCTCTGGCCCAGCCCTGGCGTAAGGGGCAGGAGGCACTGTGCCCACCCACATTCTCTGTGGGGCCTGCCTGGGGACCTGCACGGGCTGGCTGTGGTCTCTTGCCTGCTGCCAACCTCAGAGCTGGGGCCCCGGCGACTCCACACTCCAGGTGGGAAACTGGCTCCTGGATTTGACCCTGACATGTGTGTCCATGATCAAGTTTCCCCCTAATTCCAACGAGGGGTGCTGCTGCTCCAGCTGCCCTGAGCGGGGAATCTCTGGGCTCCCCCCTTCCTTGCCGGGGCCCTGTCACAGCCCCTGCAACTTGTCCTGAGTTTGTCGGCCAAGACTTCTGGATTCTGGACCCTTTTTCTGCTCTCTAGCCCCACCTTGGGGATCCAAGGAGAGTTACCATCTGCCCGGGTGGTGGATGGGAGGATTCTCACACCAGGGCATGAAGGGAGGATGGGCTCAGGGGCTGGAAAGCTGTCCAGGGCCCTCTGGCTCGGACAGAGGACAGATTGGGGGAAGCACAGGGCTCTGGGAGATGAAGGAATTGGAGGTGAAAGGGATGGGAGGCAGCCTGGAAGCTGAGATACCTTTCATCCCTTTTACCTGCCACCCCCAGAGGAGGAGGCAGAAACTCAGAGTGATGATGTAAGGACCGCCCGTCATCACTAGAACTTTCTGAGCTGGTGGGAAAGAGATGAGATGCTGCTGAGGTTCCTTCCGGTGGCAGGTGTCTCGGAGGCCATGAGTCTAAGGCTGACCCGGCGGCAGCCACGGGCCGTGCAGTCTACAGCGGCGACAAGGATGACGGGGATGGTTAAGACAGGGCTCCTGGTGGCCAGGCCCTTGCTGTCCAGTGGAGGAGGTGGGACTGTCACCAGGAAACTACAGGACACTCAGAGTATTCACTGAGCCTTCCCTTGTAGACATTCACATGCATTCACACACACGTGTGTGCACACACACACTCAAGGAGATGGCACAAGTGTGTGGTTGCTCTATGGGACAGACCACAGGAGGTCAAGCCCAGAAGGCTGGCGACATCTAGGAAGGAGTTAGTCTGGATCTTCAGCATCGCACAGGGTGTGGATTCGTGGAGCGGAGGTGGAGAAGGCATTCCACGCGGAGGGAACCACCTGTGGGTAACATGGAGGGGAGAATGTGGGGGCCTGGGAGACGCACGCCAGCTCCAAGGAGCTGAGAGAGCAGGCGGGATGGGGAGGAGGCTGAAGAGGGGGTGGTCAGCGACCTCTCTTTCAGGGCATGAAGGGTGTGTCCTGATCCCCAGATCTGAGTATACAGTGTGATTGGCTGTGCGTACCTAAGCGCCTGATGGGGCAGGGTGTTTTAGATCCGGGTCACCTTGGAAAAGCAGGTGTTTCGAGTAGCTGAGCCTTTTCCTCTTGTGTTTTTCCCAGTTGCAGGCCAATCAGTTAGATTCTGGGGTCATCTTCCGGGAACCTGCCTCCCCAGAGGCAGATGGACTGAGGGTGCCCCTTCCCCAGGACCTTGGTCCAGCCCCTGGTACCCCTGAGGCGCAGCAGCCCTGGCGTCCTGCCTCCTGATTTTGCCCTCCCGCCCTAGGCTCTAGTTAAAACCCAACCCCATTCCTGCTGGTCCCCGGGCTGCCCCCAGCAGGACAGAAATCAATGTGCAATTTGCTGCTATTTGTAGATGTCCTTTCCCTGCCTGTCCCTGACACCGGAGGGTCCTGACCAAGGGCCCTGCCTCCGTCCTCAGTCAGAGGAACTGGCACTCTGCCCAGCCACGGGGAGCCTGACGCTGCGTCCCTGGCAGTGGGGTGGGGGCGGGGCAGAGGGAAGACGCGAGTCACAGCCCAGAGGACCCTGCTGGGGCCAGAGCTGACCCTCTACTTGGATAAGATCTTCTTAAAAAAAAGAAAAGGATTTTACTTATTTATTTTTGGAGAGGGAGAGAAACATCAATGTGTGGTTGCCTCTCACGTGCCCCCTACTGGGGAGGCCGGCACTCACCCCACTGAGCCTCACCAACTGGGGAAGGAATGTGTATTTTTAAGAAAGCCCTCCAAGGAATTCAAAGGGCATTGGTGCAAGTATCGCTGGGAATTCACAGCATTAGCTGCTGTCTGCCTTCCTTCCACTTGTGTGGCCTTATTTACCTTTTCTTTGCCTCAGTAGCCTCATCTGTGAAATGAAGGCAATAATAGCTTTGGCCTCCTACAGGAGGATTAACAGAGCGTGGGGTTTAAGTCAAAGCCTAGCACTGGACAGGCACTCAATAAGTGATTACTGATCCCAGCAGCTGAGTGAGCGAGCCCCAGAGCACTGGCCTTCCCTGGCGGACCCTGGGTGGGTAAGCCTGGTCCCTGTCCCTGGGCAGAGTGACCCGGCCCCCTCCCACTGCACTCTGGAGGCCCGTTACCTATCTCCTGGCTGGTGGGTGAGCGAGGGTGGGCTCGACCCTCAGGGGTGGAGGAAAACCAAACTTTGACTCCCTAGGGGTTTCGACCTGCCAGCCAGGATGCTGCTGGAGGAAGCTGTCAGATGCTTTCCACTGGAGGGCTCTGGGAGGGGCCCTGGCGAGCGCTTAGGCACCCCCAGGTGGTGAGTTCCTCCTGGTACAGGGAAAGCCACAGAGAGTCTGGGGTGTGGGGGGAAGGGCAATAAGGCAGAGGAAGGCTGGATGCTCCCTCCTGCTGGAGGCTGGTAATCAGTTTCAGAACCACAGCCCCACCCCTTCCTGAAAGGGGCTGGAGGTGCCTGCTGCTCACCTGCCACTCGAGAGACCCAGGGCATAAACAGTTCCAGGAGTGGTTTCTTTTTTCAACTGTGTTGGAGTATAATTTACATACAATAATATGCACACATTTTAAGTGTTCAGTTTGATGACTTTTGACAAATCCATACACACACATAAGCACCACTAAATCAGGACACAGAACAGCTTCATCATCCCCAAAAGCTCCCTCGTGCCCCTTCCCAGTCGATCCCCACCCTTCCCCCAGCCCCAGGCAACCACCGATCTGCCGTCTGTCACTACGGATTAGCTTCGTCTGCTCCGGAGTTTCACAGAAACGGGACTGTGTGATATGTACTCTGGGTGCCTGGCTGCTCCTCGCTTTTCAGAAAGTGGTTCATCCATGTGGTTGTATTGTCAGTTTACAACTTCTTATTGCTGGGTAGGGGCCCTGGGTAGGGCCACGTGACCGTCTGGCCACGGTGGATGGGCACCTGCGTGGTTTCCTGGTTTGGGCCGCTGTGGACAGAGCTGCTATGAACACGTGTGTACAAGTCTTTACATGAAAATATGCTTTTCCTTTTTCTTGGGGAAACAGCTAAGAGTGGAATGATCGCATCCGCTGGCGAGGGTGTGTTTCATCGACCAGCTCTTTCCTGAAGCAGTTGTATCACTGTGCATTTCCACGGTCGGTGTGCGAGAGTTCCAGTCGCTCCCCGGCCTCACCAGCCCTTCGCCCCGCCAGCCTTCTTGCGAGCGTGTCATGGGGATCGTGGTTTTACTTTGCGTTTCCCTGCTAATGAAGGATGTTGAGTATCTTTTTCATAGGCATACTGGCGATTCTATATTTTCTTTTGACCATTTTAAAGATACGTTTTTATCTTCTTATTATTGAGTGGTACGAGGAGTTCGCTGGATACAAGCTCTTTGCTGGCTACGTGGATGGCACATACACCTCCCAGGCTTGCCTTATTGTCTCCGTAGCCATCTAGAACTTGCTCCTCAAGTGCAGTCTGGAGCGAGTTACTGAGTCTTTCTGACTCCTGGTTTCCTCATCAGCCAACGGGGAGAATAGTAGATCCCACACAGAAGTGGCGTGATGTTGAACTCAGCTCACGTCTGTAAAGTGCCTGAACCAAGTGTAGGTCCTCGACTCGCGGTGGCCAGTACTGCTGTTATTCTCGGGGAGTTCTCGGCCTCTCCTTCCCCTCTCCCGCATCTGGCCCTGATGGAGTGATCTCTCTGTTCTGGTCATCTGGCTCCTGAGGTCCCATGGGCAGCCGAGGCAGGGGCGGGACGGGAGCAGGATGGCTAGTGCCATCATTCTGTGTGACGCTGGGCCTCTAGCCATCCTGGCTCTTGGCCAGACACACAGATTCGGGGGCCACAGGGGCTGGGCCCAGGGGTCCCCCACCCTGAAGCTTTGGAGGGAAGAGAAGCATCTCTGGGAACCCACAGCTCCTACCCGAGGACCCACAGTTGTTCATGCACACCCGCAGTCCCTTAATCTCCAGACCTACATAAGCACACCCGTGTCATCCTGTCACCCTCCTTCTGCCACCTGCACAAACTCAGACACTTACACCGAAAGCGAAACGCAGGGAGCACCTACTCCCAACCCCCACTGCCGCTGATCGAGAGTGGCAGGCTCGCTGGCCAGACCATGTATAATTTAGAGATTTGGCCCAAAATAGTTCTCTTCGGGCTCAGCCTCCTGGATAGGGGAGGTGGACTAGCAAGAGCAGCCAAAGGAGTGGGGACAGTGACCTCAGACCCGGGGAGGATCCTAGAGCCTGCCTCTTGCTCCAGGGGCCTGGGCAGAGCCTGGGGAGAGTGGGGAGCTTGAAGAGGCCCCTGCAGGGCTCCCCCCATGTTGAGGGGCCCCTTTGTCTCCTTTCCCCACTCACATCCCCCCCTCCACCAACCTGGAAAGACAGGGTCCCCTGAGGGGCAGCGGGGAGAGCACCCAGGGGACCTGCCCTGCCCTCATCAGCCCATTGCCACCTCCCAGGGCCTGGAGGCCCCACCCGCGCGTCTCTGGCTCCTTGACACTCCCACAGGCCCCCGGTGAGAGGGACACTGCTCGGTCCTCAGGCGTCTCTGTCCCAGGCCTCCTGTCTTCATCTCACCAATCAATTAGTTAAGTCCACAAATATTTACTGAGCACTCACCCGGGCGAGGCTGGGTCGTAGGACATCGGAGGGCACGCGGGCTGTGTGGACAGAGGCTCACAACTTGCTGAGGAGGCAGGACATTCACAGAAAGGACAAGAAACAGTCAAGGGAGGGACAGGCCGCAGGGGTCACGGGCAAGGGCTACAGGAAGGCTTCCCGCTGAAGGCCTGCTTTGACCTGGGCCTGCCTGGGTGGACGGTGTTACTTGGGGAGGTAGACAGGCAGGAGGGAGTGGTGTGAGCTGGGTGAGGGGCTGGAAGGGACGAGGCTGGTCATGTGAGGGTGTCACGGGTCTGGCCTGGTGAGTCCTCCATCCTTCCACAGCCAATAAGACAGAGACTGCGCCATATTCAATCCCTGGGGGTCCCCACCAAGGCTCTCTCCCATGGTGGTAACCACTCTGCCTTCACGTCAGCTGTGTGGGTTCAAATCAGGATGTCACTACTTCATCGTCCCATGACCTTGGGTCAGTGACTTACCTGTACCTGTTTCCTCACCTGTTCAGTGGGGTTAATAGTAGTTGCTACCTCCGTGCGTCATTGAAAAGATCCGTGAGAAATGTCCATATGGCCCTTAGCCTTGCAGCCATCCTGAGGGCCTCCCACGTTCTCCCCACCCGCACACAGAGAAGGATTATCTTCAGATAGAACACCAGAGGGCTTCCTGGCAGAGGAAGGCTTTGAGGGAGGATTTGATTCGTGGCACCTGACTGCAGCCACCTAGCGGCAAAGGACTGCTGCCCGCAGTGGTGTGGGGGCCGAGTCACCCCACACTCCCACGATGCCATGGGGGTCCCAGGGGCTTTGATTCCGCGTTGCTGTGGTTTCACCCTAAAGAGTCGGTGTATGGGTTGCGTTGAACCGAAGTTCTGGGGGGGCCCTTCCTCCTTTCTGCCTCAGTCCCCATCCATCGCGTTGGGCCTCTCTCCATCTCGCCATCACTCTCTGCCTTCACCTCTCTTAGTCTTGCTAATTTTGTCTTTCCCTGAGTCTCATCCACCCCCTCTCCCTTCTTCCAAGTTTCTCTGAAGTTCAGATTCCACCTTCCCTGTCTCTCCTTTGCTCTCCAGGGGCCTCGATAAAAGACTCTGCACTCTCTTCCTGGGACAGGAGGCACCTGGGGTGGGGGTGGGGGTCCCTACCCCTGAGGGGCCCACTCCTGGCCAGCCATATCAATCAGGGCTTTCTTCAGAGGGAGGGAGACATCAATGACTCTGCTACAAGCCTCGCTAGTGCTGCTAATATTAGCCCAGGAAGGCAGCTCACTGATGGATTAGGAGAAATTAAGGATTCAAATTCTGTAATTTGAATCGGAGGGCCTTGCTTGCTGACAGCTCATACTTCCCCAGAAATTAATGAGTGAAGGAGGGATGGGAGTCATGGCAGCGCTGGTTTTCCTCTTTGACAATATCATCTCCCCCCCGATCTGTGCCTTTGGAACCCCCATCTCCGAGCAGGCCCTGCCCGGAGGGCCGGGGTCCTGCTTGTTGCAAGTCTGATCCCCAGATCCTCGTCTGTCCCAGAAATTCCCGGGCTCCGGCCTCCTCGTGCCCAGCAGAGCCCTGGGCTCTGGCCGCCTTGGCGTTCAGGGAGAGGCGAGGGGAGGCTGGGACAGGCAGGCTGCGTGCGGGGCAGGGCAACCCTTGCTTCCCGCCCACCCGGCTGTGTGCGGCCAGCACGCATCTGAACCTGCCTTCTCAGGACCCCGGTTTGCGAAATGGACATAATAATTGCCCCCACCTTGGGGGGTGTTGTGAGGTGCAAGACGCAAAGGATGGTTACCTTCTCTCTCTCCCTCCCTGCCTCTTCTCTCTGCGCACCTCTGCTGTGTGTGGTCCTCCAGGATGCCTGGCAAGGGCCTCACAGCCAAACCACGCCCAGACCTCCACCGGGCTTTGTCCTGGTGCGACTGAGGGCTCCTGAGTCTCCGGGGCCTCATTTCTTCCCCGTCTTTTCGGCCAAGCCTCCGAGTTCCAGGTTATCCCAGGAAGGGAGTGTCCTGTCTCTCAGACCAATTGCCAGCTTCCCCAAGACCACACACTGGCCCTGTGCCTGGCGCTCAGTAGGTACTCAATAATTAATAAACAAATTTAATCAACACCTTCTATTCCCTTCGTGCCTACCTCACTGTGTCCCCCAACCCGTGCCCACCAAGTGCCCCATAAATGCTTGCTGTTGACTGGCGGGCGCTGGAGTCCTACCAGGGCCTGGCCAGGCCCCCTGGGGTCCCCGTGCCCGTGTCTCGGTGGGCAGGTGCAGGGGGTGCGTTCACTCCTGCTGTGGGTAGTCCCCCAGGGCACCTTCTCCAAAATGGCAGCTTTTAAGCAATTTTCTAAAACGTTGGCACGGGGTTTGTTAGGGCGATGGGGGAAAGTCTTTAGAGGAAGCCCCGGGAAGGCCGGAGGTGGGTCTCGCAGTGTGTCCTTCCTCTTGGAGACTTAACCTTTGGGACGCACCCTGCCCCTGCCCTCCCGCCCCAGGCCCAGGCTCACTCTCTCTACCTGGCACCTGGCTGAGCTCTGGCTCAGGGGTGAGGAGGGACATCCTTAGCTGGCGGGGCAGGCGGGCGCTGCAAGGCTGGGAGCCCTCAGCTCCCCACAGGAGTGGCCGCCGAGGAGGTGGAGTTGAACCCTCCAGCCCCATGAGAGCCAGGGTACATGGGGAATCGACGGAAATGGCTTCCTTCAGAGCTGCAAGGGGCCTTCAGACCAACTCGCTCTTTGACAGTTCGGGAAACTGAGGCTCAGAAAGATTCATCGGCAGTTACATCCCAACTCTTTGTCCAGAAGGGAGAAAGCTGGCAGGGTGATCCCCAGAGCAGGTAACACCAAATCCCTCTAGAAGGCTCTGCAGAATTCTGGAAAATCAGATGTTTTTTCCAACTGGGCTTCCTCAGGCTAGTGTTGGAGCCAAGGTTTACTCCCAGGTGGGCTGGGGCTAGAGGCCGAGAAGGGAGAGTGGCAGAAAAACAGCTTTTTAAGTGACCGAGAGCTGCGTTGGCAGGAAACACAGCTCCTGGAATCCTGTCCATCCCCCTCACCGCCCCCCCCCCCATCATTCTTCCCCAACCTGCTTTCCTGGGAAGCCACCCAATCGATTCTCCTTTCCCTGCCGAGGCTCACCCAGACCCAGGATGACTCTCGGGTGGGGGGGCGCCCGGGGGAGTGACTCAGAAGCATCCACTGCCCATCAAGGCTCAGGGGCTTGCGGGCTCCTGCCTGACATTCCCGTGCTGCCCACGGGCCCTCTGATGCCCAAATCGCCTTTTCCCAGATTCAATTAAAACGGTGTTGGGAGCAAGGCTGAAATAATCACATAATCATTTTCTCCAGTAAAGTCACTGGCTGGAGCTTGATTTGAAAGCCCAGCTGGAAATTGAATCTGAGGGGCAGGGGCAGGCAGCAAGGGGCCGGGGTGGGGGCAGCTCCTCAGGGGTCGGACGTTCGCGGCTGTGATCACCTCCCCAGCGTGGGCAGTGGGGGTGTCACAATCCCCACGCCCACTGTCCATCACCACCTCCCTCAGGCCCTCAGGCCCTCAGGCCACACTCGTCTTTGGGGCTGCAGGGCTCCCAGACCGGAGCGGGGTGGGCGCGGGGGGCACATCAGGTCCAGAGCCCTAGTGCCATCAGACTTTCTCAAGTCACAGACCGAACTCGCCCAGAGGGGTTAAGCAAAGCTGGGACTCCAACTAGGCCTTCTTTTTCTTTTCTGTTTTTAAGCTTTTGTTTGTTTATTTTTAGACAGAGTGAAAGGGAAGGGGGGAAAAGAGGGAGAGAAACACCAGTGTGAGAGAGAAACATGGAGCGGTTGCCCCTTGCATGCGCCCCGACCGGGGACCGCACCTGCAGCCCAGGCCTGCGCCCTGGCTGGGAACGGAACTGGCGACCTTTCGCTCTGCGGTACGGTGCTCAACCCACTGAGCGACACCGTCAGGGCCACCTATGGTGACTCTGTCTCCACCCCAGGTTTCCTGTCTCCCATGAGGGGAGCTTAGTACCCAGAGCTTCACCCTCTCCTAGTCCCTGCCCACCCTCCCCTGTCCTGCCCACCCCCCCATCTCCCGCAGTTCCCTGGGTGGACCCCCCAACATTCTCTGAATGGGCCAGTGGACCACGCATGCAGTGGGAGCCCCGCGCTCCCCCAACTGCAATGCCCAGGCGGGGTCGCACTGTCCTTGGTGGTGTCCTTCCCCCAAGCACTAGACTGGGGATCAGAATATCTGGTGGCTCGCTCATTTCTTCCTTCTTTCTTATCTTCAGCAAATATTCACTGTGTCCTTATTTCATGTGAGGCCCCGAGGGACAGACAGAGCAGCAGCGGCCCTCAGGTCCCAGGGGCGGATGGGACCAAGTCGACCACCAGACAAGAGAGAAGGGCCCTCCCCGGGCTGGGGAGGTGGAGGGCTTCCGAGCTCGCTCTAAGCCGAGGCCTCAGAGCTGAGGAGGGGTGTGTTTTCCCAAGACGAGCTGGACGGCTAGGAGGCAAGGCGCAGCCAGGTGTGATCGAGGGCGAGCTGAGGTCTCCATGTCCTCGTCTCAAGAATGGACTCCCGGCTCCGGCCGCCTCACGGGATTCCGGAGACGGACGGATGTGGCTGTGCTCTGAGAGACGGAACATTCCATTCAGCTGAGCATTGTCAACGGAGGGCGCTTGCCCTCCACCCGAACCAGGGGGCAGAGGCTGAGGGGGCCATGAGTGAGTCGGTGGTCAGGGCTGGGGGGAGGCTGGAGGTGGGAGGAGCAGGAACGCAGGATTTGCTCTGCAGACCCCTTGTGGTTCCTTGGGTTTGGGCGCCAGTGACCCGGCACGGGGGTGCCTTGACCACAGGACTGGGGGTTGTAGGGGTGGGAGGAAGTACGGAGCGGGCAGCTGCTGGCAGGGCTAAGCCTGGCCCCTGTGGTCAGCGTCCACATAACAGTACCTTCTGGGCTTGGGCACTCGCTGAGAGTCAAGGTGAGATTCTGGCGGGATCTAGTCCCCTCCCTGCACCTCTCAGCCAATCAGTACCTGCTCTGCCCTCCCTGCCTCCAGCGGGGTGGGTGCTAGATGTGCCACTCTGGAACGGACTGGCTGGCTAAGAGAGAAGCCCCTCTTCCAGCCTTGCAGAACCACCCACCCCCAACAGGGCCCTGGAGGAGACCTAGCCACGGGCAGGCTTTGGGCCTCCCTCGCCGATGGCACCAACCACTGGGCATCCGGCCCCTTGGGCCCTCCTCAGCCCATGCGTGTGGCCCCAGTGCCCTTCCTGGCACAGCTGGCCTGGTCAGCAGCTGCAGGGGTGAGTCACAGCTCTCATTAGAGCTTAATTAATCAATTGAGTTAACCAGACAGCTGGGATGTGCTGTGGTTGCAGATGGGGGCAGGAGAGAGAGCCAGAGCTGGGTCTGGGGACCTGGGGCTGCCAGGGCCAAGGCTGGCGGCGGAGCACGGTGGGTTGGCGAGAAAGGAGGGTGCTGGCCAGGTCCGCACCTGAGGTCTCTGGAAAGGGGGGCGAATGGGCTCGGCAAAGGTCCATGCTGGGCCACTCGGAAAGTGCCCTTTGCTGGGGGCCAGAGGCAGGGCCTAGGGAAGGAGAAAGCAGAACCTCATCCACCCCCGGCTTCCTCTCTCATTTTGCTTTTTACAGATTATTTATTTATTTATTTATTTTTAGAGAGAAGCGAAGGGAGAAGGAGAGGGAGAGAAAAATCAATGTGCAACAGATACATCGAGAAGCATCGATGTGCAAGAGATACATCGATCGGTTGCCTCTTGCACGCCCCATCTGGGGACCTGGCCCGCAACCCAGGCGTGTGCCTGGACTGGGAATCAAACCAGCGCCCTTTGGGTTTGCAGACCGGCACTCAGTCCGCTAAGCCACACCAACCAGGGCTCCTCTCTCATTTTTTTCTCTGGTCACGTGTGTCTCTGAAAGCTGTCTGAAATCCTTATTTGAATGGAGTGGGGGAAAGAGAGAAAAGAAAACCCAAAAAGGTATGTCCTCACACTCCCCGTGATTCCAGTGATGGAGGAAACCGGATGTCTACTGGGACTGCAGACAGAGACCCAGACTCAGAGATAAGGGAGACCTCGTCTCTCCAGTTGAGTGGCTCAGGCTCTGGACGTCTGGGCTGGGGGGATGGCAGAGGACCAGAAGGACCAGAGCCAAGGTCGGGCGGGAGTCCAGGAAGAATGCGGGGAGAAAGGGAGTACCTGAGCATAGTTTGCACCATAATTTGCAAAATGTTGTTTCATCTGTTTTTCCTTACACCTGACCTTGGAATTAAACTTGGAGGGGGTGGGGTAGGCGTGTGGACAGGACAGGACCTGTGAGGGTGGGAAATGTATTCAAAGGGGACTCGTGGACATGGACACCCCCCACAGACCCTTCCCTCTGGGGGCTTGCAGTTCCCACAGGGCGACAAGCTAAGTGCAGCCTCGAGTGACCCAGAGTCTGAGGTCGTAAGAAAGAAGGGTCCAGGGCCTAAGACATTCAAGGAACTATGGGAGATGGGTTCAAGGAGGGCAGTTGTTGAGGAGGCTGTGAAAGGCTTCACAGAGGGGGTGCAGGTGAGCCAGACCTTGCAGATGGGTGGGATTTGAATTTTTTTAAATTGATTTGAGAGAGAGAGACAGGGGAGAATACATATATATATATATATATGTGGGTAAGTGTATATCTATTTGTGGGTGTGTGAGCATGTGTGTGTCTGGAGCAGCGGTTCTTACTCTTTAAGGACTCACAGATGCCTCCGAGCCTTAACAAAAGCTTAGACCCCCAGCTTAGAAAAACTCTCATACTCAGGGGGCATGATGCCCGCAACGACGGAAGCCAGGAGGTGTGTTCACAGATCTTGTGAAGCCCATCGATGGACCTCCTAGCGCTCAGATCTCTTAAAACCCCAGCTCTCCCTTAGTTGAAGAGTCTTGCAAAAGCTGTAACTGAGGGCTCACCGTGGTTCCCAGGACCTGGCAGGTGTGCTGAGGGCATTAGATCCTGGGCTCGGTGCCTCTTCCCACACCCTTCCCCTGGCAGGACAGTTCTGCAGGCAACAGCGGGGGAAGGGTGGGTAATAGGAGCTGGGGCCACTTGGGCCCAGGCTCGAGGGTTCCTGGATGCCAGACCCCTTCCTTCCCTGGCTCCCAGCATCAGCAGAGAGAGTCAGCCTAGCCCTGGGAGGTCTGCGTCCCGGTCAGCACCGAGCATCGTTCACCTTGCTCAGAAATAGACATATTCACTCCTTCCCGCAGATCCTAGTGCTGAGAGCTGAGGAGCAGGGCCCAGGTGTCTGGACTCCAAACAGGGGAGCCCCAGCTAAGCCATTTCTGGGTTTGCTGTGCGGCTCCTGGGGAATCACATGCTCCCTGGGCCTCCTCTCCTACCCTCCTCCTCCAGCCGGAGCCTGCCCCGCCCCCAGGACAAGGGTGGCCGCTGCAGACCCCAAGAGCATGCCCAGCAGTGGCCACCAAAGAAGGAGCAGTGTTGGAAGAGGCTTCCCAGCCCTCCCTCCCTCCTCTCTCTTTTGCTCACACATGCTCACGGCTCCCAAAGCATACATTCTTTGTGTAAGAAGTCTCTTTACCCCTGCTGCAGTGGGGGTTACGACCATCCCCACATCAGAGACAGTGGAGCTCAGGGAGCAGCCTTGCCTGAGATCCCCCAGCCAGCAAGCAGAGGCACCAGGAATGAAAGGAATTTCCAAGTCCAGCGAACAGGTTCTTTATTCCAGGCCCCTCCAAGTGCCCGGGGCATCAGAAAGGGGAGTGTCCACCCCAGGTCCTGCCCAGCAGAACTAGGGACCTGCAGTGGGCTCACTGAGGGACCATCATGACCATCAGTCTGCCTCCCCCGGAGAGTCTCCAGCGGGGCATCGTGGGCCCCTTGAGCCGATGAAATTCACCCCGCACACAAAGGGACGCTCTGCCTTGAATTCCACAGGGGCACGCTTTGCCCTCTGCCTCCAGAGTCCCCTCCCCGCTGCCAGAGAGGCAGAAGCCGGTCACCTGTGGGCTTCTGATCCTAGATCTCGGCTGGTCCGGCATGGTAGCCAGGCACCACCCGTGGCAACCGAACACTTGGAAAGTGGCTAGTGCCACGTTAAAATGACGGTATTTTAAACATACTGATTACATTTAAAAATAAATTAATTTCCCCTGTTTCTAGTACTTTCTCGACGTGGCTACCAGAACCCTTAACAGCGCATGTGTGGCTGGCACTAAGTTTCTATTGGACGGGGCTGCTCCAGACAGCAGTGGCCCCGCCCCCTGTGCGGTGTTTGGTGCAACCTCACAAAACCTCTGAGATGAAACTGAATGTCAACTGCAACTGAAGAATTTGTTTAAAAAATGTAAACTTTGTGAGATGAGAGGAATGGGGGTTACAAGCCTTCATGTTGCAGATGAGGAAGGTGGGACTCTGTGAGGTTAAGTGACTCGGTCAGACTCGAGGGGTGGAGGCCGCGTTTTCCTGACTGTACAATTGAGACCCCTTTCCAATGCAATCCAAGGCGATGCCCCTTTCTCCACACTGGCGCTGAGCCACTCACCTCCCCCGGCCCCTGCTGCAGCCCCCTTCCCCTTCGCCCACTCTGGGAACCTGCTGGAAACAACCCCCGACAACCCCATTGAGACAGGGCCCTTGGCCCTCCGCTAAGGCCGGAGTCTAATCAAAGCCGGTGCCCTTGTCCTGCCAGGAGGAGCACGCTCCTTTGTACCTGACGCCCTTCACGTAGGTGCCCAGGGCCAAAGAAGCAGTGGGGGCCAACCCCCGCCCCCTCCCCATCCTCAGCCTGGGTTCCACCCCTTCTGCCTCCTGCTTTTAGAGGAGTATGTTCAACAAGGCTGAGGGATTGTTTCTTTAATTTCCACCCCCCCGTCCTTCGTCCCTGGAACATGATAAAAATACCCAGCATTGATCTTCTTTTCTTCCCCTTCTGCCAGGGTAATGTTTACCCAGGTGTCAATCAGGAGAAGAATTTGGCTTCCTAATTTCTCTTCCCCTCCCTGGGGGCTGCGTGTCTCCCTGCCTCACATGGACACTGAGCTGGAATCAAGGTTACTAATAATCCCCCAGCACACACAGACACTGAGAGCACATATATTAAAGTCACATATTGATTTATATTTTCAGGTCCCTCTGCCTTTCTGCCCAGCCTCAGCCTTTCTCTCTGCCAAGGAGAAAAAAGAATTACACAGCTATATTTATCACCAAGATGTTTCGTGTAAAGAGCATTGTGTCCGAAGGTAATTCCTACCCCCTCCGCCCTCTTCGGGGATATTTTTTAGAAATAGTGTGGCATCGCCTATTCATAAGCATTTATCTTCTGTTGTCTGTTCTTTAACTTTTCTGTGAAGGAAGTGGTGAGAGATTTAAGGTAGACTGTTGGAAGGACTTTCTGACTTGACAAATGGTGCCTGCCACCCCCAAGGAGGCTGGTGGGGTTGTCTTGCCAGCAGAGATAACCCTGTTCTCGGTGAGGCTGGGTAGGAAGCTGTGTAGAAGGTGGGGCAATGGACTCAATAACTTTCAGAGGTTACCCCCCAGTTCACACAGGTCCTCATAATTGGTGGCTCACTGCCTACGGCCCCATTCCACAACTGGGAAAACCAAGAGGCTGAGGAGTGAGTGTGCTTCCCACCAGGGCTCCATATTCCACGTCGGCCTTGGCACTCCATCTAGACTCCAAGCTTGATGGGAAAAAACGCTTCCCTCCAGGCCTGGGTGGCTCCTGCCCCGAGGAGTGGAGATGGGGCACAGGTGTCTGGGAGCGGGTGGTGGCGGAAGCCAGGAGGAAGCCAGTGTGGAGATTCTTGTTCTTTAAGGTGAGATGGGGGAGGAAGGGCTCCCAGAGCTCTGAGCTCGGAACGCCTGTCACTCTGTCTGGCGGAGCTGCTATTTAAAAATGCCAAACTATTTGACTCTAGTTCCCTCAAGAGGCTCTTGGGATGGAAGCAATGTTGAGCATGGAGACCCACATGCGAACTCTCACCATCTTCTGAATGCCTCCCAGTGAGTTTCCTTCCCACTCACATATATCATCTCCTTTATGATTCAGAACTGCTCTGGGAGGTAGAGGGTGTCAGCCCCATTTTACACATGGGAAAGCTGAGTTTCAAGAACTCGCCCAGCCTCATACGGCTGGGACAAGGCAAGCCTCCACCGCGGCCTGGTTTCCTGATTCCCCTGCAGGGCGCACAGCCTCTGCGCCGCCGCAGAGGCAGGCTACGGTCGGTGGCCTTGGGGTCCCTGCAGCCTCCTTGCCTGGCCCAGCCTGTGGTCCTGGCTCTCCGCTCACCTCCAGGCCCAGCTGACTCTCCACCCTTGGTACCGACGTTCCTCTTCTGGTTGTGCCCAGACGTGGCAGGGATCCTGACTCTGTCCTGCTGCCCGCCCAGCCTCTGCCAGGGACCCTGGGCGGCCGGGCTGGCTGCCCGCTGCTTTCCCTTTGGTATTTTCCAGTAACTTGGCTGAGTTGCTTCCAACCAGGGTCCCTCACTTCATTCTGGAACCTACTTTATTTTACCCCATGGCAGGACTGAGAACTGCCCTCCATGGGCGCCACTCTGTGCCACCCAGTACAGGCTGCTGTCCTGCTCGTCTCTGACCCCACAACAGCCCTGCAAGGTGAAGGTAGGGCCCCATTTTACAGACAAGAAAACCGAGACTGGGGAGCACAAGTGACTTTTCCTAGGTCACCCAGAGGGTAAAAAGTGTTACCGAGATTCTGTCAAGTCCGTGTGACCCAAAGTCCCAAAGCCCTGGCTTTAGAGCTCACTCCCACTGCCAGGCTGCTCCCCTCAGACAGTGCTGGTGAGGGCCACGGAGGGTGGGAGGTGGGGACGGGGGTGCCAGACAGCTCAGGGCACGGCATGAATCAGCAACGAGGACCCTCCCGGATAACTTTTCCCATTGAAAATCTGTTTCCCTCGCGGCCACGGGTGATGTATGGCTGGAGCTGATGAGAAACGTGCAGCGGAATGGAGGCAGGCAGCGCGGGCGCCCAGGCAACCTGGCGGGGCGGCGCGGCATTGAGATTCCACGGGACGCGGAGGGGGCGGAGGGGGGCGGGGCGGCGCAAGCCCTGACGCGGGCCGGGTAATTGATCTGGAGGTGCCAATTTGCAGCAACTAAATATTTGGTTTCTGCCTCTGCCTGCTCCGCACTCTGCTCAAACAAACTTCAATTAAAAGTGAAAAGGGAGGAACGCGGGGTGGGGGGGCGGGGTTTCGGCAGGCCCGGTTCCCTGCGGCCTGATCGATGGCGTGGAGCCTGCGGGTTGCGGAGCGCTGCGGCATGCCAGGCAGGGAACGTGCGGGGGACCGTCGGCCAAGGTGGGGAGGGCGGTGCGGGGCTGGCGTCCTGTTCCGGATCAAGGGGGGCCCTGTGCGCCCGGCCCAGGAGAGGCAGCACTTCGAGCCTGGGGCAGTAGCTTAGTTGGCCGAGCAGAGGTGCCCACTGTGTGCCGGGAGGGGGACACAGGCAGCACTAGCCAACACCCGCACTCCGGACGGCCAACCCTGTGTGCAGGAAGCGGGGAAGGAGGAACCCCAGGGCGCTGAACCCCCTCTCCCAACGCACCCACCACAGGAACTTTGATGGTAGCCTTGCCGTTCAGCCGCATCACTGAGCGTCTCTTCTGAGCGCTCCAGGGTGCCAAGGGCCCCGGGTGCGGAGACCCACCCCCTTTCTTGTCTGCTTTCAAGCGGACAGGAAGATTTCAGGAAGAGATCAGTCTACACCGGGGTTGGCAAAAGCCATGAGGTTGAGTGGGACTCAGGCTCCACCCCTGGAGGGGTCTGAGGAGACAGTTTGGGATTGGGGGAGGGGGCAGGGAGATCCTGGGGACTGGGGGAGAGGGCCTAGAGAGGTGGCTGCAGCCCCGAGCAGGGGAAGGGATCTTGGGGTCACAGTTGCCTCTTTTGGGGCTTCAAGACAAACACAGAAACAATACTCATTCACTGGGTGAAGTCAGTGCACAGGGAAATGACTGTCCCTTGAGGACCCTCCAGTACTTTGAGGGAGAGGCCCCAGGACTGGGGAGAGGAGCTGAACGTTGGTGCCGGGAAGCTGGGGCATCTCAGGGTCTGCTGGACGGGCAGTTTGGGGGTAGTGATGACAGTTCTGGGAAAGATATGATGAGGGGTGGGGGTGAGGGCGGCCACGAGGCGTCCAGGTCCACACAGATAGAAAGTGGAGGGGATTTCAAGTTCTTTCATCTGAGAGAAAGTTTCGTGAGGGTTGGAGTTGGGAAGCAGGGCCGAAAGGCTGGGAAGGTGAGTCAGGAGGCCTCTGTCCTCTCCACGCTTCTGTGCCCACGTGCTGGAGTGAAAGAACGGCTCCCACGCTTACCCCCGCACCAAGGGAGGCTGCGGTCGGTGGGCTCAGCTGCAGGCTGCAGCCCCTTCCCTTGCCTTTCCCCCTTTCGACCCGCTCTGCCCTCCCCCAGGATCCCCTTGGTTCAGGGCGGGGTGTGGGAGCACAGGTCACGCCCCAGAGGGCCCCAGCTTCCAGGTGTCAGATGGCCCTGCTAAGCTCCTCTGGACCAGGGAGGCCTGGGTGCTGGCCCCATTCCCGAACACAGGGCTCTGGGGGAGACCGGTCTCACCATCCCCTTTCTGCCCCCCTTCTACTTCAAGCGGTTGCCTCACAACCCCCCAACCTTCCTCCTCAGCCCTCAGCCCCCACTTGTCTCTCTCTCTTTGTTGCTTGGGGCACCAGTTTATCATCACAGGGAAGCTGGATCCGGGAGCCTCCCGGTCCATCGCTACTCTCCCTCCCAGCTTCTCCCAGGGTCTGCTGCATTCCCTGCCTCAAGCCCCTTCCCAGCCTGTGAGCTGGGCGCCTGCTCCCTCACATTCCTTTCCTCCTTCCCGCCCTCTCCCTGGGCGCTGAGCTGTGGAGCAGAATGATTTCCTGTAATTGGCCAGCAATCTGGCTGCCCGACTTGTTCTATCGACATGCTGGTTAGCTGGAAATTGTATTGGAATCTGAGCGACAGGGCGGGGAGGGGAGGGTGGGGAGCAAAGAGAAGAGGCTCTTCGGGCCTCAGTTGGGTGCAGCCTCAGCTCTGTGGGTGGGACAGTGGAGCCACAGCCACATCACCCCTTTCTGGAAGGAGCAGGAATGCAACCCACAGGGTTTTACCCCTTCATTTTGCTTTCTCTCTTGCCATCTCCGAGGCAGGGGGTGGGGGGTGAGGAGGGTCTCCCCCCACCCACCCCTTTGTGCCCTCTTGCCAGTCGTCACTGCCACCCCATTCATTTCCACTCCGGCTTCTAGGACTGGTTCCTCCTGACCTAAAGTGTCTTAGCAAGAACTAGTGGTGCCCGGCAGGCACGGCTATCCCTCACATTCAATTTTCAGCCATGGGCGCTCATCATGGAGTGTCCCTAACGTTCCCCTGCCTGTCTCCAAGCAGAGAGAGAGGCTAGACATCCTGAGAGCTGAATACTAGATAAAGAGACAGGGTGTAGCTAATGGGAGCAGTGCAGGCAGTGGGAGCACTGTATTGGGAGTCCAGGGGCTCGGGCCCCATGGATCAGCCTCAGAGCCTCTGTGGAATTCTAGCTTGGCCTCCTTCACAGAACTGGGAGATTTCAAGTGGATAACCACGTGAACACGCTTTGCAAACTGTAAAGCTCTGAGAATTATCCTAGGACCAGCCGGGCAGGCAGGGGGAGGAAGGCTGGAGTGGGGTGGTTTTAGGGCCTGCCTGCCCTCTTTGTACCCCGCATAAGTCCAGTCCACCTGCTGGCCTCACTGGAGTTTTCACTGCTCCACGTCCGTGTTGGGGTGGTAAGGCCCCGAGTGGAGAACGAAGCTCAGTGCCCAAGCACGAGGCTGGAGGGTGACAGGGTGGAAGCCCCGGGTCTCTCGTCCTCGGGAGGGGGCGGGTAGGGCAGGATGGGGACACGACCCTCTGCCCCGCAGTGCTGGGTGAGCAACACAGCTTCTTGGGCAGCCCTGGGAGCCAGGCAGCGCCTACCCTTCCCCCATCCCCCCAGGGCTCCCGCCACAGTCGCTCGGTGGGGGATCCGAGGAGGCTTGGCCATGAGGGAAGGCAGTGGGACACCACAGGGACAACATAACCGTTTCAACAGCTCCCACCGCTGAGGTCGGACCCCCAATCCGGGTGGGTGCTGCCACCTGCTGGCCGGAAAGGATGACGCCCTCCAGGGCGCGGGGCTGGGGCTCCTGCTGCAGCTTCGCTCTCGCTGTCCCGGGGGCTTTCCAGCCCCATAGGTGGCCTGACCATGGCGTCACGCCCGGCGGGAAAGTAGGCCTTCCTCTAAGTCCACTTTGGGCCACCGAGCCTGGGAAAGGGAGGCGGTGAGGAAGGAGGCCTGAAGAGGGAGAATGGGAGCTCGGGGGACCAGGGCACCTAGGACTGTACCCCGGTTTGGACACCCTGCCAGATTGGCCATGCTCTGACATTCTTGCACCAGACTGGGCAGACTGGGCCAGGAAAGAAATCCTTTGGAACTCCACCGTCTGCAAAAGGTTGTCACCGTCCTGCACGAGGTCCTTGGATGTAAGCATCACGCCGCCCGCCCGGTGGAAGAAACTGGGGCCAGGACGCAACCCCAGATCTGCTGCTGCAGGCGGCGGCTCGGGGGCGCGGTGGGCAGCATCTCGAAGCCTCGCAGGCCTGAGTCAGATCCCTCCAGCTCTCTGGGCCTGGGATCAGAACCGATGTTATGTCACCTCCAGGGCGGTGACTTTCAGCTTTTCAGCTCATGGAACACACAAATTACTAAAATTCTGCGGCACACCAAAAAATATTTTTCTCAAGCTGACAAAAATGTGCTGTAATTTTTGATTCATTCACACCAGACAACTACTGTTGTGTTGGCTGTTGTCATTTTCTCATCCGACCATCTAAGGGAAAAAAGGTCAGTGCCCGACTGACAGGTAATTATTTGCACGTTTTAAAAATTCTGGCAGCGCACAGGTGGAAGCCGTTGCTCTAGGGTGTCGCACACCCATCCCAGTGTCCGACACACTGCAGGTGTTCATGAGGTCATTTTCTCGGTGACTAGGGTAATAGGACAGCCTGTGACCTCAATGGGGGGCCACACCTTTCTTCCTTTCACCCTTCCCGCCAGGTCCTGCTAAACCTGGGAAGCAGCTGCCCTTCTGGTCCTGCCCTGGCCCCACCCCGAGGCTCACCACAGGCTGGCCCAGCCTTTGCACGTGGCGTTTGTAGGGAGTTAATGAGCTGGTCTCTGAGGAACATGAGCAGCTCTGGGAAAGGGGGCACTAACTACAGCCACCACAGCACTCACATTTGTCACACTCATTTCTGGCCTTAATAGGCTGCTGGCCACAGGATCGCCACATCAGCGGGTCTGCCGGCTCTGGGGGGGAAAGCCCATGTCTGCCCTGGTCTAATTGGGTTGGGGAAGGAAGATGGAGTATGTGGGTGTGATGCTGCCCCAGCACCTCCACCTGCCTCTCCCAGGGTGCACCTGGGCCTAGCCGGAACCCTCCTCCTGGGTCCCCAGAAGTCAGAGGGCTGCTGCAACTCCTGGAGCCCAGGCTTCCGTGCAGGAGGCGGCCAAGTGCAACCCAAGTGGTCTCAGCCAAGTCTGAGAACTTGAATTGGTCCATGTGCTGGGGGAACAGCGGCAGCGCAGGGCACTCCAGATCAACACACTTTATTGAGCACCAACAGCGATGCAGGCTCTGCACCCGGAACAGATAAATAAGACAGTCCCTGCCCTCAAAAGGCGTACAGTCTAGTAGGAGAGACTAGACCAGCAGTTTTGGGCTGATTACTATACTGTGGACTCAGACAAAACACAGGGATGGTGGTGTCCCAGAGCACCTAACCCAGCCTGGGGCTTCAGACCATGCCGGAACCCCACGGGAGCCAGCCAGTTACAGGAGGGAAAAAAGGGGATGTCAGGTCAGGGAAGAGCATGGTGAAGGCACGGAGGTCAGAAACAGTCCGATGCACGTGGACTACCAAGAGTTCAGGGCTAGGAGTCCATGGAGGGGAAGGCAGAGAGGGGTGGGAGGTGGCGAGCAGGGTGAGGGGAGTGCCGGACAAACGCCGAGGTGGGACAGTGGGTCATCCCAGAAGGGGCCCAGCCTCTGCCACCTACTGCATCACCCACAGGGAATCTCACTGTATCCTGCCTGGCCAAGGGCGTCAACCTAGGGAAGAGTCAGGTTTGAAGGTGGTAGCCCGTGGTCCAAAATGATTTGCCATGATTCACGAAGGTGGTTTTGGCCACAATGGGGCATGTGCCAGAGAGGGTCCAAGCCCAGGGAACCTCCCCGCTTTAAGCACTGACGAGGGCCAGAGAGACAATGTTCCTGACCCCCACCCACGTGTAACAGTTTCCCATGATTGCTTTCATGTCTCACTGTGGACACTGTTCTGTAGGTGGTCCCAGAGCGAGGGGTTCTGGGGAAGGTGGGAAGGAGTATCTACTGACAGCTGTTTCTTGGCCTCAAGAGAGAATGCACCCAGAAGGGGCAGCCCAGTGCAGGGCTCCAGCCGAGAGACAGAGAGAGAGGAAGAGAGTGTGTTGAGGGGGATGAGTGGAAACTGGAGGCATTCGTCACCTAGCTGCAGCCTCCGAGGAGACTGAGGCTGGGGCTTCCTGCCGTGCGGTGCCCAGCTAGGGGGAAGGCAGGAAGTAGCGGGTGAGCAAGTAGAGGAGGCTGGCAATGCCGGCCAGCCCTGTGAGGACCCCGAGCCTCAGCGGCAGGTACTCCAGAGAGCGTTCCAGCTCGGCGTGCAAAAGGACAACCTGGCGTTTGGTGATACCCCACTCGCCCGAGTTGTCCAGAACGTGGCGGGCCATGCGGGCTTTGTCCTTCAGGGGCAGCTGGGCGTTGATGCGAGCCTCTGCGTCCTCGCGGTTCAGGTTGTTCCGCCGCATCAGCCGCGCCAGCTGTGTGTCCCGGTCACTGAAGACAGGGCAAAAGGGCTGATCAGGCTTTGCAGGTCCCATCCTCCTCCGCCCGAGCAAGACACAGGGGTGGGCAGCCCCCCACTCTCAAGTCATTGTAGGGTCCCGCAGCCAGGGAGGGAAGCCTGGAAGCTCTCACAGGCTGCTCCCCCCTCACCCTACTCTTGGAGGCCCTGGTAGCATGACGGGCTCAACGTGAAGGGGAGGCGGGGAGGCTGCAGAAGCCCTTGCTGCCACCTGGGACCTCTGCTTGGCCACCAGACTGGAGACCTCCCAGTTATAGGATGGAAGGATTTGATCGCCTGGAATCAGCTACATTCTGGATCCCTGGGTGCATGACCTTTACCAAAAAAGGCCTGTGCCTGTAAGCTGAATGCTTCCTGCACTTTCCCTGGGGCCCACTGCATCAAAGACAGATTCCTGGGCTGCAAAGACCCTCTCCTGGCCTCCCCACGCCCACGTTTCAGAGCAAAAGGATCGTGTTGAAATGGTGGCTGCTGTGCTTGATGCCACCAATGAAGAGGGACAGGCAAGCCCCAGCATGCTTCTAGTGGAGCAAGGACTTGAGAACTGGATACCCTCGGTCCTGGGACAGGGAAAAGCCCTCCCTGCACGAAAGCTGGCCCCCGCCCCCAGCCAGTCTCCCAGTTCCACGGGAAATTCAAAGGCCACGCCTTTGGCCCACTCTGATATCACCGCCTGGGTCCTTCCTCTGGGAGCTCCCTGTCCTGTCTACGTCCAGAGGAACTGCCCGCTGTGCTCCAGAACACTGACGCCTCTAATGCCCCTCTAGCTCCGTGACCACCTAAGCCCCTCAAGGGGAACAAGGGGAAAGGGCGGCAGGAGCCGCTTTCTGCCATCGGGGCCCCTCTGCTTTGCCGCTAGGCCCGAGAGCTCCCAGGTGTAAGACGGAACGACAGACCGCTCCAACCTGGCCCTTTTAGGTGTGCCTACACCCGAGGGGCTCCTGGGGTGTAAAGACAGGTCTTCTGAGGACAGACATCACCTGAACACTAGCTGGTTCCATTTCAGAACAAAATGCTGCAGAAAATCATCTCTGGCTGGCTGATCGGGGGAGACCTTTCAGAAGAGACGGCATTAGAAAAGTGAGTAGGACTTCTGATTTCCTTTGTCATAGCGACAGTATACTGTGAAGGTCGCGGGCCAATCCCTGCCTGGCTGAGAAAAGAACTATCTCCAGCCTTAGGAACACCTCAGGCCTGGGGCTGGGAAAAGCGGGCTGAGAACAGAGAGGGCCTCCTGGGCTGTGCAGGCAGAGCGCTCCCCCAGTCCTTCCTGGGGCTCAGAAACAGGCCCATGTGGCCACTTTAGGCTTTGATGCTATTTATGGTAATGAGATTTATTTTTAAAGATCTTATTTATTCATTTCTAGAGAGAGGGGAAGGGAGGGAGAGAAACATGCATGTGTGAGAGAAACATTGGTCGGTTGCCTCTCGCACGCCCCCAACTGGGGACCTGGCCCAAACCCCAGGCATGTGCCTGACTGGGAATCGAACCAGCGACCTTTCATATGCGGGCTGGCACTAAATCCACTGAGGGACACCAGCCAAGGCGGTAATGAGATTTTTATCAATAGCTTATTCCACAATCAACACATTCCTTGAAAATATGAATTATCACATTTTGGTATAATCATGCTTTAATAAATGCCCTGTGTTACTTCAAATGCACCAGGGGTAGTGCGACAGTTACAGGAGTCCAAGAGGAGAACCTCATTTCTCTGCAGTGTAGACCCGTCTTATGAAAAGTGAATCCTTACTCACTCATGTCTCTGGCATCTCTCTGGAGTCACATACCCACATGTGCCAAAAGTGGGGGAAATACAGCAACCAGGACTTTGGCAAAGGCTCTCTGGTGGGTGTGCGGGGCTGGAGGGTCTGCTGGAGAAGGGCCAGAATCTATGCAGCCCCACGCATGCATCTGCCAGGAGCCACAGCTATCTTTGCTCTGGGCCAGCAGACGGACCTCGAAGGAGGGGTCGGAAGGGGAAGGAGGCGGGGGGAGGCGTGGAGCCCAGGGTGACCGCAGAGTCAGTCTATTCCCTTCTGTTCTCTCCCCTGCACTCGAGACCCATTTTTCTGCCTGCATCCCTTGGTACACAGTTCCAACTGCATTAAGACTCTTAATACTCCAAGGCAAAGAGAATTCCCGTCTTCATGGAGTGTGCTTGGCCTCAGGTCATAGTCTTTCACAAACAGGGAACAAAGAACCCAGAGAGACTGCGGTTTTACACGGAGAGTCGTGGGTCCAAGCGGGAGCCATGAGAAAGCCTGAATCTCTACGCCAGGCTTGGCAGACTCAGTCGGTATTTTTTTTAATCCTCACCTGAAGGCATTTTTTAATTGATTTTAGAGAGAGAAGGGAGGGAAGGGAGAAGGGAGGAAAGAGGAAAGGGAGAAGGGGAGGGAGGGAGAG
>CM052545.1:96731877-96797808 GCA_028533065.1 Trachops cirrhosus
GAGAGAGGGAGGGAGAGAGAGAGAGAGAGAGAGAGAGAGAGATCGACCTGGTTGCCTTTTCACACGTGCCCTGACTGGGGACCGGACCCACGCCTTTCGGTCTAAGGGATGATGCTCCAACTGAGCCCCACCAGGGCCAGACTGGGTTTTGTTTTGTTTTAAATATTTTATTTATTTTTAGAGAGATGGGGAGAGAGGGAGGAAGAGAGAGAGAAACACATCAATATGTAGTTGCTCCTTGTGCGCCTCCTGCTGGGGACCTGGCCTGCAACCCAGGCATGTGCCCTGACTGGGAATTGAACCAGGAACCCTCTGGTTCACAGGCTGGCACTCAATCCACTGAGCCACACCAGCCAGGGCCAGACTAGGTTTTAAACGACACTTTATGACGGGGAGCTGGGGGGCAGGGGAGAGGGAGGGCATGGTAGTGCTTAGGGCCCTGAGCAACCCAGGCCCTATCACTAGAGTGCCGGAACCTCCCATGCACCAGTCTCCTGAGAGCCACCCAGTGCCCAAAATACCCGCAGAGCTGAGCGCCCACCTCTGAGTCTGCTGCACTCGTGGGCGGCATCCGGGAAGTCTCCGGGAAGCAGAGACACTCAGCTACTCTCTCACCCCACTGGGACTGTGACTCATTTTCTCTGACAGTTTGATCCTCCTCTGTTTGTCAAACCTGGATTCTGGTTTGCTTCATATCCTCGGGGATTCTGAGAACAAAGTTCCTTCCTTAGCTAGGCTCTGACAGTCCCTCCCTGCAACTGTCCGTCCATAGGCGTTGCCAACGGGAGACCCTGGACAATTTCGGTTACCTCTCCACAGGCCCCGCCCCCAAGTTTTCCCTTCCCTAACTCAGGAGTATCAGTTAATGACCTGAATACCTCCTGTTGAAGGGTAGATTGAGTGAATAAGCGTGGAGCTGTTTGGAAAGCTGAGCAGTGCCAGAGGAGGGGGGCCCGGGGAGTACAACACGGCAGCAGCCCAGGGCAGGGCCGGGCATCCGGGGAAGTGCCTCCAACAGCCAGCAGGCGGAGCCCTTCCCAAGCACTAGAGAAGCCTGGGGGCCATCCACGCCTACATGGGGACACATCTGGATCGGGCACAGGGGTTGGTTTCTGCGGGCTCTGGGTGCAGCCGCCCCAACCCCGTGCTTCCTGGCTGCCCTGCGGGGAGAGGGCACGGTGGCGTGGGCTATTTCCCAGGTACACGCCTCACTTCGGGGCCCTCCTTTCCGGCCTGTCAGGCCAGCGCGTGCCGCTCACTCACCAGTACACGACCACCGTGTGCTTCATGTATTTAAGCAGTTTCTTGGTCTCGAACAGCAGGGGGATGTCCAGAATCACGTAGCGGTATCCTGGGGGAAAGCCGGGAAAGCCACAAGGTCAAGTCTGCAAGTGCAGCGAGGACTAACCACTCGTCAGGCACGGGAGCAGAGGTGAGGCCAGTCTCCCCCCACTGGGAGCTCCCAACAGAGGGCAGACCTCCCCAGGACAGGCGCGATTCCAGCGCCAGGCAGCAGAGAATGCTGCAGAAAGTCCTTCTGGACTGGAGGGGCAGGGAAGGCCTTGTAGAAGAAATGTCATTGCCCTCGCAAAGCAGGCAGGTAGGGCTCCTGACACCTGGAAACGAGTGTGTGAAAGGGAGGGTTTCGGGAACGGGGAACGGCGAGGTACTGCTCTGGCTGAAGTGGGGGCCTTGGGCAGTGTGAGGTAAAACTGGCCAGCTGGTCAGGGGAGGCACAAAGCACTGAGTTCACCTTGACCTTGAACCCAAAGAGTTGTTATTTCTTTCTTCTAATTAATTAATTTTTAGAGAGGGGGAAGGGAGAGGAAAAGAGAGGGGGAGAAACATCAATGTGTGGCTGCTTCCCATGTGCCCCACACTGGGGACCTGGCCCACAACCCAGGCATGTGCCCTGACTGGGAATCGAACCGGCAACCCTTTGGTTTGCAGGCCGGCACTCAATCCACTGAGTCACACCAGCCAGGGTCAGAGTTGTTTCTGAGCAGGGAAATGACACAGCCAAAATTGTAGGAGACTGAGAAGAGTTTCCAGGAGTGAGGGCCCTTTCTGCCCTACTTCACCCACCTTTGTTTAAAAAAAAAAAAAAGTCTCCCTCAAGAGCCAGGCCCAAGCCTGACTCCCTGCTGGAGGAGTCCCGCACGGCTGTCCCCACCAGCTCTCCCCGAGAGGCTCACCCAGGTGGTGGCGGCAGCCACAGCCCCAGCAGGAAGGACGCTGCTGTTTGGACAGGTCTGGGGGTGCTGCGGTCATTATGACCGGTACTAAACCACACCGGGGTCAAAGCACTGGCCGCCCCCCAACCGAGAGCCAAGGCCAGTCAGGGGCGGCGCCCTCACGCAGTGTGAACGGGCACATCCCTGGGCTGCCCGTCCAGGAATGCTGTGGGCGCCGCTCCCGGTCCTCCGTATGCCGGCGCCCCCGTGCGGGTGCAGCAAAGCTGGCGGGTCCCACAGCAGTAAGGGGAAGGAACGGGCGCCATTTCTGCCCAGGGACCCCTGCCGGTCCGGCCTGGATGGTGTCCACTGCCAACACTCGGCCCAGAACCAGACACACGCAACACCAACTCCAAGAGCGTCACAGTGAAACGGGCGCTCTCAGTGATGCGGGGAACAGAGGTGACAACCCGAGCGGCGGGGCCCCGTTCCCCAGAACCTGTCGCCCAGGAAGCCTTCCGCTGAATGAGGGGTTAAGAGAATGCGCCCCGACGACAGGCCTGGGCCTGTGGCCCCCACCTTCTCACTAACGAGCCCCCTCCGTGTGAATGAAGGAAAGGACTGTCTGCTCACAGGAGGACGGAGGACTAAGTGGGTGGAGCCAGGCAGCCCACGCAGCGCCCCTCACCCAGACCCGCACCAGGTGCCCCGCAGTGATGGTTATTATTGCTGCTGGTCCCTGAGGAGGGAGCCCGCAGTGCCGGCTCCCCCACTCCCCCCCAAACTCGGCACAGGGGCCGGGGCCAGATTCTCTCCGGGCCGTTTCTCTCTCTTTCCCGCTTCGCTCCCACCCCTTCCTCTGCCCTCACTGTCCTTTCTCCTCGGCCCCTCTCGGGAGCTCGTGGCCAGCTCTTTGGTTCACCGGCAAAGGGCTGTTCAGCTGTCACATCCCTCCTGCTTGATAAGCTCTGCAAACTATCCTGACTCTATTAAGACATCCGTCTGCCTACACAGAGACCTCCCCAACAGCTGGTGATCTTATCTGACGTTTGATTATACCAACTCTGACAGTTGTATTTGTTACAGTCATCAGGGAAAAACTGGGACTGTGGAAGCCACAGCTGTCGTCCCCATTTTTCACCTTATCGAGCTGAAAAGAGCTTTCTGGCTTTTATTTAAGTGGTGGTGGCTGGAGAGAGGGGAGGCTGGGCGGATGACACTGCGGGAGAACTTTGGAGCGGTGACATTATCTGATGTTTAATTTCATGAGGGGAAAGCCACTGTCGCCTCAAAGCCCTGCAGAGGTACTTGCTACTGGCCTGGGAGTGCATGCAAAAGGGCAGGAGTGAAAGGCGGAAGGCTCTGCCCCCAGCTAGGGGCAGGAGGGGATTCTGGCACGGATACAGGAGGCAGGACAAAGGAAGAATCTACAGACTCTCCTTGAGGGAGGGAGTGGGGAGGGAGGGAGGCCTGAGACAAGGCGCTGAGGTGCAGAGGAAAGCTGGTCCGGCAGGGAGGGCGCCCGGAGCCAGCCTCCGCCCTGGCCAGAGCTGGGGGGAAGGGGGTGTGGGGGGGGTCAGCATCATGGATGTCTGTCAAGTCATCCCTTTCCATCTGGCGGAAGGTTCTGGCCAGAGTGGGGTGGGACTCCCCACTCTCTCTATGAGAACTGGACACCCGAGGAAATAAGGGGTTTGGCCAGGATCACAGAGCAAAAGAAGAAAACCTAGAAGCCTCCCTCGTACCCCCAGGAAGGAAAGTCTCAGCATTGGAACTGACAGAGGGGAGGCGAGCAGCTGGGCCTTTTCAGCTAGATAAGGCGAGACCCGGGCCGGAGGCTGCATACGCCAAAGGCTGCAGAGACCCTCGGCTGACCTCCCACCGGACCCAAGCCACTGCTCTCCCCCTAACCACTTTGGTGATGACCCCATCGTGGATAGTGAGTAATAGGTCACCCCTGCCCAACACCATCCCGAGGAACGGGACTTGAACTGTGGTGTGTGGCTTGGGAAGGGCAATAGCCGCAGAAGGTTCTTGCCAACTGACCACAGACCCCAGCTGTTCAAACACTCCCCTTCTTGCGGTCCCAGCAAGGCCCCTGGCTGCCCCTGCGTGAGCCAGGCGGACTCCCCACTGAGCCCCAGCCTCCAAGGCTTATCCCCCACTTAGAACCCTCCTCCGCCTGCCCCGGCTGCCCCAGACCCTCCGCAATTTCCTGTCTGCAAACGCACTGTCCTAGGTGGCTCGACCAGCGCCAGATCTGACTCTGACTGTGGTTTCTAGGTGTGGGGTGATGGACAGTCACTGACGTGGACTCTCAGTCCCCCCAACAGCTTTGCAAGGTTGGTATTATTAGCCTCACTACGCATGGCAGGAAATGGGCAGAGGGGTCTGCTCACTGACGAAGTCAAATAGCTAGAAGCTGTGAGGGCCAGGCCGCAAACTCAGGTCCCGTGACCCCGTTTATCCACCAGCTGTTATCGCTCCCGTCCCTACTAGAAAAAACAACTTACTTCCTGAGGATCACGGCTTAAAAGCCTCAAGTGTCTGTTCTCAATAAACTGTCAACCTCCTTAAAGAGTTGAGTGCCATGTGCTTCTTTCTCTTGGGGCTGGTATGGGACTCTGCGTGGGGGTGGGAGGGGGGCGCCAATAAACAGTGTGAACTCTACAGCCTGGCTACCCAGCTCCCTGTCCACCCCCAGCCAGCCTTTCTGCAGAGGACAAGGGCCCTGGCCCTGGAGGGAGAGGGCTTTGCCCACCCCTGTCCAGGGCCTTGGGTCTTACCCCGAAGGAAGTACTTGAAGGTCTCCTTCATCATTTCCTTGCGGATCTCAGGGTGGGTGATGGTGTTCAGCAGATGTCGCCGGTCAGGCTGGTTAAATATCAGGTCCCCCAGGACCTTGCGATTAATGTCACCGTTCTCCAACAAGACCTCAGTGCCGAAGGCCTCCACGATGCGCCGGTGGGCGGGGCATCCCGGCTGGACAACTGTGGCATGAGGAGGAGGCTGGGTCACTCTGGAGCCCCCTGGCCAGCTAGAGAACCCCAAGTGACTAGAAGCAAAATGACAGAGGGACCCAGGGGTGCTTCTCTCAGTGGAAACAAAAATAAAGCGAGGGGAGGGAAAGCGGTTAAGGAAGATAGCAGACTGCACCGAGTCCCTCACGCTGGCCACGGGGTGAAGGAGGGAGACGTCGAACGGGAGGCGGCAGCAAAGAGAAAAGCAAGAGGACAAGCACAGGGCAGGGGGCGGGGCATCAGACGGGGCTCAAAGGAAAGCCTTCCCATCCTCTGGGGCCTTGGGAGGCCTTACAAAAAGGTGGAGCGGCTCATCTTCCTAAGGGAGCCCTTACAAAGAGGAAGCACGGGCAGCCGCCACACACGAGCCCACAACCTGACCCCTCCAACTGACCTTGCCGGGCGATGACGTCGACGTCGATCACCGCGCACCCCAGCTGCTGGAACACCTGGATCACTGAGCTCTTGCCCGAGGCAATGCCCCCTGTCAGGCCCACCAGGAACATCTTCCCAGGAAAAAGCGGTCAGGGAGACTGAGACCCAGAAGTTGGATAGTCAGTGGAGCAGGGCAGGCTCAGCCAATCAGGATGGGCCACCACAGGAACGCCAGGAGGACCTGTTGATTGGACAAGAGCAGGCCTGATCAGTGCTGGGGAGGAAGGCAGAGGAAGGGGAGGGAGGCGGCCTGGCCGGGCAGTCAAGGCCAGAGCTTGGGGAGTGCTGGGTCCATCCTGGAACAGAACACTCTTTCAGGAAAGACCTCCAGTATTCTTTTAAAAACACCCATGCCGCCCTGGCTGGTATGGCTCAGTGGATTGAGTGCTGGCCTACAAACCACATGTCACCGGTTCAATTCCCAGTCAGGGAGCATGCCTGGGTTGCGGGCCACATTCCCAGTAGGGGGCATGTGAGAGGCAATCACACATTGATGTTTCTCTCCCTCCCTTCCATCCTGTCTAAAAATAAAGTTAACATCTTTAAAAAAAAAAAAAAAGCACCCACGCCCTGGCTGGTGTGGCTCAGTGGATTGAGTGCCGGCTTTCAAACCCAAAGTTCACCATTTTGATCCCCAGTCAGGGCACATGCCTGGGTCACAGGCTGGGTCCCCAGTTGGGATTGCATGAGAGGCAATCGGTCAATGTTTCTCTCCCTCTCTTCCTTCCCCTCTCTCTAAAAGTAAGTAAAATGTTAAAAAAAATTAATGTATTTATTTTAGAGGGGAAAGCAGAGAGAAAGAGAGGAAGAGAAACAAACTGTATGGCTACCTCTTGCATCTCCGACTGGAGACCTGACCTGGCCCACAACGGAGGCCTGTGCTCTGACTGGGGATCCAACCAGGGAGTCTGGTTCGCAGGCCAGCACTCAATCCACTGAGCCACACCAGCCAGGGCAAATAAGTAAAATCTTTAAAAAAAAACCCCACTCATAAAGAAGGCAAACTAACGCAGCCTAAATTTAGCAAAGTGCTGAGCAGGCAGAAGAGGGTCAGGTGCCGTTAAGCAGACTGTGCTTTCAGGAGGTGGCGGTAATGGACACAGACACACTTCCAGTAGGAAGGGGACACCTGTCCCTCTCTGGTGAACCCAAGGCACTTTCCAGATGCCCACAGAAGCAACTCGCCCTCCCCGGCCTCCACGTTCTAGTGTGGTACACTGGGGCTCACGGGAAGACACGGCCTGCCTGGCCCACCCAAGACCAGCACTAGGACCGAGTGGCTCGTCTAGAACAAGACGAGTAATCCCTCCTTGTCAGCCCAGAAGTGGGTCAGATGGGAGCCGCAGTGGCTGGGGGTGGGGGGGGCCAGGGGGAACTCTGAGCCTGGTGCAACTTGCAGCCCTGGGCTTTCGGACCGCGGCAGCAGCACAGCACAAAGGTCAGGTGCACAAAGGTCAGGCACATGGACCTCTTCAAAGCCAGTTCCTTGCTCACATGCTGTGCAACCCCAGGCAAGTCACTTTCTCTCCAAATCTGTTTTCTCATCCTTCAGATGGGGATGACTGAATCTGCTTCCTTCACGGCTGTTGTGCAGACTGAGTGAGAAAATGCTTGTAGAGTTCTTGGTGCACTGCCTGATACAGCAAGGGAAGTGAGGGTGGACGTAGGCGGTGGAAGGAGGGGCACAGTCAGATGGCAAGAGAAAAAGACTTTCATGAAGTTATGTCCCCATTCCTGCAACCGAGACTATCCAACAACAGATTTTTTTAAAAGTCAGGTTGCATTACCTGGAATAAACAGGGTTAGCATGTCTTGAACTTTGCTCCCAGACTGAAAGAAATTTAAATTCAGCATCAAGTCACGTCTCCAGGAGCGTGAAATCTGTCACAGGAGTTTGTTGTCGTCATTGCTGCTAAAGAGCAGGTTTACCGCCCTAACTACGCTTTTCTTGAGCTTACACTGACATGACTTTGCTCCCGAGGCCACACCGACTCCAACTCTTCATTCACAGCAGCAGAGTTGAAGCTTGGAGAGGGGAAGGCACTTGCCCAGAGCCACGGCTGTGAGTGGGGCCTGGATGGAATATAAGGCCCCAAATGCTGAGTCTAGACCCTGCCTTTCTGCACTAGGGAATAAAAACTAATTTACCTTTAGAATAGGACAAATAGGACAGGCAAATCAGGCAATCAGTTCAGAGCCCAAGAAAAATGATCCTTGATCACAGCGGGATCAAGGATCCCTCAGCAGAACAAAGGCGGGGTCTCACAGGAACAAACAGGGCACAGAGGAAAATCCAGGCTCGGCGCTGGCCCAGGCTCCTGGGGAAACCTAATGCGTATCTTCCCGTCTCTGCGCCCTGCATGACCACCTGCGAAACGGACCAGCAGCTGCTTGGCCTCCGTCAGGAAAGCCAAGGGGACAGAGAAGCACGGGTCCAGGGAGGCCCAGGGCCCCTGCTCACAGGGGCTGGACAAGTCACAGCTGTTCCTGTCCAGCAAACCCTCCATAACTCATTCCCTTCACCAACTGCTGACTGAGCTCCTCTGGGCTTCGCAGCACGATGCCAGGGACCTCCCGAGCAATCAAAGCAAAACACAGGTCTCGCCCCTCAACGAGACTGGAGAGACAGACAGTAACAAGTGAAACCCGCTGACACGTGAGCAAGAGGAATCACCTGGTGCTATTCCTGGCCCCTCGGTGTGTGTGGTTTGTTCATAGTCTGCCCAGGTAGGGAGGTACCACCAGCAAGAGCCCGGTGTCCCTCACAGCTTATCGAGAAGAAAACAAAGGCTTAGGTTCCAAGCTGCCTTTAAGTCACACCCTAACCTGTCCCTGCAGCTCCTCCCGAGGCACCCATGGAGAGGTGGCCGCCTCTGATAACCTTCATGATCCTTTTCCTGCTCAGGCTCGAAAGTCATCATTCTCCAGAGTCTGCTCACTTCTCCTTGTTCCACTGCCATTTTCACGGAGGAACTCCTAAACCTGGCTCTGATCTGAGCCTAGGAAACTCTAAAAAAGGTTCAGAAGCCCAGGCTGCACCCCAGCCCACCGAATCCGAATCTAGCGTGGGACCTCGCATCCCAGCCAGCCGAGCACCAGAACCACAGCTAAAATGGGAAGTCGTGGGCTGGAAGGGGAGAGGTCACACTCACGTCTGGCTAACTTGATTCATTCCTTCAACCTGTCAGGTCCCCAAAACTGTTCAAAACAAGAGTGCCCGCCCCCCACAAAGCTTACAGCCTTCCACCCAGGAGGGGTGGATCATATAAACAGGCAGCTCACGTGGGAGGTGGTGCTAAGTAGGGGAGGGGGTTGGTGCTTCAGATGAGGGACAGGGCTCACTCTGCGTGAGGCTCTAAAAGCAGCAGCAAGCAAGCTACTGCTTTCAGGGCAGCCGCGTCCTCCCTCCCGCCCAGACCAGGCCCCGACACCTCCCACCGCCCGTTTTCTTTCTTTCCTTTATACCCACCGGGCGTTGTACTTTTACAGTATTTGTTTCAACGTTTCTAGTACATTGTATAAAACAAGCTCCACGAGGCCACGAGCTGTGCCTATTTTGCACCCCTTTTTCTCCAGCACCAACATCTGTGTGTCACCTACCAGGTGAGAGATACTGGTTACGTTACTTCACCTTTCTTCAATTCAGTTTCTTCATCTGGGAAACGGAGCTAACGGCACCTACTCTCCGTGGCCATGAAAAATAAATGGGCTCATACTCGTGAGGTGCCTAGAACACCACCTGGCAAACTCTAAGCGCTCAACCAATGTTCCCTATTAGCTACGAGAGTGTTCGATAACTGTGGTGGAACGAAGGACGGAATGCCCAAGGAAGAAGGGAAATGCCCGGGGTCGCTCTCCTCTCGGGCGAAGGGGAGGCTGGAGCCAAACTCCCAGCCTGCTCCTTTCCCCCTCAGAACATGCGCTGGCTGCTAGTAAATCCCTGCTGGGGGGTGGGGAAGGAAACAAAACACCCAATGGGCTGAACAGAACAAGGCATCGGTATTTGAATGGATCCCCTCTTTCCTCCCTTGGGACTTAAGTTGGAAGCGGTTCTATGGCTTTGCACCCCAGCAGCACACACCTGTGGGCGCAGGAGCAAGCCTCCCTCATTAGCCGGCAGCTTCGCTTCCTCCTCTTTCTGCGGCCTCCCAGGATCTCATATACTGGGCACGTCTGACCAGCCAAGTGCTTCTCCTCTGAATTGCACTCCAAATGGGGGAGGTAGCCATTTTGCTCCAATGATCAATATAATCATTCATGAACAGAGTCACTCCCTGTCTTGGGACCCAATTATTTTCTTGTGGAAGCAGTGGTTGCAAAAATATATTGTTTTCCAGTTAACTAGTAAGTGCTATTTTTAGCTATGGTCTCCCCACTCCTAATCTTGTATTATTGGTGAGAGGCTGCTGCTTAAACCTGAGTCCACGTCCCCTTGTCTGCTAAGTCTATTAAAAGTCACCCCCTTCTCCAGACTGCCAATTATCTGAAGGGGCTGGCAGGCAGTCTTCCTCTCTCTTCTCCCCTTGCCCACAGAAAGGGGAGGGAGGGAACAGGTCTTTCTTCTTGAGCCCTTGATGAGCATAAACCAGCACTCCAGGGAGCGCTTACAGGTGAGCGGGGAGGCTGACTGGACTGGACTACGACGCTGGCATCGATACAGAAAAAGGATCAAAGGGAATGCCATCTCTCAGGAGCTCTGAAGTCACGGGGGCCTTGGCTGACATCTCAGCTCCGTCCCTTGAACAGCCGTGTGGCCTTCGGCAGTACGCCAGCATTGTGGACGCCTATGAACTTGCGTGTAAGGTGGGATTAACAGTGACCACTCACAGGGGTTTTGTCAGGATCAAATGAGGTAACATTCGTCACGGACACCTCTTCTGTAGCTCAGTGTGTGGTCAGTCTCTGAGGTCAACTCCATTTCCCTAAATGCTCTGGCCAAAAACGTGAGTGTCCTCCTGGCTCCTTCCTCAAACCCATCAGTGCCCTCTGCCAGCTCTGCCCCCCACCTTCACAACCAGGTTGGAAACCCGGTGCCACCTACCACTGCCATCTAGCTCCTGGATTACTGCAGTAGCCTCTGAGTGACTTCCTTGCCTCTGTTCCCAACAGTCTGTTCATAAAACAGCAGCTAAGCTTGTGTTACCCTTTAAAAATGCAAGTCTGATCATGTGACCGCTAGGCTCAAATCCCTCCAGTGGGTCCCCTATCATTTGGAGCACAAGCTAAGTCCTTACAGGGTCCTACAGGGGCTTCACGACAGCCGTGCGTATTTCCTCTGCAAGCATCTCCCGCCACTCCCCACCTCGATCAATCGTGCCCCTCCTGACACACCGGCCACCTTCCGTGCTGGTGCACCCCCACCTTGGGCCTGTGGACATGCTGTTCCCTCCGCGTGGAACGCTCTTCCCCCAGGGGACTGCCTGGCCAACTCCCTCCGCTGCCCCACTGCCACCGTATCAGAGACCGTCCCGAATATATAAAACAGCACCCCCACTTCACTCCTTTCTTCTTTTGTTCCACTTTTCTTCACGGCCCATCAGTTCCCCTCTGCCCAACACACTGGGCGCCCAGGCTTATTGACTGTAATTGGCCTCTCTAACCAGAATCTGGGCACAGCTGCAGCCAAGGTGCTTAAAACAGGGCCCGAGAGTAGCAAGCCCTCAAAAGACCTGCTGAATACGTAAAGCATGGAGCAAAATTTCCAGCTCATGGGTAAGCAGGAACTCAACGTTAATTATTTTAAAATAAGAGCATATATGGTCTAGAAAACCTACTATGAGAATCACAAAATCTTTTCACACCACTTCCCACCCACACCTCCCTGGGCCGACAGTATCTTGGGCTCACAGATAAGGAAACTGAGGCAGAGTGCCTGGGAAGGTATACTACTTCCCACCAGGCAGGAACCAGAGCAGCCACGCACGGAGTGCTCTCCATGTGTCAGGGGCATCCCTGATGCCACCTAATCAACAGAACCACCAATGAAGCCAGTTCTTCCATTTATTTCCATTCTGAAAGTGAAGAAACGGAAGTTAAAAGAAGTTAGGGATTTGCCCACCGTAGTTCTAGGTGGTCCTCATACCGGGGAATGAGAAGCCAGGATGTATTAGGATTTTGCAAGGGGCACAAATGCACAGTTTAAAAGGAATCAATTTCAACTCAGTTCCACACCTTCTTCCTATTGGAACAGACCAGCCATGGTTTTTGCCTGTAGGCTCTCCTTTCCCAGGCCCCCCATTCATACTCACCCACCTCCTGCTGCTTCCAAAAAAATATATAAAGGGCATAACTACCCACCCAGGGCAAATCTTACTAAAGTGCTTTGTTCCACAGTGCAAAATACCCCTGGCCCCACACAGGGGCAATTCAAAACATCAGTATTTGGGCTGAGACGGTGACAGCCTATGGTGACGATGTAATAAATCCTCCTGCTGAGTCAGGTGGTTTCCAAACCTTCGCTTTCAATCAAGTTAAAGGAGGACCTAAAAGAACTGCCAGCTGACAGGTTGTTAATAAATGATTCCAATGATAGATCACTGTGATTTTCTGGCCCATAACTCAGAAGGTGTCCAAAGAATTGAGTAATACTGCCACAGCAAAATGCCTTTAATTCCTGTTTTTATTTACATGAACCAACTATGTCAGTGTGTACAGCTATGGAGTAAAAAAGTTGTGCTGATTCCAGCAAATACACACGGGTGAACGTGTGAACTAAAACAAGTTCCACTCAGCGTAGGAAGAGAAGCATTTCATAGAAAACTTTTTATGTTTAAAAATGATCAAATCTAGTAATGTATTTGTTTTGATCAGCTGTGTATTTTAAATTCTAAAGATGAAATCTCAAGGAAAATGTTTGCTATGACCACAACACAATTTTCAAAAATGTTTTAATTTTGTAAGTATTTTAGGGCGACAAACTAAAGGCTTTCAAGCCTAAAATCTATTCTACTAGAAAATATTCTGTGGAGGAAATAAAGTGGAAGTATGAATTCAAGGGTGAAAAAGGAACAATGTAAACCTTCAAATATTAAATAAACCTGGTAAATGGATTTTTTTCCCCCAAGAATGAGGGAAATCAAATCACTCTGGTATTTAAGTTCCACTGAAGATTTACATTCCTGATGTAACGGTTTCATTTTTTAAATGTCAATATTTACAACTAACTACAAGTCATATCCTTTACAACTACTGAAACCTTCAGAGTTTTACCTACCTAGAAATGTGCAAGTGGGTAGTTTTCAAAACAAAGTTAAGGCCCCACCCCCACCCCGCTTGCCTGCCTTCAGCTATCAGCCCTAATCTTTTCTTCCAATGGTCCAGGCAGAGAAAGGCTCTGAGCCCTGGAAACATTTTATCCAGGGCGAATTCCGACCGCTCTAGATAGAAGAGGATTTGGTGGGAGTGTAGGGCCCTGCGAAGATAAAACCACCCAAACTGGCCTGCCCACTTTCTACTCATCGGCCAGCTCTCTCCAGCATTCCACCGTCTTCCAGGCCTACGTTTGCACTCCGCCAAATCAATCTGACTTGTTTCTAAAATCAGCTCCCCCATCCCATATTCAAAGTCTTCCATTTCCTGAAGTTGAAAACTAGGACTTCATGTGAAGATTAATTTGGGTGATGATTTTCCCATAAGTGAGGAAGAAAGGAGAATGTTTTAAAACTTCATGAACAAACTCAACGCCAAAGGTGCTAACGCCTCCATTCGGGAAGCTGGGAAAGGAGGGGCGGCCTCTTCCTAGCCGCCAAGGTCGGGGGGGAGGGGTCTTCACTAAAACTTTGCAAGTAGTCTGGCCTCCGGGGGAAGAGAAAAGCGGAGGGGAGCCTGTCTTAAGAGCGAAGATGATCACTCAGCAAAACAGCACAGAATTTTACATCCATCCACCCCTGAGCCAAGTATCCTCATTTTTTTTCAAATGAGTCAATTCAGAGTCGGAATGGTATCCAAAGTCAGAGAACAGGAAAGGGCAGAGACTGGATTCAAAAATCAAATTTAAGAATGACCAGAAAGCTCTACAATAAAATGGCTTTGGGCTGAAACTGAGTTTGAACCCACGTTTTCCGCCGCTTTCTACTTGTAACCCTTTCTCCACAGCTGCAAAACAGGGAAAATAACACCTTGCTTAGTAGGGATGCTGTCAAGGCAGTGAGCCGCAGATGTAAAAGTGATCCAATGGCTGCTACATAGTATGTGTTCGATAAATTGTAACCAGGGCTTGAAAAAAAGGCGCGTACTTTAGACCCCACCACGACTGGAGCGCCTCGGGCTGTGGTTCGGCGCGCCCAGGGCCCGGCCCTGCAACGGGACACGGGCCAGGCGCGGGAGAAAACAAAGCAACCCCCGGAGCCGCCCGCCGGCCCGCCCACTTCCCGGGGCTTGGGCGCTATCACCCACACGCCCGCGCGGCGCGCTACCTACCCGGGGCCTCTGACCCGACCTCGGCCGCCGCCGCTCTTCCAATCTCAGGGACGCTTACTGAGTGACTACCGGTGGGCAGGCGGGGCTTCGGGAGCACGCGCGGCGGAAGTCCTGTAAGCGGAAGGGGCGGGGCCGGGGAGCTGGGCGTGGCCGGGTAACTAATCCGAGAGCCTGGCCGGAGAGCGGACTTTGGAGTAATTCCTCCCTCGCAGCCAGAGGCTTCCCACGTGGGGAAGCTAGAGGGCGACTTGGAGTGTACTAGCTTCAAATCCAGGCCTGGCCATCGTTGGCTGCGCGGCCTCTGGCAGAGGTAATGAAAGCTATGGTAGTTAACTGAGCCCCCCTTACCTGACAGATCCTAAGAGCCTACAGATTACCTACAGATTCTGTAGGAATCATCTCATTGAATTTCAACAGCCCTTGAGGTGGATACTGTTACCATCGCCATTTTACACAAGAGGAAACTGGTAATTTAGAAATTAATCAGCTCGCTCTGTCTTACAAAGTCCGTTGGCTGCAGAGCTCAGATTCTGTTCATAGAAGTCTATCAAGTCATTTAGCCTCTCATCCTGTGTCCTGTAATAAACCAAGTAATCGCTGTGTAGCTTGTTGAAAAGAATGGAAATACAGAAGTCCCCTTTATCCGCGGTTTTGCTTCCATGGTTTCAGTTACCCATGGGCAACCTCAGTCTAAAAAATATTAAAGGAAAAATTCCAGAAATAAATATTTAATGTTTTAAATTGCATGCCTTTAAGTAACGTGACGAAATCTCTGCGTCCAGCTCCATCCCACCCAGGTTGTGAATTATCCCTTTATAGTTTATCCACATGTAAGTCAATTAGTAGCCAAGTCTGTATCAGATCAACTGTCATAGTATCATAGTGCTTCTGTTCAAGTAATCCTCATTTCTTATTTTATTTTTTTGCAGTGGAGAAATATTGGCTATTCTAAGTGGCACCACCCAGGAGAATGGGAAACTAATGTTCAAAAGCCCAAAACTCCCTGGTGGTGTATAGGTTGCAAATTATAAAGGGCACAATCACAGGACACCATGGGACAGGGGTTTGGGGTTGTGCTGGGAGCTGATCAGTCTTAAGTAAGGGTAATAAATCATTCCTTCGGGTCTGGAGAACAGTTCTGACGTCTGTTCCAATGTTCCTCTGTCTGGTTTCCTGGTAAAGTAGCCAGGGGTCATCCCACCTTAGGGCACAGGAGGTGAAACATAACTTAGGTCAAGATGTTATCTGTAGCCCTGGCTGGTGTGGCTCAGTGGACTGAGTGCCAGCCTGGGAACCAACAGGCCCCTGGTTTGATTCTCAGTCAGGGCACATGCCTGGGTGGTGGGCCAGGTCCCCAGTTGGGGGTGTGCAAGAGGCAACCACACAGTGATGTTTCTCTTCCTTTCCCGTTTCTCTAAAAATAAATAAAATCTTTTTGTTAAAAAAGGTGTTATCTTCAGCCTGACAAGAGGTCTGGCCCTTGTGACCACTAGTCAGATCCAGGCCACTGTCTTCTGCGGCCTAGGAGGTTGCTGATTATCCCAGGGAAAGGCTAGATTTCTAAGGGGCATATAGAGAGAGATCATTGATTTCTAGAGCTATGATTAAAGCTAAAATTAATCAGGTTTCAGGTTTGTCCAGTATGGAGCTTATCTGTTACTTAAAATGTTTCAAAGATACCACAAGGGTCAGAGCATGAGAACGCTTAGGTGAAGCCTCAGCTAGGATAGAGGAGGTGGTCTATCCTGGAACACCGGAGGGTCTCAGCTCTTCCTCTGCGGCAGCCTTGCCGCTTAGGTTTCCGCTATCCGGTTCGCAGTCGATGATGTCCTCGGACTCCCACCTATGACCTGTGCACCAATCACTGAGCTCGTTCTGCATTTCCCCTTCGCTCCCAACTTGAGCTGTATCTCTGCTTTGTCAGAGAATGTTCTTCAACTCTTATCTCCATACGTTTCCCCATCTGACACCATAATGTTTAATAATTACTTAATAATGGCCCCAAAGCCCAAGAGGAGTGATGCTGGCAATTCGGATACAGCAAAGAGAAGCTGTAAAGTGCTTCCTTGAAGTGAAAAGGTGAGTATGTACAAGAAAAAACACAGCACGCATAGGGACTGGTACTCTCTGCGGTTTCAGGCATCCACTGGGGGTATTGGAAAGTCTCCCCCACAGATAAGGGGGGGCTACTACACATAAAAGCATCTAATGGTGCCTCACACACAGTAGGTGGTCCTTAATGAACTCCTGCCCTGACTCCTCTTTCTCCCTAAACTGTACTTCTGCGCTCTGCTTCCTTTAAGGTAGGCATCATGTCTGCCTTCACCCTCAGTATCCCCAGTGCCTAGCACAGTGCCCAGCATGGTAGGGGTCCACTACACTGAGGAATGAAGTAACTCGACATCTTCCTCTGCTGACTTCAGTCACTGAGACCTTTCTCCTTGACGTCAACAGCACTGGCAGCACCGCCCACTAAACAGGACCCCGTGATCACAGGGCCCACTGGGTCCAAACACCTTTTCTTTTCGGTGTTTGACGCCCCTCCACATCATCGTTCCCGTCCGTGCTTGGATACCTCCAGTGTCGGGAGGGAACTTGCTGACTTGGGAGACCACTGCATGCTGTCTTCAAAGTCCAGTCCTGTCAGAAAGCCTTCCTTAGATCTTTCCTAGTTCTGACCCCTGGGGCCACGCAGAACGATTCTAACACCTACCCCACAGAACCAGATCGAACCACTCAGCCCCCTTCCTGCATCAAACAGCTTACAGGTGGCCGAGGTGTGTGGTTCTGCAGACATGTCTGCATAGCAGACATATTAGAGGGATACCCAGGTTCCCATCAGTACTAGCGGGGCTTCCGTCTTCTCAGCAGGCATCCTCGTGGTCCAATCTGTCAACAGCGGCTGCACGCGGCTCCGGGAGGGCCCGGAGCAAAGGCTGCAGGGCTGCTGCGGGCGCTGCCTCGGCTGCCGCCACCAGGGCTTTCTCAGCTCGCACACAAAGCCTCCGTTATTCGGGGCTGCAACAGTGAACTCTGAGCTGGTTCTAGCTGCTCACGCGATCGCACTTCATCCTGACAACGACCTGCATCTCGGTCACCTCTGTGTCCTGGGCATCTAGCGTGACGCCTGGAATAGAGTGCTGCCCCCAGTCGGGCGTGAGGAGCGACCCTCTGCATCCAGGAGAGATGACTTCTTTGACTCCTGGTTCTTAAAATTAAACTTACTTTTCAGATGTTTATTTTAAATAAATATTAATGTGCAATTAAACTTACACTGTACCTCACAAATACCATTAATATTTATCCTTTATTAAACAGCTTCAAAAATAAAACTCCTAAAGGTTGTCACCAACTAGAAGATAAAGTCCAAACTCCTCAGCCCGAAACTTAAGGCCTTCTATAACTCGGCCCCCGAGCCCCACGGATGTCTCACCACGTTCCCTTGGGAAAGGCCGAGGATGGGAATTTAGTTATTGCACCAGACTTTTTGTTAAAACACCGGGTTCGAGTCTGAACTCGCACTAAGTAGCAGTGAAACTTTGGGCAAATCACTGAACTTAACTGTTTTCTCGTCGTAAAACAGGACTAACACCCGCCCTGCTCATTGTGGAGGGTCGAACAAGGAAGCTGACATCAGGGCTCTAACGAGACTGGGTGTCAGTGCATTTTGCGGGCAGTGCAGCATTGCGCAAACATCAGGGGCGACTGCGCCGTGTTCCGGCCTCGACCCTTTGCTCGCATCGTTTCTGCCCCCTGAAGGCTTTATCCCTTTTTCCTCACCACTCACTCACTCACACATTAATTAATCCAACAAATATGGAGGGCCTACGGGGTGCTGGCTCAAGGGATACAGGGATGAGGAAAATCGTCTGTTCTCCGCCCCCACAGAAGGTGGGGTCTTGGGGGGGGAAATGGTTACAAAGGTAAAGCTGTGACTTAAGCTTCGGAGTGAATCCATAGGGCCTGCCCTCAGAGACGATAATGGAGGGTCCAGGAATTAAGCCGTCTCCAAGGCCACGTTCAACGTCTGCTCTCTCCCGGAAGCCTTTCCTAACGATGCTGCCCCAGAGAGCTGCACCCCTCACCCTGCCCCCAATTTCAATGAACTTATCTATCTAGCTCATTTCATCTTATCCCATCAGGCTTTGTTTTCAAGTGAGCCTGGTTTCCAGGATTTCACTACTGTAAGTGCAACTCTATGTCCCAGAATTCCCTTCCGGGCAGGGAATGCGTGGCACACGCTCTCACACAGCACAGGACAGCACAGCACGAGCAGAAGGCTGGACCCACTGTGCTCCAGGCTCCGGTGTCAGGGGATGTCACAGGAAGGAAGGGTACCCGGCCCGAAAACGAGCTGCGGCAGAGGCAGGATACCCCCGAGGACCATCTCCCCACCCCTCCTTTCATGACTGAGCCCACCAGCCCTGTTCTTCGGAGGAGGAGAAAAGCTCTTCCCTAGGACATCCGGTCGGCTCCCCACAGCACCATCCTCCTCCAACAAAAATGTGATCGTGTCTGTCCCCAGCTAACAATTGTCCGTGGGTCCCAGGACAACGCCCAAGCTCCTCGGTGTGGCATCCACATGCCCTCAGGGTCTGCCTCCCGACTACTCTCCAGCCTCAGTGTCCAAAAGGCGCCTCGCTCGAAGCCCCAGTTGCTGCATTCTTGCTGGAGCGCCTCGAAAGCACCTGACGCTCAGGCAGACGGACTTTGCAGACCTTCGGCCTAGAATATCCCCCCGGTTCGTCTGCTTCCCGTGAAAACTCCGCTGTCTTTTCCTCCAGGACCCCTTTCTCCACACTGAGTCCCTTCTGCCACATCCTGTGCCCCCCACTCTCCTACACAGTATTCTGTAACAGTCTGGGTGCTGACCGACACATGGACTGAAACCAGGGTGGGGACTGTTGTTCTAGCCCTGTTCTCTAGGTCCTGACGTCATGAGAGAGTTTTTCTTTGATTATTAACAGTAGTAATGCTGCCTTCCTGGGGAGGGAAATGATTTATAGGTATTGACGGTCCCAGACACGTTCCGAAGAGTTTTGTGTACACGGTCTCATTTTACAGATGACGGTATTCAGGCTCAGAGAGGTTAAATGACTTGCCTAAGGTCACTCACTAGGCAAAGGCAGAGTCAAGATGTAGAACCCAGGCAGTTCTCAGAATCGCTCTAACCTCCTGTGCCCAGGAACAACCGTGATGGGATAATGGAGGTGTCCTCCCTAGGAGCTAACTCTTCCAGAATCCGCAGTTTCACAGGCACATCCCTCAGTCACCCTCCGGGCCCTACTGTGCCCCACTTCCTTCTTTTTTTTTTTTTTTTAAGATTTTATTTATTTATTTTTAGAGAGGGGAAGGGAGGGAGAAGGAGAGAAAGAGAAACATCAATGTGTGGTTGCCTCTCATGTAGTCCTCACTGGGGACCTGGCCCACAACCCAGGCATGTGCCCTGACTGGGAATCAAGCCTGCAATGCTTTGGTTCACAGCCCACGCTCAATCCACTGAGCTACGCCAGTCAGGGCCCCCACTTCCTTCTTACAACGCTTCTGCCAAAACAGGTGGGTAAGAGGAGCCAGCAGAGCCAGATGGGGGAATCCTGCTCTTCTAGGGTGATGATGTGCTCAGAAAGCTGGGAATGTTTACCTTGGAAAAAATAAGACTTTTGGGGAAACAGCTATTAATTGCAGAAAATGTAACAACTACCTACAAAGACACAGGATTATATGTTTCTAAATAACCCCATAAGGCAGCACTTGGCCAATTTCCCACCAATGAGAGCTGTCTGAAAGGGGAAGGCTGTCTCTTATGAGGGAGTGGGGAAGAACAAACATGGGAACTCTTGAAACCCCAAGAAAGTATTTATAGACCAAATGTAGGAAACTCTATATTGCACTGTGACTGTAAGCTCAGAAGTAAACTTAGGCACCAAAATCACATATGGTAATATTCAGTTATCAAGTGGTCATTAAAAAAAAAGTCACATATACTCAATTTATTTTTAAAAAGTTTAAATTTTATTACAGAGAAATCATGGATCCTACAAAATCTGTAAAGATCCTAACTTGAAAAATCCTAAGAGAGAGGGAATAAGAGCCTCTCTTAGATCCCTTCTATTTCTGAGCTTCTCGGAGGTGCTGGATTCTAGAACTTTGGCCTTGATTTGCATTCAGAGCTTAGTTAGGGTCCCACTGCCTGCCTGCCTCCCAGGAAAGGCTCACCACTGAGCAAAACCTGCTCAGTTTGCAGTGGCATGCAAGGCAGACTGTCTCACTTAAGCTTGGAACTACGAGAATGGCGGGGTCCACAGAAACCAGCACCTTTATTCCCTCTGTCACATGTCATTAGCCTTCACTTGACCTCTGTGTGTCTGTGAGAAAAGAAAACGCAAGGCTGGAAACTGGAACACCACACGTGGGTTCTGGATCTGCAACTAGGTATCATTGTGATTTTTTTTTTTTTTTTGCAAGCACAGTTTTCTTCAAGTCCCCTTCCCTCCCTACTTTACAACGTCACATGAGCTGCAACAGGTGAAACGAACACATGGAAAGCTTTACTGAGATCACCTCTGACCTCCTCCACTCGCCTGCAGCTGCAGGTGAGGTGGCCCTGAGACAGGAGTGTAGGGGACAGCTCTCAGCCTGAGCAGGTGTCTTTGACTGCCTTCCGAAGTCAAATGTAAATAATTGGAGATTACCTGATTTCAATCATATTTACTTCCGCTCTGGCCACTAACAATAAGAGTTGACAATACTTAGCTCTGTCTTATTTGTTTCCCTGAGGCAGAGGGGAGCTGTTTCTTACCATGGTGAGTGTTCTCCCAAAGCGAAGATCATCTCCCTTTTTGGCCAAGAAGTTCTCTGATGTTAAGAAGTTCCTTCCCTCACCACCCACCGCAACCCAACCCGAACCGGAAACCTCTCAGAACCGGAACCACGGCTTTGGGCTGTCTCCTCAAAACTCACGTGTATCAGAGCGCACTTTCGATTTTCAGCCGAAGCTGCGTTTCCCTGGTTTGCAAACTATTCATCTGAATAAAGTTTCTAAAAAACCAAACAAAACTCAGGTGTGATAAGTCAATCACAGAGCGAGACCCAAGAGACTGAAGCATTCAGTCAGGGCTAAAAATAGATTAAGATGTTGCAATTGCCTTCTAATACCCGGTTTCCTCGGGTAGATGTAGGAGACAATGGAATTTTTGTAGTGGTAAAGAATTAAAAGGGCCTAAGGGCAGACACATTAAGATTCATATACTGATTTTGCCACTTACTAGCTATGTGACTGCAATTTACCAACTAATCTGAGTCACGTTTCTTCGTCTGTAAAAGAAAGGGTATAGAGCCCACATGCTAGGTTTGTTGAGAAGTTTAAAAAAGCTCGAAAATCCTTACCGCAGAGCCTGGTATATAAGGGCTCAGTTAGGAGTAACTGTGGAGGGCTGCCGCGGAGGACAGGAACGCGGTGTGCCGAAGAGCTTCGTGGACCGGTACCTGGAGGTCCAGAAGAGGGTAGGCCTGACGGGGCAGTCAAGTCTCCTGGGTCTGAATCAGGGCTCCGCACACCACCATCCACCATCTCTCGTGAGGCCTTAAGGAAGGCGGCCAGCAGCTAACCTGGGTTCTTGCAGGAAAGCCCCTGAGGCCCGATGCATTCAGGCTGCCGGTGGGGAACGCCCGCGGGTTTCAGGCTCTCTTACTTACCTGGCAATGGTAACAGTTCTTAATGGCAGTCAATAACGGCTCACCTATGGCTTGGGCACTAGCAAGGGCAGACTGAGGTCAAAGCTTGGATTTTGGAGCTTCCACGGACGAAACCCTAAAATGAGCATGGAACTACAAATCCCAGCATGCTATACGATCCGCGGGTCGCAAGGGTCAGCCTTCAAAGCGCGGCGGACTTCCGAGCGCTGCTCGCCCCCCGACGGAGGACCGCCTCCCCTCGTAATTTCTGGGTATTGTAGTCCACCTTGTTCCAGTTTCCCGGGAATGAGCCGCGCCTACTTACGGCTCTCTTCGCCACGAAAACTACAAAACCCAGAATATAGTGCCAGTTCCCCTCGTCCAATAGGAGCTCCCCATGTAGCGAGGCTTGGAGGCCGGCCCTCGGAACAGAAGATGGCGGACGAGAGTGAGACAGCAGTGAAGGCACCGGCCCCTCCGCGGCCGCAGATGATGGAAGGGAACGGAAACGGCCATGAGCACTGCAGCGATTGCGAGAACGAGGAGGACAACAGCTACAACCGGGGGTAACGAGATCCTCGGAGTTCAATTCCTGTCCAGCTTCCCACAACCTGGGTCTCTGGGGTGCGGGGAAGTCACCGGGAGCTTAGTGTAACCCCACCCCCATATTCTTACTGGCTGAGACATTGAGATCCTGCCCGGTGATTGGTTTTTGTCCTTGTCGTTTACCAGAGGTGGATGCCTAGTATAATAAGGGCCGGAGACGTTCAATACTTTTATTATATAAAAGTTCTTCCGTGTGCGCTTCAGGCTTGTCCTGGGAAAAGAGCCTGTAGGATGGTGGTTTTAGATGGCACAACCCAGGTCAGTATAACAGTACAGTTCAAAGGGAATGTTAACTTAGAGAGGTATTGTGTGAACAACGTGATCAGCAGTAAATGAGTAATAAAACATTTCGCTGCAGTTCATCTTCAATGAGGAAATTCCGGCTATACAAACCATAATTATATTGTAAAATGTCGCTACCAGAGGATCTCAAAATATAAACTCACCTTATAAACAATGCGTAATTGCTATGCAATAGTGTTTTGAGGTATACAGTGCCTGTTGCTCCGAATCCTAAGTTTTCCTGAACAATAGATTAATTAGGTCTTCCAGCATATTGCTTCTGTTAGGTTTGCAAAGTAGCCTCAAGCTTCAAGAAGTTGAGCGATGATATTTCTTGGAGAGTGTTTGGAGGTGGGTTTAATACTGCATGTCCTGTACTTGAGGGTGTTGCCTGCTAGTAACTATTTTTCCTTCCGCAGCAAGAATGTTTCGAGTGTTCGAGTGTTGAGTTCTGTTCCCAAATCAGTTTTCACTCTTGTAAGCCACACCCTGTCATTCCTCTTTCTTCACATTGTTACAATGGCTGGAGCTGGCGCTCACTTTCTCTATATGTGTTTTGTTAAAGGTAAAGTCAGGAGAGACTGTTTTGTAGGTATAACTTCCGCCGAGTCTGGGGTCTGATTTTCGTAGCCATCTTGTCATTGGCGGTATTAATGGTGTCCTGGAGTAAGGTAGGGTTGAGATTTCTGGATAAACTTTTTAAAAAATCCTGCTGTCTTATAGAGATGGGATAACATAGGACTATTAAGGCGGTTTATAATCTTCCAGTGATGAACCCTTAGGTTAAAAGATGTTTTATGTTATTTTAAAAAATATATTTATTTTTTAATTTATTGATTGAGAGAGAAGGAAACATCCATTTGCTTTTCTACTTACTTACGCATTCTTTGGTTCATTCTTCTGTGTGCCCTGAGGGAGATTGAACTGGCAACCTTGGCACATTGGCAGGACACGCTGACGAGAAGGTAGAGGAAAAGGAAGCTCGTCAAATTTGATTTCATAAGACTATTGTTCTTTTGGTGTAACTCACGACAGGTTTAATGGGGTAAAAGCCTAATTTTGAAGTTTGAAATTCCTAAGAATGAAAAAAACAGAAAGAGGAAGAACAGGAAGAAGGGAAAGTGTAGCCCTTCTGAATAGAGATCCCACTCCTAAACGGGAGTTGCTGAATTAGAAAGTCATTTCAGAAGTGAAAGTACAGTTTCTTTGCTCGTCATGTGGTTACTTTTGTTCTGACCAGTGTCTGTAGCTGTGTAATGGGTTTTGTTCTCTGTAATCTGTGAATCATTTTGCAGAACTGCTTGGCAGAAAGTTCAGTTTTATTAGAGTACAACAACGCGGTAACCTGGGAATACTCTGAAGACGTTTCTTTTTCAGTGATTTTTGTTTTGTGTGTGGTTGTGGTCTGGGTGAACAGACGCTGAATCTGGAGGTCTTTCTGATAAAGGAGTCGGGAGGTGGCAGGTGGGAAACGGAGGACCCAGCCTAGAGCTCAGAGTCTAGTTCTGGCACTTAGGTCCTGAGGGGGAGTCCGCATTTTTTCATTGGTAGTCAGAGTGAAGGAAGGCTGTGTGGCACGGTGGGGAAGCGCACACTGGGGAGTCATTCAAAGCCTGGTTCTGACGCTGAATAGTCCTGTGACGTTGGGAAAGTTACTCAGCCTTCAGTTGTGGGGATTAAGTGAGATAAAGTCTGGAATGCAGTCATCCCCTCCCTCCTAGTCTTTCTTAGCCTCTTCCCCGTCCTTCTCCCAGCTCGCCTCCCGGCCCTTATCACAGACGGTGTGCTTTGTAGCTTGTGTTTTGTAGCTTCTGTCGTAACACTAGTTAAGCGACACAGGTGTCCTGTCCTTGCCTCACCTGGCTGTAAGAAGAGGATGCATGTCTTTGCAATGCCTGGTACTCAGTTTGCATTAATGAGTGTTTGCTGGCTGGATGAATGGCCAGTGTTCAAGTTCTTAGCCCAATGTTAGTGGAGTTTCATTTCTCCTCACTGGGGGGAAGGATGTCAGATTTTTCCTATACACTTTCTTTCCCCAAATAAATCTCATTGTAAACCTTACTACAGCTTTTGTGAAATACCTACAGAAATCAAAGATCCTTGAGTTTACTGTGGAATTCCAGTTTTCCACTGCATTTTGGCTTCTTGAACACTTTCTTGTCTTATATTATTTAAAATGTTTTCAGAAAAATTTTTGAGTCCAATGAGAGCATCTCCTTTTGATGCGATTGATTCTTGAGTATAATAGGCAGTTAGCTCATGGTAGTCCAAACCAACCCTTACTCTCTTAGGCTTTTCTTTCAGGGTGGGCTCACAGTGCTTCGTACTAACGAAATGCGCTCCGTTCATACCCTGGAATAATAGGGAATGCAGTCGTGCTAGCTTCTTAGGTTCCTTCTGGTGTCTAAGTTTGGTCCGTGACTTTTCTTGCCATGCGTTTCTCCCCTGACTAACCATGGGCGAGTGTAAATTCCATCCGCATGGAAGAACATGAGTGTGCACATGCATGTACACACAGCACATGTGTGTTTAGGTGCGTCTGTCTGCTGTTGTTTTAAAAATTCGCTCAGCAGAGGGAAGGAACAGCATTTTCACCGCGGTCGCCTGCCTGATGTGGTCAGTCCCTGACAGCTGAGAGGAGAGGCGGGCTAAGGTGCCTTGTCTGCCACATCCTCCTGCAGCTCGTGCCTCACCTGTCGGGTTTAATTTGCTTGCTTGTTTTTAGCGAAAGCCTTTCCAAGAAGTATCACTAAAGAATAACGCTTGTCAGCTGGCAGATTGTTTTTAACTTCTCTTGGTGGGGCTCGGTCTTGTGACTTCTCCTGGCAAAGATTGTATCCGTCAGTTGGGGTGCACAGTGCACCCTGCAGCCTGCACCCGGGAAAACAAGCTGCAGGAGGCATTCCAGGGAGAGGGGTTAACATGGGGGTGGTGTTGCAGGTGGTGGGGACCGGTCATCTTGTTCCTGGAGGTGTTGGCTGCGAGATGGCACCAGTCGTTACCAGAGAGGTTGGACCTTGGTTTGTGAGTTTGGCGAAGAAAACATTCAGATGCAGGGATTCATACCATGAGAGAAAATTACAGAGGTGGTAGAAGCGAGCCAGCTGGGCTGCGTAGGCCCAGGAAACAAGTTGGAGAAGCAGAAGGAGGGCCTGCGGAGCTCTGGAGAGAGACAGGCCGAGATAACACTCCTGGGGGAGGAGAGGGGGAAGGAGAGGTGCGGGCGTGTTCCCGGAGGGAAGGGCACTCAGCTGGTGGATTTTAATTTCTTAAAGATTTTATTTATTTATTTTTAGAGCTAGAGGAAGGGAGGGAGAAAGACAGGGAGAGAAACTTCGATGTGCATGTGTAAGAAAAACAGAACAGCTGCTTCTCACATGCCCCCAACCAGGGACCTGGCCAGCGGCCCAGGCCTGTGCCCTGACTGGGAATCAAACCGGCAACCTTTTGGTTTGCGGTCTGGTGCTCAACCCACTGAGCCACCAGCCGGGGCAGATTTTAATTTTGGAGTACCAAACAGGTAGAGTTTATCTGAGTGTTTGGAACAGGAAAGAACCTTAAACTATTTTGTTCCTAGGATTCTTTTGGAATTTGTTTTGCAATGTCACCCACACCATTGAGAAGCCGGTAAGCCATGGGACAAGAACCCTTTGGTAAGGGATGTCTACTCTCCGCCCTGTCCCCTTACCCATGGGGCTGGCTTAAGATGTGTTCTTACAGGTTTTCCTCACTTCCTAATTGTAAATTATTATCCGTTATGAATAAACTTAAGGGAAAAGAAAGGTCTTTTTGAAAGGAGTTTCATAGGCTATCCTTATTTGCTTTTTTTCTTATTGTTCATATTCTCCAAGAGTGGTTCTTTCCATATTTATTTGATGGCTTATGGCTGCATCTAGCTCTTGGCAAGAAGAAATCTTTTTCGTTTCTTTTTCTTAATCTCTCCCTTCAGCTTTGGTTTTTCAAAACTAGATCAAAGCAGAAATGAAAAGAGAAACCTCATCACTGATATCAAATAAGTGTTCTAATTTTATTTCCCAATTAAGTGGCAATTAAAAAGAAACTAATCAAGAGCTGCTTCAAAGAGAAGAGAATGGAAAGCAGAAGAAATGAAACATAAATGAGAGCCTATTTCAGGGAGACTGCTGCTCGCAACTAACCAGTTTCGCTGATTTGTCACATTGTTCCGTGGGCTCGCTCCAGACCTGCCCAGCTTCAGTGCGTCTGCGGTTAACCCTTTCCCCATGGGGTCTGTCGAGTTCGGGACCGCAGATTCAGTCACTTCAGGGGGATGACTCTTCCGTTAGCTCTTCCTCTTTCCCTGTTTTTGTGAAGTCTGCCCTGCTAGCTCTCTTCTAATTCCTCAAGGAAAGTGCTTTTGTGGTTGTTGCATTTAAGGCATACAAAACACGGTGTTTTCTGTGGAGAGTGCACACACACACACACACACACACACACACACAAACTAAAATTCTTCAGCAGGGTTAGTCCTTCAGAGTGTTTTCTACTGCTGCTGACTTTGCGAGGCCCCTGAAGAGGATTCACTGTTCGTGTCCAGTGAACGTTATCTCTTATCTCTCGCTGCTGTTACTGTGTCCTGGGCGCTGGGACACTGCGCTCAGCCCTTTGCGTGGATTATCTCAGCTCGCCTTCACTTGTAATTGGTTTAGCTTTCGTAGGGAGGCTTGGGATTTGCACCCCCACCTCTCCCTTTGACACCCTGACGGACCCGTTCTGAATCTAGAAATTTCTCTTCCCTACTGTAACTGACTTCTTCATCCTGACTCTGAGAGTGTGAGTTTTGTCTTTGGATGTATTCCGTAACCCATGGACTTCCCCTGACCGGGACGCCAGTTGGTGATGGAGGTGGCTGGCCCCTTTAAACTCTCCTTGATGGACCAGTATCTATTTCAGGGGTCATTCTAGGGTGTGAAATTGCTGCCAGCATTGAGACATTTTTCAAAAAATTACTGAAAGATGGTCTCAGTAGCGTTTGATTTGACCTTCAAGTTGTCAGTTTCCAGTCTGGCTCCCCGCACCAACCCAGAGGATGTGGCGTTTACGTGTCTGTCTCATTCCTGTTCGGTTGAGTATTGTCAGAGCTTTTGTGACCCTCAAAAAACCCCACAAAAAATGTTTTCCTCCATGACAGGAATTGACTTTCTCACCCCCAGAACTGTAGCTAACTGCCCAGGAGGGCAGAGGGTGGGAGTAAACGCGGTCTTCTGTGACCCCTTCCCACACCTGCGGTCGCTCCACAGGCCTCCTAGGCCACCCTGGTGGCTGTGCGAAGGGGTTTTCATTTTCCCCGTCACGAGGACTCACAGGCAGTACTTTATGTAAATAACTGATGGGTGGGAGTTGGCAGAGTGTGCGCGAAGTGCCATCCTGCTGTCACAGCAGCAGGGCGGGTAGGCCGCTGGTACCGATTCGTGCCCCGTGGCTTCTCCCTGGGCGCCCCGGAAACGCCACCGCGCTGTCTCGCTCTGGGCCCGCTGCGTGCTAACAGGACTGCCGTCGAGCGTGCACACCTCCTGAGCGCATTGGTCTGCAGAAGGATTTCCTGATGTCGGAAAGAGCCGAAAGGATGTTAGAGGCTAGGATTTATTTAGTAAGCTTCTCTTGAAATTTTGAATTTTAGCCCAAAGAATTACTTTCCAGTTTTTAGGATAGAAAACAAGTCACTGAAAAAAGTGAATTTTATTTTCTGAACTCTTTTTTTCCGTTGATCTCATGATCAAAGATAAACCTGTGGTCTGTGTTTAAGACATTGGAACCATTTGATGTGGTTACAGTGGAGGGAGGAGACGACAAATAAGAAAATTGATGAGAAAGTTGGTAATTTGAAATCTTAACCAGTAGCTCAGAAGAAACACAGCATGTCCTGTGGAAACACCACTAAAGATGTTTTCTGATCCTCTTTCAAGCTCTAGCTTTTCAGAGTTTTATTTTAGTCTGTTATACCTGTGAGGCATCTTTCTAGCCCGTGTTTATTGAACTCTCTTCTTAAAAAAATGTTATTGAACTCTTTCACAGAGTTTTTTAATTTATTGATTGGAGAGAGAGGGAGGAGAGAGAACCGTCGCTTTGTTGTTCCATTTATTCTCGCATTGATTGGTTGCTTCCTATATGTGCCCCGACTGGGGATCGAACCCACAACCACTCCAGCCAGCTGAGCTACCTGGCCAGGGCTTGTTGAACTCTTAACTGTGTGCTCAGCTCAACTGGAGGTGCTGTGGGAAACAGCTGTATAACATGTGGTCCCTGCACTTAGGAGATTTTCATCTCATTGGGAGCCAGGAAGCAGCACATTATTATATATAAAGTATTAAATTACTTGGGAGATCATAATCTTAAACAAGATAGACATCAAGGAGAGCTAGGGTAAGCAGGGGAGGGGGGCTCTCTGTATAAAACACGGCTCACTTTCCTCGTTGCCTTCAGTGCTCTCCTGATACACACAAATTTGTTTAGGGCCCTGTGTGATGAACAGTGTTCTTTCGGCTTTGGAGACGCCCAGGTAAACTCTCACGGGGAGTGAGGCTGCTGTGGTGGGGGGAATGGGCCAAGTCTTCGGAGGTCGGTGGCTTTCCCCTGGGTGCTCTTGGTTAGTTGGCAACCAGTTTGCCTCGGGTCTCGGGTCTTGGTTTCCTCTTCTGTGAACAGTGGGTTAAGCCAGATGGCGCTAAGATTTCTCGCAGCTCCGGGGTTTAGTGCCCGAGATGGCAGCTTGCGGTCCCTCAGCCACACACCTGGGAGTGAACTTAGTCGTCCAGAGGAGGCCCGTGCTGCGACCCTCGCTGCTCACGCCCGGGAGTTTGCTGCTCCTGTCGCTGGTCGTCAGCTTGCCCTTCCCCCCGCCTGCTTACAGACCCTGGCACCATACCCTGTTTCTAGAAAGGAACACTGAAATTTCATTCCCGTCTCCTCCCCCAGCCCCAGCTTCCTCTCAGAGCACCGTAGGATTTCCTCTTCTATGTTCAAAGTTAGACCATTTTGGCCTTCAATAAAATAATGACATTTCTTAATTGCTTTTCTTCCATTTCTGAGACTGTCATTCTGCTCATTTATCCCACATTCACTAGGTTGTTCATTAATGACTTGGGTTGATCAGCTTTACCTCAGGATGTAATTTTCAAATTTTTAAGGCGAACACCCGCCTCCCTTTCCGTTGCATGCACACACCAATCCCTACCCCACCCCCCAAAAGAAGGCACATTTCACTAATTCTCTGCTCATTGTTTTGGAACCAAATGAACCAAAGTTGGATTTTGATTTGCTGTATTCCAAGGTATGTTAAGGTAACTAGCAGACTTAGAGAACTTGAGAGATTTGTGTCAATTTGCAGAATCTCAGAATGCCCTGTGACAACTACCCAGTGAGTATGGACTTCGCGTCCCTTTAAAAATGATGTTGAGCCCTGGCTGGTGTGCCTCAGTGGACTGAGCGCCAGCTTGCGAACCAAAGGGTCACTGGTTTGACTCCCAGTCAGGGCACAGGCCTGGGTTGCAGGCCAGGTCCCCAGTAGGGGGCGTGCGAAAGGCAACCACACATTGATGTTTCTCTCCCTCTCTTTCTCCTTCCCTTCCCCTCTGTCTAAAAATAAATAAATAAAATCTTTTTAAAAAATTTAAAAACAATATCGAATTCTTAGAGAAGGGCTAGCCTGGCTTCTGTGGGTTCCTCTGGTTTGGTTCTCCCCAAATCCAAATTGAGGCCATTCTTTTGTGAAATGATACTGGCTTCCTAATGCTTCTTGAAAACCTCCTGTCAAGGTGTCTGAGCTTGGTTTCTTGTGAATAATTACAATCACCTTAAAAGCTAACCCAAGTGGACTCCTTGGAAGCCCCATCTCTGCGTCTGTTTGGGGTGTTCACTGTAAGACCGTGGGGGCCCATAATGTGTTCTCATGGGTACGGCTCAGCGAAGACGACGTGAAAAGAACGTCCCCGTGTTCTCCGCTGTCTCTGTGGGCTCGACGTACAAGCGGGAACGAGTCGTTTCAGTAGCTGCGTGTGCAAAGTGAAGCCAAAACAAGGGAATGGTTTTAGTTTGGGTCTTGAAGTTTGCCAGATATTGTACTAATAATTCATTAGAAAGAACCAGAGTTCAGCTCAAGGTCCTTCCATAAAAATGGGGTTGTTGAGGAGATGGCTGTTAGAAGTGTTTCTGCCGAATAGTTTTTTAATGATTTTGCACACTTGTAAAGATGTCTGAGGTTGAAGGAAGTAATGTCTTCTCTTTTCCTTATGTGAATTGTGTTTAGTGGGTATCCAGTTGATTAATATATAACAGTATTCACCTTGACCTTTTTGGTTCTTTTTTCCATAGAATTATAAAAAACGATTCTTACGGTAATTCATATCCAGGGACCAGAGAATGCATTCCATAAGCTGAAATGAAAAAGGATTTATAAATTGTATCAACAGTGGGATGCTGGTTTGTCTCCGAACATCAGCCAATTTTTAAACCTTGTAATGCTGCTTATAATCCTGAGATCAAAGTCAGAATATCTCTGGAATAAGAAAACCACGTAGAGCTGTCATAGGCTACAAATGGGCCTGTGTGTGATAACAAAATTGAGTTATTAAGAGAAAAAATGATCTTCAGGGCGTAAATGACTTACAGTTCAGTTCCTATTCTTTTTATGGCCTTGGGGGCTTTGCTGCATGTCTGATTTTAAGGAGTTCACCTTAAAATCCCCTTCACCCCTCTGAATTGTTACTGTTTTTTTTCCATGTTATGCCTTCTATGTCTCATTAACATAATTTGTAGGAGGGTGCCCTTGCAGGTGGACTTCACGACCTTACGTTTGCACTGAAGGAGCCTCCAGCTTTCCCTGGATCTCTCTGGCTTCGCAGTCTTTGCATCAGGGATCTGAGGAGGGGCCTGGCCAGCTGGGCGCAGGCAGTTACTCCCCAGCAGGAGGAGGTCAGGGTGGGTGAGCTAGACTGGACCTCGGTGTGGGGCCCAGAGAGAAGTTGGGCTTTCAGGCATGGGAGGGACGTGTGGTGAGTCCCATGTCCACAGAGGGGAGGCCCGCAGCTGTAAGTCCCACAGAGTTCAGGACGATGCAGAAAGGTCGGGAAGTCAAGCAGATCCAGGAAACACTGGAGGTGACTTCAGTCCACATGCGAGGTCGTGAAGTCTAGGTGTGAGTGCCGCCGGGGTGAGGAGGAGACCAGCCTGCAGGCACCGTGCAGCAGGAAGTGGCCGCGCGTGGTTACAGGCCGCCTTCTCCTCGCACGGTGTAACGTGACAGTGAATGTTCGCCCCAAGTCGTTTTAAGACCATGAAGCCTCTCTGAATTATAAAATGAAGCTTAAGCGGTATTTACCATAATGTATGGAAAAGGTATTTTTGCGGGTGGCAGCCACTGCTTGAGAGACACTCCCATGTTTCATCTCTTTTTGTCTGGGCTCTTCCTCAGCCCTTCTTTCTCCTCTCTCCCATCCCTGGGTCCTGTGACCTTTCCCTCGCCTCTGCTGGCAGTTCTGGGCTCTCACCCTGTGGATCCTGGGCCTCCCGCCTTCCACTCCTTCCACCCAAGAAAGAAGGCGGGTTTGGGGCCTGAGAATCCAAGAGGGAACCCAGATGAGATGCTGGGCCCCACAGCGTAAGGATCCAGTAGATGATGGTTATTTTTGACTTTTCAATGGGAGAGTTCCAAGGAGGATGGCAGAGCGACATCAGTCGTTATTCCCCGCCCTACGCTGCCAACTTCAGGCTGACGTAGCGGAAGCTGGCAACGGCAGTGGTTAGGGGAGCAGGCCGCAGGGTGAACCCGAACATTCATCAGTAGGATGGAGAAATCCCAGAATCAGGACTGCTGTCCTAAAATCAACAAGAACTGGAAGGAACACTTGGGAGCAAAGGATTGAAACTGTCAGAGAAACAGTATAATGTATGATTGGCTCTCAGTAAAGATACTGAGACACAATACGGAAACAGTAAGAAACGGTAGGAAACGTTAATGTGGCCAAGAAACTTTTTGCTGCACTCACTGGGTGTGTCACAAAGAAGGAAAAGGGCCCGAGGAGGCCCCCATCACCACGCTTACACTAGAAGTGTTGCTGGGCGCAGGCAGTTACTCACGTTGCGTGTGAGCTCTGTGGCAGGAATGGCTGGATGCTTCACTTTCGCCGAGATTCCTAGTGCTGGATGGATTTTGTCTGTGGTGCTCGTCCAGTCTTAACCGGCCCACAGCTGTCCTCCGTCCTGCAGGCCTGATTTGGGCGTTTTTCCGGATCGGTGGACAGTTTCGGACACAGACTAGAGCAGCGCCGAATCTTCTGTTTCCCTGTTGCTCCCCCCTTTCCAGCACTGCCTTGTGCTTCAGGTCCAGCTGGGGAAACTCGTTAACCCTAACGTGTTGGGAGGCCGGGAGTGGGTGTGAGGAAGGGTTTCTGCAAAGACCACTTTCGGCTGTCGTCCTTTATTTTACTTTATCGCATTTTTAAAATTGGTTTTAGAGAGAGAGAGAGGAACGTGGATTTGTGTTCCACCCGTTCGTACATTCATTGGTTGATTCTTCATCTGTGCCCCGACAGGGATGGAACCTGCGACCCGGTGGATCAGGACGCCCTGTCACCCCACTAAACTTGGGGCTCTAAGGGTGTATCGGTGGTGTGAGTGCCCTGCTAACAGTTATCATTTGTCCTTGGTGCCAGCAGCCTGGGAACGTAAAGAAAATAAACATATAAAATAAAAGCAAGAATAGAAACATTCCTTTCAAACAAATAAGACATTCCTTGCGCAGCGCTCCCTCCCTGGGAGCCCATGGGAGTGGGGTGGAAGCTGTGTCTCCTGGTGCCTCCACACGCCCCTCTGGGGGGCCTGGATTGTCTCATCTGCTTCTGAAGCCAGCAGGCGTGATGCGGGACGGTCTGGCTCCGCACAGAAAGTTCTTTGTCGGTGCAGCCCAAGGCAGCTGATTTTTTTTAACAAATCCTGCATTGGTATTTACTTGTTTTACAGAGGTTTGAGTCCAGCCAATGACACTGGAGCCAAAAAGAAGAAAAAGAAACAAAAAAAGAAGAAAGAGAAAGGCAGCGAGACAGATTCAGCCCAGGACCAGCCTGTAAAGGTAACAAGGAGGCTCTGTGTTCCTGTGACTGACAGTCGATTTCTCGTGTGAGAGAGTTTGGGCGTGAACGTGTAGGGACAGCTTGGACTGACGGTCTCCACTGGCCTCACTTCAAGGTGGAGGCGTTGCCACCTCCTGTCCCCCTAGACCCAGGTGACGAATCTGTTCTTACACCTCAAGACACAGCAGGTCAGACACTGGCTCCCAAGCACGGCGCCCCCTGGGAGTGCGCAGGTGCATCACTGCGGAGTGACTGTGACCGCTGGGCCAGCCCCCGTGGCCTGGGGCCGCGGCGCTCAGCCCCTCCGTCTCACGCCCTCCGTGTGGGAACGCAGGGCCTGCTGTTTGTAAGGCAGACCTGCAGGTATTGCACGCCTCGTTTCACTGCAGTACGAGTCTTGGTCACGGAAACCCCGAATCTCAGAGCTGAGAACCACTGACCTACTAGTTTGTGACCTAAGACTCACAGACCTGAAACCAGAGGTATGGGTTAGGATTGTTTTGTTTTGTAAATAAAACTACATTAAAAAAAGAAAGCCTTTTATTTCAGGTAAGCACTGTCCTCTTTAAAGTAGGCCCTGGGGAAAGGTCAAAACATACCCATAATTCCTGTTTTCGAATTGCCTCCCGAACAGTTTATAAGCCTTACAAGAAAATGTGTCTCATTCTAGGCACATACACTTGGCTTCATTCTCCAGCTTCAGTCTTCTTGTGGAGATAGGGCTTGAAGTAATTTTTTACTTTTGTCAAAATCGAATCCCCTATGAAAAAAATACCACCATTATTCACCACAGTCTTGGCTAGGTTCTTGCCGGGCACTTCAATAGCCTTACAACGGTATTACAGCGAGAGTCTTCCCATTTTAAAGATGAGGGAGGTGGCGGCTCACCCAGGTCTTCAGTGAGGAGTTCTGGTCCAGCCCATGCTTTGGCTTTAAGGATTCTGTTTGGTCGATCTTTTGTTTGAGGGTGCGTGTTTTGGTATTCCGGGGGAATTTGAGCTTGAGCCTGTATCAGAATGGTTCCCTTTGAAACGAGAAAATTTTAACAGAGCACTATTTACATAGCTCTTCCATTTTCCTTTTATAAGAGTGATGAAGTTCATTGTAGAGAATTTGGGGAAAAAACATATCAAGAGGAAGAAAACTAAAATCAGTTATAATTCTCTGGACAAAAAAGGGGTGCCATATTAAACCTGGCACGCTCAGGGGAGGCCTGTATGGCGGGCCTTATAAACTCAGACCTAAAGTAACTCCGCAGGATGGTCTGAAATTAAAACTTCCTAACAAAAAGCAAGTCACAGCAAGTAGTCATGGCCAAGGTCAGTGTCTTCCCTGACAAGGTCAGTCTTGACCTTAACTGAGCCTTTTGTCTTGTTGCATCTAGATAACACACCTCTGGAATGTCAGGGTAATGTCGTTCCACGCCCTACCCCACCCATCTCCTCCCCATTCCTCATTGTACCAGAGCAGAGACCACAAAACCCCTCATTGTTACTGTGGTTTTTATTGCTAACTGTCGAATACCCACGAACGTGAAAGAAGTATGTGACTTTTCATTTTATCCGGTCCCAGAGATTTCCCTGCTTTGCTTTCTCCTGCTTCCCTAATCTGATTATCAGTGGATTTCCTGGAACCCCATATGCTCCCTCCTCCGATTGTAATGTATAAAATACCGTGCAAAACTGCTTTCTCTGGAGCACTTTCTCTGTCCGTTGAGGGTTTGCTTCCTTGCCAGTTGTGGTCAGTTTGGCTCAAATGAACTCATAAAAATTCTCTGCAGGCTTTAACATTTATTACGTCGACAGTCCTGCCTCCCAGGAGTCAGCAGTGTAAATATGTTGGTTTATAGCCTTCACGATGTAACCAAACAGAAAAAAAGAAGAAGTAAAGTATTAGACAAAATTATGCATACTTTATAATCATGAGCCTGACATAAGACCCAGAAGCCATAAAGAAAACTTGACAAATTTAAACCTCTCTGTAAAAGTCAAAAGATAAACAATAAATAGGGAAAATATTTGTAATACATGAATCAGTCAATTTAAAGTAATGAAATGAGTTGGCAGTTCACAAAGAAAAAATACAAATGTTCAGTCAGTGTATGAAAAGATGATTAAATTCACAATGAAAGAAATGAAAATTAAAGCAATGCTTTTTTTCTTCTAGTTTGGCAGAGATTAAGATTTGGTAAATCTAACGATAAGAGTCTGGCGAAACGCATGCTCTCATGACACTATTCGTTGGTTTATTAACCACTAATTATAATGTCAAATGTGTGTATCTGTTGACCCAGCAAGCCTTTCTTAGACCTTATCCTGCAGGAATTCATGTCCAAATGAACAAAATCAATGTACAAGGAAGGTCATTGCAGCGTGTGTGTGACACTGAAGAACAAAACCACCAAAATGCCCGTTGGTGGGCGTTGGCTGAATACCCTGTGGTCCGTGCACAGTGGTTAAGAGGGGCAAGTGCGTGTGGCCACATGGAAAGGTCTCTTAGACACGGTGTTTGAAGACGAGCAGCTTATAGAACAATACTACATGGTCCGATTGTAGTTTTTGAAATTGTGTGTGTGTTTGGAACTTGCAATCAAAAACATCTGAAATTATGTTTGCCTCTTCTCTCTCTACTTCCCATATTAAGACGGTTGATGACAAGGATATTTGAGGGATGGGGTTGTTTTTTTACTTTTTGTATGCATTACACATTTCTGCATTGTTTGGGACTTTACACTGAGCATGTATTACGTCTGCCATCACACGTCACAAGAAGGGGACAAACCCTGTAGGAAGCACCCACGTCATATTGCTCATCAGCAGCCGCTTTCTGCAGCTGTGCAATACGTGACCTCTGGGATCAGAACAGGAACCATGCCCCTGTAATTGATCAACAGTGCTTATTAACAGAGTGGGCCTTTTCTCTTCCCAACTGTGTCTGTCCAGATGAACTCTTTGCCAGCAGAGCGGATCCAGGAAATACAGAAGGCCATTGAACTGTTTTCAGTGGGCCAGGGGCCTGCCAAGACAATGGAGGAGGCCAGCAAGAGAAGCTACCAGTTCTGGGACACACAGCCTGTCCCCAAACTGGGTATGTATGAACTCTCTTCTCGAGTTACAGGGGCAAGGGGTGCGTCGTAGCTGTGCTGAGGGTTCCTCACTGAATTTGTGGGGGAGGACAGTAGAGTCCTGGAGTGCCTTCGTTGTTTTTAAAGGATAGTCTTTTTTTTTTAAATATTTTATTTATTTATTTTTAGAGAAAGAGAGAGAAACATCAACATGTGGTCGCCTCTCGCATGCCCCCCAGCTGGGTGCCTGGCCCACAACCCAGGCATGCGCTCTGACTGGGAATTGAACTGGTGACCTTTTGGTTCACAGGCCAGCACTCAGTCCCCTGAGCCACACCAACCAACCAAGGCTAGAGGATAGTCTTGAAAGTGCAGTGTGGGAAAGGCTGTTGTTCAGGGATCTTTTCTCTGCACAGTAGCACGTACTGATTCTAACAAGTAATGATTCTTTTGGTCCATCATCATTCAGTGTAAATCTACGAAGAAAAATGATGTATTGGTACATGACAAGTGGGGGGGTGTGCCCAGGGGTCCATCTTTTCACAGAGAGTTTATATTTTGTCCTGTTTATCTGGGCAAATGTTTAATCCTGGAATGGCCAAGTCCCCAGTCTCTTCCCCTGGTCTCTAGCCGGTGCGCCCTTACCAAATGCAAGGTAATTTGACATTTTGCTTAACAGTGATGGTTCAACGCCTGGAATACCATATATAGGTTTGGTTGGCAACCCTGCAGAAGCTGTAATGAACTCTTAAAGGCTGGGACAGGCAAAAAGTCTAAAAGGATCCCAGGAGAGACTGGACGTAGCAGAGTTGGAGATGCCTCCCGGGACCGAGCCCCAGCTAACCTGGACGGCTCACGTCCGAGTCACTGCTGATGGGGTTCCGGGAGCCGCGCGTCACGGCTCTGGGCCCACTGCGAGCCCTGCTCCCGTTTTCTGTGACTGGGAGAGTTAGTACGTTGGAAGGACGTGTGTTGCAGCACCAACTGGGAGTGACAGTCAGGACATGCCTGTTACTGCTCCCCTCCAGAAACACAGTGTGACTTGTATTTGGTGGGGAGGAGGAGGGTGGGAGCAGGGCCAAGGACTGGTGAGGGACAGCTGTGCCCGAGGGGATTCATCTCCAGAGGTGGGGCATACGCAGTACAGAGCCTTGCTACTAAAGTGTGGTCTCAGACCAGCAGGGTGGCATTGCTTAAGGGCTGGTAGAATGCAGCTCCTAGGCCCCGTTCCAGATCTTTGGAATCAGAACCTGCAGGGGACTTGTGTCCACTTTGAAAGTTCCAGCTCTGCTCTAGAGCGATGCAGTTCTTGGACAGCTCAGTCACAGTCCAGAGGTAAGCTGAGGTGCGCCCCCTGCAGGCAGAATACTGCCTGGAGCATCATGAGCCCTGAATCGGCAAGCAGGCACTACTCCAGAACCCTGTCCCACCCATGGACCCTGTCTCTCTCAGGCTGCCCCAGGCACCTAGGTCCCAGGCCCACTGGCTAAGCCCTCCAGCAAGGCTTTGGGTCACAGTAATGCTGCTCCTAGGGCGTTACTGGTAGCCGGGCCCAGTGACCTCTCCCTCTAAAGGGAGCAGGAAGAATACAGAGCCACATGCTGTGCCTCTGAGTGAAATGCGTGGAGGTACACTTTGTGGTGACTGCCAGACATCTTCGTCCAGTTATCAGATGGGGTTTGGCGTTTGGTTTGGTTTTATTTTTCATGGGAAATTTGCAAGTGGGTAGCTTAGCCCCATTTTTTTTACAGACAGCGGGACTTGGCGATGAGGTGAGTTAGGTGATGGGTTTCTGTTCCTCTTCAGTCCAGTTACTCTTTGTTCTTCGCCTCGGTTTCTCCACTTGTAGAAAGTGCTGCGGTTTTGTTTTCAGAAGGTTCATGAGAAAGCCACGTGCTTGCTCACGGGGCCCCGACACAACTCAGGAAGGCGCAGCGGGCCCGGGGCTGTTCTGCCGCACATGCCTTCGGTGCACGTGTGTGGACGAGCCGTGGCTCTGAGCGTCTGACCCATCTGCCTTTCGGCCCGAGGCCAGTCCCGGAGAGAGAAGGGCTCCGTGGTGGCTGTGAGCCGCCCGCAGAGAGCGCCGCAGTTCGGGGCCCGCCGGTCTGTGCGGCGAGGTGCCTCCCTCGTTCTCCGAGTACCCCTAGGGCTGTGTGCTTTCTGGCTTCTTGCTTTATGTTTTCCACTGAAATGGGGCTGATGATTTTAAAATTCAGGCATTTGCAGTGAACTGTGTTTTCAGTACTGCCACGTTGCTGGGAGAGTTGTGATTAGATTGTGTTCCACTGAAGAGACCTGGGATTCATTAGAAATTTAAAGTCATCCTAAATTCCCCATTTAAAGGCTTTCTAAACAGCAAGTGTTTTCAGCTATGTAACAGTTCCGTGTGCGCCCAGGTAAAATCGTTGCCTCCTTTTTCAGATCATGCCACTGTACTTTTTAAGTCACCTGTGTCCATTTCGTGTGCCAGCTCTTGCCACAGCACTGGCGCGCTCTAAGATTCCGTGAACAGGCGGCGCAGCAGAGAATGGAAATGCTTGTCGCATGCAGTGCCGGTCCTGTGACCAGCCCTCCTGGAAGGGTTTGGCCTTGAGATTACTGTACTACAGCCACAAGCCGCATAGTGGTATTTCGATCAAACAGATCACGTGTGCGGTGGCGGGTCCATGAGACTGCAAGGGGCTGAAAAAGTGCTGTCCCCACGTGGCATCGCCGCACGGTGAGTGCGGCTGCGTGTAGCGCCTGATACTTGAGTGGAGGTGATGCCAGTGTTGCCGATTGCTGTGTTTACTCTGCTGTGCCGTGTGTGGTTATTTGAGAGTGTACTCTATGTGTGGAGAAGATCGTTTGCCCTGAAACAGTTTGCCGCGTTACGCTGACAGCAGCCTTATACGTCTAGTGTTTACGTCTCGATTCCATTGTTTTCTCCTGTGCCTGGTCTAATGTCGTGTGGTTTTGTGCGGCAACGTGCCGTATGGGCTTGTGGCTTAGGGACAGCGGGCCGTGCCGTGGAGCCTCGGCGTGTAGCAGGTTCACCGTCTAGGTCTGTGCAGTTGCACTCTGCGCTGTCTGCACGACGACGCGGTCACCCAGTGACGCCTTTCTCAGCAGGTGTCCTCATCGTCAGTGGTGGTGCCTGTGCAGTGGGAAGACCGCCTGCAGAACTCACTTAGGAAACAGTAATAAGAGATTCTGAAGTTAAATGTGTTTCGGAAAAGGTGTAAGTTCAGTATGTGACAGGGAACAGACTAGCACCTAGACGAGGCGGACATAGCGATCCTTGGTACTTTCCAGGGTCTAGCCCGTGGCTTTATAGGCTCAAAAAATGTTATATGGTCGTGAATTGGAAGCGGATTCACTTATATTAAACTGCTTTGCTTTATGAGTACATTGAAAGGTCAGTTTCTAAACGAAGGAAGAAAATATCACCTCTGTCCCAAGCAGACCTTTTGAGGGGCCAGATTGTGGTGGGTAGCCAGCTGCTCCCCTCCTGTGTGTCCGTGTTGCTTGTAGTTTCCAGTTTGTGGCCCTTAGCATGTTGGTAACGTCTCATTTCTTGACTATTTCCCCAGAAGATGGCACACCTTGTACAGGTGGGGACCGTGTGTTTTCTCCTGGCTGTAGCCTAGTGCGCGGTGTCTGATGCACCTTGGTGACCAGTGAACGTCGTCGAGTGAAAGAGAATTAGGTGATTAGTGCTGGAGGCCTGTCCTCAGCTCACAGCTGCAGGTCGCCGTTCTGTTCCTGGGAGGGTCTAGAGCTGCCCGTCGCACGTAAGAACGCTATACTTGGGCCCTGGCTGGTGTAGCTTAGTGGATTAAGCGCGGGCCTGTGAACCAAGAGATCATGGTTCGATTCCCAGTCAGGGCACATGCCTGGGTTGCAGGCCAGTTCCCAGCAGGGAATGCATAGGAAGCAACCATACATTGATACTTCTCTCCCTCTCTCCTTCCCTTCCCCTCTAAAGATAAATAAATAAAATCTTTAAAAAAAAAAAAAGAACGCTATACTTGGGCCAGGAGTCTGAAAGTCAGCGTGAGTTCATCGTCTGGTGTGTACAGTGCCCTGTGTTAGGGGCGGACAGTGTACCGAGTGGGTCCTTCTTGAAGACTCAGTTTTCAAAATGTACTAAACATTGTATTCTTCCAAGTGTGAACAGCAGTGAGAGCTGGATTATAGGAACTAAATAACACCAATAGCCAAAACTAAGTGATTGAGTCGTCCAGCATTTATCAAATGAGTCTGATTTGCCTGTGGGTGGGAGCTGGGACTGTATCTTCTGAGCACCCCCAAGCACTGTCCACGCACCCCGCAGAGGAGGGTGCCAGAGCCTGACTTCCCGGCAGCACTGAGTGGACTCGGTGAGTCAGCCCAAACGCGCTCTCAGACTCTGCAGACGCCGAGGGCCCAAGTTGGCGGCGGCAGGGAACTGGCCCACAGTGCTGAAAGCTGAGGCTGGCAGGGCCAAGAGCCAGCCTGGCGCCTGGATGCCACCATCTGGCTCAGGAACGGGCCCAGGACGCCGTTGTTGCTGTTGACACAGAAGCGGCCTTGTTGCAGCTCCTTACAAGTCCATCTGGGTCAACGGGCCAGGGACACGACGGCACTCTGCGCACCAACCAGGAGGCAGGAGGCCGGATCAGTCAGCTGTCACTCAGTAACCAGAGGGAGACGTTAGAGGGTTTCCAACCATCCAGCCACCTTGGACCGCAGTGTTGTTCTGCAGTTTTGCCATGAATTGGCCCTCAGTTAGGGGCCAGGGGCAGCTGGAGAGGTGGGCTGCAGTTGCCAGGCACAGAGTGTTCTTCAGGGGGCGGGTGCTCCTGGGGGCAGAGGGCGAGGCTCATGGCTGTGCTCTCCTTCCAGGAGAAGTGGTCAACACCCACGGCCCCGTGGAGCCCGACAAAGACAACATCCGCCAGGAGCCCTACACCCTGCCCCAGGGCTTCACCTGGGACGCCCTGGACCTGGGGGACCGTGGCGTGGTGAGTAGGCCCGGGCAGGCCGCAGCGGCCCTTTCACGGGAGCCCCGCGGTCGCGCAGAATCAGCTTCCACTCAGGCCCTCTCCCAGGGCGCTCTGAAGAGGGCGCCAAACAGGTCGGAGCTGCCCCCCGCGTGGCTTGCCCCGGGGCCTACCGCGCCTTCGCAGAGATGGCACTGGGCTTCTCTCCTTAGCTCCTCAAGGTGGATACCTTTTCCCATGCTTCCATTTTTCCCGTTCGTTCATTCATTCCCTTGTCTTCGTGAGGGAGTGGTTGGTTACTTGCATGACATTCTTGGTCATCCGCCATTCTACCCCTTGGCGGCTCAGTTTTCTGTTACGGCCAGGGTGCTCATTCCAGGAGTCCCTGCCGTGCCCGGTACGGATAGGGTTATGAGATCAGACATAGTCTTTGGGAGTTGGCCCTGTCCTCCAGCAGACCCGGACGCCCAGGGTAGTGGAGTCGGCCCGTCCGGCGGAATGCCTCTAAGGCAGCACCTGTCTCTCTGCAGCTGAAAGAGTTGTACACCCTCCTGAATGAGAACTATGTGGAAGATGATGACAACATGTTTCGATTTGATTATTCCCCGGAATTTCTGTTATGGTGAGTTGTGAGGGCTTTCTTACAGCTCTCCGCCGAGGCAGAGAGCAGACCCGCCATGGGGCATCAGAGTTTTCACCCCCGACCCAGCCTGCGAATGGCACGGTGGTGTGTGGTTTCTGAGTTCCCGCGTCTGGAGGAGGCTTGCTTCCAGTGGAGCTTGGAATAGAAACCTTATTTAAGACAGAAGGACTGGGTGAGGGGGCTTTGTGGAATCGTCACCCAGGAGAAAAGATCACCTGTTGTGTGGTGACTTTATGTAAGAAGGGAAGGAGAGATGAAAGCTACTCTGTTTGTTTTTTTAATTGGAAGAGTCATTTTCCACGCAGTTCCAGGATACGGTCAGTTGTGTGAGGATGGCCTTGCCCGGCTGAGCCGTCCGTCATCCTGGGCCACACTCGGTATCCGGAAGGGTGGAGGCGTGAGGCTGAAATGTAGAGGGCCGCCCGATGGAGGAGGGAGAGGCAGAATGGGCAAGCAGGGAGAGGGCGGTGACGGGCCGGGGGGCGGGTGGAGGCCAGGGCTCCAGGGGCTCCCCGGTCAGCTCCCAACCACAGGACCCGCTGGACTCAGAGCCAGGGCAGCCTGTCCTCTGGCGTAAGCTGTCAGAGTGAGTGAGCGTAAAGAAGTGGGATCGGGTGTGAAACTTCAGTGTGGCAGCCTTGGATTGGTGGGTAAGCCGGCCACGAGGGCTGAGCGGCGAGAAGGGGCTGTGGCTCAATCCCATCTGTGTCCAGGAGGCTTGTCCCTCGAGAGAATTCAGGTGCCAGCCCCCAGGGAAGTGGGAATTCAGGTGCTAGCCCCAGGAGGTCAGAACCACACTCAGCTGTGCGGGCCCCGAGTAGCAGCAACTCGCGTCTGTTCTAGGGCTCTCCGGCCGCCGGGCTGGCTCCCCCAGTGGCACTGTGGGGTTCGAGTGGTCTCCAGTCGGAAGCTGGTCGGGTTCATCAGCGCCATCCCAGCGAACATCCATGTCTATGACACGTAAGCACCAGCGCCATCTCCCAGCTCCCGTACCCCTGCCGTCCCGCTCAGGCTGGGGGGTGGAGAAAAGCGGGTGCCCGTGCCTTCCACAAAGGAAAGGGGGCAGGTCCTGGGAAGGGAGGGAACTCGGGCCCTGGGAATAGATGCTCGTAGCAAGAACCGCCTGCTTCACTCTGAATTGTTGCTGGTTCTCTTGTCTGGGACCTGGGCTGGAAGAGGGCCGTGCTGACGGCCAGTCCACTCCCTGAGAAGCAGCTCAGCGTTCGCACTTGTACCAGTTACATGTCGATGCACTTGACGGCTTCAGCAATAGGCTGGAGCCCGTGTGACTCTCACTCCGGTGGTGACGGGCCTTGGAGCCCTTCCTTGTCCCTGGAAACGTCAGAGCCTCCTGCCGTGGTCTTCTGGGTTCATGGGCCTTGGGTTCCTGTTGGTGTCAAACCCTTGCAATCCTAGAGTAGCCCTTGACTTCGTGAGATTCCCTGCCTGCCAAAGGTGGGACTCCCCCAGCCTGCCACTGCGGCGTCGTCAGGGAGATGCCGGCGGTGCCTTCAGATAAGCCGCTTGCTTGAGTCCCACTTGACCTTGGAGGGAGAGTCTGTGCCGGGGAGATGGCGGCTCCGTGCCTGGCGGGGCAGAGCAGCGGGAGGAGCCCGAGTGCTGAGGCTGAGAGCAGGCGGCGCAGAACACCTGCCCCTGCTGGGGGCCCGGCCCCTGCGCGGGTGGCGGCGTGTGCCTGAAGGGGTTGCCTTTCCTGTTGAAAGCCTTGTCACTTTTTTTCCTCCCTCTTTAGGGAGAAAAAGATGGTGGAGATCAACTTCCTGTGTGTCCACAAGAAGCTGCGCTCCAAGAGGGTGGCTCCAGTGCTGATCCGGGAGATCACCCGGCGGGTTCACCTGGAGGGCATCTTCCAAGCTGTTTACACCGCCGGAGTGGTGTTACCAAAGCCTGTCGGCACCTGCAGGTAACCGTCTCTCCCTGCAAGGCCCGGGGAGTGCCGGCCGTCTGCTCTGGGCCAGGGGCTGTGTCACGGTCCGTCACGGCTCTGCCTCTGCCCAGCGCTTGCCCGAGAGCGTGTCGCTTCTCCGGTGTCTGGTCAGGGGGCTTTGGGTGCCCCCAGGAGCCAGGGAGGGCGCGTGGAGAGGCGAGGCGTTTGTAGGAACAGCAGACGGGAAAGCGCGTGCCCTGTCCGACGGGGCCAGTCTGCCAGGGCTTTGTTTTAGGGATAAGTCCACATCTGGATTTTCATGGTCAATGTGCGAAAGTTTTAATGGTTGGCTCAGTTTTGTTTTGAATATGGTGCGGGCCCCAGAGAGCGTGTCTGATCCCTTTGTGACCCGGGGAGAACCTCTGGCTCAGAAAGTTGTTTGAAACAATCACAGTCTGTACTGAAGAACTTCAAAAGTGAAAGCGCCAGACAAACGCCTTAGAGGGGGAGGAGGGGGGTAAACACTTACGGAGAACAGCGCTGCTTTTCCCTGGACTTGACTGGGGGGGGGTGCTCTTCCCAGACAGCTCCTGTAACAGGAGGCTTTTCGGCTGAGAAGTAAACATGGGGGGAAAGGAAAGGCAGGAGGAGCCTTGGCAGCGCAGCATTCATGGCAGCAGGGGCGGGGTGATGGGGTTGGAGAGCTGGGCGCCGCTGCAGGCTCAAGAGACGTGTCTCTCATGCCACCTGCTGGCCATCTGGGAATCTCCGTGCCCTTGTCCTCTTAATGGCACTTGCCAGAATCCTCTGAGGACAGTGCATTTTGTCCCCTCAGGTACTGGCATCGGTCCCTGAACCCACGAAAGCTGATTGAAGTGAAGTTCTCCCACTTAAGCAGAAACATGACCATGCAGCGCACCATGAAGCTCTACCGACTGCCAGAGGCCAGTGGCGCCCGGGGCCGCGGGCGGGGCAGGGCGGGGGAGTGCTGGAGGGGACACGCAACCGGCTCACCCCATGTTTTCCAGGTTCCGAGACTTTCCTTTTCCGTTGCTTCTGTTGCTTTTAATGAGGGTTTTTAGTTTGACTTTTTCCGTTCCCCTGCGCCTGCAGCTGGGCTAGCTTTTCTGCCACTGTGGATAGGCTGAGAGGCTACCTCTCTCCTGCACTTGCAGCCTAAGCGAGCCTGAGTAGGAAGGTGACGCCACTCCCCGAACGGCAGTGCATCCCAGGGCCCAGTGTAAATCAGCCATAGCGTTTCTGCCGCCCCCTGTGCCTCGCCAGGCGAAGGACGGATGACCCGGGCTCACGAGGGAGGCCCAGCTCCAACCCCGACCCCTCCAGACTTTGCCGTCGAAGGACTGGGCCACCTGCAGTGAGCTGGTTCCTGTTCGGGGCCTCGGTTTGCCTAGTTCCCAACCAGACAAATGCTCCACGTTCTCCAGCTGTGCCTGGTTTCGGGGTCCTGACGGCTCCTCAGGTCGCTTCTCTTCCCTCGGAGCTCCCGCCCGCGGGGCCGCTGAGTTACTGGGTGCCTGCTTGTCAGAGGGCTGGGCTCCTCAGCCACGCAGCTGGTCGCTCCACCTGGGACCAGGCTAATCCGCCAGTGGATTGGGGTCATCAGGGCCCCATTTTGAGGGACTGCCACAGCGCAGTTAGACACTGCCCCAGTGAAAACAGACTCGAGGGGCCGCGGTGGGTGTCGTCTTCTGTTGTTGTGACAGCTTTGCCCTGATTTCTAGGCGGGCAGAGATCATTCTTAAGGTGCGTAGCAACCAGAGAGTAGAGTGTCTCTGGATCTCCCTGCCGGTGGGTGCAGACCCCAGCACGGCTGCATGGTCAGTCCAGAATTCGAGGTGTCGCTGTGGGAGCTGCGTGTAGAAACGAGTCGGTCAGTGTTCCCTGGAGACGTCGGGGTTAGCGAGGGATTTTGGCAGCGAGCGGTCCCGGAACTGCTGTTCCGAAAGCAGTTCCTACACCGGGCAGCAGTTACATCAGGCAGTGACTGAGGAGTGAGGGCATAACTACCCTGTGTTCAGATTTGGCTGGCCCACCCTCGCAGATTGTGCCAGTGGGGAAACTCCCAGCCCCAGTGTTTCCTTCAGGGCACCACCCAGCTTTATTCCACTGACGCACTTTTTAAGGAAAGTTGTGGGGGGGGGATTCTGGTTTGAGATTAAGTTCCAGGAGCCTGGTGCTTCGCTTCTGAATTTAACCCACACGGGTGTTCTGTCGGGGAACTGCTTGCACAGTGGGGTCCAGGTGGGCAAAGCGAGCCCCAGTGCCGGTGGGCCGGGCCGGGGGCTCTGCGGTGCCCGCAGCTGGGAGCCCGTCTGAGCTGCTCTGAGTCTGCGGGGGAGGGGCCGGTGCAGGACGAGGCCGGCTGCGGTGCTGCGGTGCTGCGGTGCTGCGGGAGAAGCTGGTGAGGGCTCGGAGGGGGCAGTCAGGGACGGCTTCGCTGCAGCCCAGGAGCGGCGCTGGGGTGCTCAGGGTTTCTCTCCGTCTTGGCACCTCTCATGTTTTGGGCCAGGTAGTTTATTTTATTTTATTTTATTTTATTTTATTTTAAGAGTTTGTTTATTTTTAGAGGGGGGGAGGAAGGGAGAAAGAGAGAGACAGACATCAATGTGTGGTTGCCTCTCACACACCCCCAACTGGGGACCTGGCCCGCAACCCAAGCATGTGCCCTGACTGGGAATTGAACCGGTGACCCTTTGATTCGCAGGCCAGTGCTTAATCCACTGAGCCACACCAGCCAGGGCAGGCCAGGTGCTTCTTTGTCCTAGCAACTCTCAAGGATGTTTTAACAGCATCCCTGGCTTCTGGATGCCAGCAGCACACTTTGTGACAACCAGAAATGTCTTCCGGTGTTAATCCAGTGTCCTCTGGGGGCGAGAGGCGTACTGAGAACAGCCAGCCGGTCCAGGGTGGAAGGCCTTGTGCTCTGTGTTGAGTTTGGTACGGGGAGGGGTGTGGGGGGTCGTGTTTCTTAGGAAGATGGCGTGAGCCTTATGGGTAAGAAGTTGAGGCAACAGCCTTAACTAGGAGGGAAGGGCCGAAAGACACTGGAGAAGCAGGCCTTGTGCCCAGTGGATATGGACATGGGGGAGAGGGCATCGCCAAGGGTGACCGAGGAGTCTGTTTTGAGGGCCTGGGTGGATCTGGGGTTGGGTAAGAAGGGGTCAGCGTGAAGTTTTTGGCGCTTACAGGACCTGAGAGGAGCTAAGATGCTCGCAGTCAGCAGTGCATCTAATGCAGTCTCTGTCTTCCTTCCAGTCTCCCAAGACACCTGGCCTGCGACCAATGGAAAAGAAGGACATTCCAGTAGTGCATCAGCTCCTCACCAGGTACCTGAAGCAGTTTCACCTCACGCCAGTCATGAGCCAGGAGGAGGTGCAGCACTGGTTCTACCCCCAGGAGAATATCATCGACACTTTCGTGGTGGAGGTGAGTGGGGACGGGCGGCCCGGCCTCCTGACCGATCACAGGGAGGCGTCCTCCTTAGGCGGCTGGGTGTCCAGGCTCAGTGACTGCAGAACCAGTTGGTGGGAGTGTGGGCGCCCCAGGCTCCCTTGACCGTCCATGCTGGGCCCTCCCTAAATTAGAGAGCGGAGTTGTAGTTCGCATTCCCTAAAATGGTACCCTCTGGAGTTGCTGTGGGCCTTCTCCCTCCCCGCACCCGCAGTCCCCGTTGGTGACCAAGAGAACAGCGCTCCTCTTAGGTGAGCCCGCAGTCCCTCCCTGTCCCGGCTTGAGGTGGTGCTGGCTGAGCATTTGGGTCACAGTTTGGGGGAGTGTGAACTGCAAGGTGTCCCTGGCAACGCTCAGGCCAGGAAAGACAGCCGACGGATCCAGCCCACGGCCCGGCCTAGATTTTCCTCCTGGCTCTGTCCTCGAGTGCCCCGGCCAGTGTGTTTTCTCCTCCCTGCACGTTCTGTTTCAGTTTCCGTCCCCTCTTCCAGGGGGGCACCCGTGGGTGGCGCGAGAGCAAGAGGAAACGTTTGTTCCCAGACTACAGGGTCTTCGTGCCTGTGTGACATTGCTTCCTTTCATTGTCTGTTCCTCAGAACGCAAACGGTGAGGTGACAGACTTCCTGAGCTTTTATACGCTTCCCTCCACCATCATGAACCATCCGACCCACAAGAGTCTCAAGGCTGCTTATTCTTTCTACAACGTTCACACCCAGACCCCTCTTCTAGACCTCATGAGTGACGCCCTTGTTCTCGCCAAAATGGTGAGGAGCGGATCGGAGGGAGGGCCGGGAGGCCCGTGGGCAGGGCAGGGAGTGGCGGTGAGCACAGCTCAGGGAGGCAGCTGTCGGGCTGGGGGCCGAGGGCCTGCCACGCCCTCCTGCTCCGCTCAGGGAGGACCCAGCAGTTCTCAGCAGCGAGAAACTAGGAGGGAGCAAGGAGCGCCCGTGTGGAGTGAAGGCATTGAACGCCTCCTGATTTATTTCAGTGAGTTTCGTTCTCACGGGAGGCGCTGCCAAGGAGCCCGAATAGCCAGGCCTGCTCGGGCAGGACAGGGGTTCTCCTTACGACTTCCCCAGCGTGGGGATGGGGAGATTGGTCTCTGTCGTGGTGAGTCCTTGGAGCTGCTGACCGTGAGCGCGGGGGAGGGTCCAGGCTTCTTTTACTCGGCGAGGCCCCCTTCAGTCAGTCCTCCACCGTGGGTGCTGCCCGTGGTGAGCCCACCCACGGTGGGTCAGCCAGGCGATGGACATTGCAGCCCCTGCCCTGGGAGCGTTCAGGTCAAGGTGGCCGGATGTAGGAGGCACCTTCGCCACAGCCTCAAGGCCAGCGTGTCAGGTGTCTCGAAGTCACAGGGTGTGCACCCAAGGCCTAAGAGTGCGGGTGTCCAGGGAGTGAGAGCAACGCAAGGGCCAACGGGAGCAGCTTCTCCGAGAAGGGGGCTCAGGGCTTGGTCTGCAGAGAGGACTGTGCAGGTTACCGGAGTGTCTCGGGGATTCGGCAAGGAGCAGTGGGAGCAGTGGCCCGGACAGGTGTGCTTGGAGGGGCACTACGGAGGGGCCAGGTAGGGTGGCCACAAGTGTCTTGAGAGCCGTCACTAGCGAGCGGGCACTGGCAGGAGTTGGGATTCAGCGTGGCAGCAGCTGGAGCTTCTTAAGGGGGATAGCTCTCTGACCGCCTGTAGCGCGGTCCTGGCAGGACAGAAAGGGGCAGGGAGGCGAGGCAGCTTTGACCTCCCTTCACCTGTTCTCACTCCCTGCTGCTCTGCAGAAAGGGTTTGACGTGTTCAATGCACTGGATCTCATGGAGAACAAAACCTTCTTGGAGAAGCTCAAGTTTGGCATAGGGGACGGCAACCTGCAGTATTATCTCTACAATTGGAAGTGCCCCAGCATGGGGGCAGAGAAGGTGGGTAAGCAGCCGGGCCCACCCAAGTCAGGGAGTTGGTGGAGCAAAGACGGGGCCCCAGGTCGGGGGTCCCGCATCAGCCTGGGCCCTGGCTAGCTGGTGTTTGGCCCCCCACAAAGTCCCCTCCCTCTGACGGCCAGATGAGCAGCGTCGTTGCTGCCCTTTTAGCAGCCAGTGTGAGGGTGGCAGAGGAGGTGGGCTCCAGAGCCACCCAGAACCGTGCAGGCCGAGTTGCCCACGGTTAGCCAGGAAGTTGGAGGTTTGAAGACTTTTTCCCCTGCTGGGCTGCTGGACCCCTGCCAGCCCTTCCTCCACCAGCTCCAAAGGGAGCCCAGGGCCGTGGGTGTGGTCGGCAGTTGCAGAATCACTGCCCGCTGGAGGGAGGCCTGGTGGCCGCTGTTTCTTAGGTGCCTGCAGTGGCTCTCCTCATAGAGTGTGTAAGTGTGTGAGGCCTTGAGCAGAGGTTGAGCCTTGGCTGGCCGTGCCTCTGCTCACACGGCCCAGGGGCGCTCTGTGAGCTGTCATTCCGCCCTTCGGGTCGGAGTGGGGAAGTGGGAGAGGCTCCGAGCTCCTGTCACTCACCCCTGCCTCTCCCCATTGGCTCTCCTAGGTTGGGCTGGTGTTACAGTAACCAGTTGCCAGTGAGATTGTGGATAAAGCCACTGAGAATTCAGACCGGGAAATGGAACCCCACCACTTGTTGGTCCAATTTTCACAAACGTGAGAATCCCTGGCAAAGGGAACAGAAGCGAACCAGCTTTACCAAACAGCCACTGGATTTGACGATTGTATTGCGATGGCGTGGGCTGCGCGATGTCACCTCGGCCGTGTCTCTGGTCTCCCTGTTCCCCAGTTAATCACATCCTCATGCAGCCGCGATCAAGGGAATGGAGCTGCTGAAAACGGGCTCGTGATTGGCGTATTATGGAGTTAACGGGTGAATAATAAAAGTATATATATTATATATATAAATATTTTAAATATCTTTCATGTTCCAAATGTACAAGGATGTTTGGTCTCCAATGAAAAGCTGAATCCAGGTCATTCCTCAAAATCAGAATCGAGGACAGTGCCAAACGTATGCATTGGTGCAGCGAATTGCTTCCTGTTGAGAGCAGGCACTGACTTTTCTTGGGGGAGCAGGAGAAAGAGGATGCGGGGCGTTCTATCCAGTTCCCCTTCTGAATTGGCTGGAATGGTTGGCCTCGAGAAGACAGGGTACGGTGGAGGGACTGTGCCAAGCTTTGGGGGGGCTCAGACCTCACAGACCACAGGCCGAGTCCTAGGTGGGGCCGGCCCTACTCGGAGGCTCGCCTGCAGGTCCTGGGCGTTCTCTGCACTCAGAAACTGGGCGGCCGGGGTGACCTGGGGAAGCAGAGTTCATTGAGTCCCTTTTTCCATCCTCTTGGCCTGCTCCCTGTTGGAAGTCCTGCCAACTCTTTAGCCAGCTGTTGCCAATCTTACAGGCACGAGTACCCTGAGAGGCTGTTTTTCCACTCCCACGGGTGACTGGCAATTTGAAGGGGACTTTGACCTCCTTGTAGCATTTGAGACCTTGAGGAGACCATGTCAGTGCAATCCCTGGTTAGCTCATCTTAGAGCAAAGAGCCAGCGCCCTGACGGCCCTGGGGCTGGCGGGGCAAGGGTGGTGTGGGGCCGATTCCCAGGCCCCTTCAGCCACCAGTCCCTGGCTTGTGCCTTCCGACCCATTGGCCATCTCTTGGGCGCCTTTCCAAGACACAGAGTTCAAGGAATGGCAGGGAGTGGTGGTTAGACGCCAGTCTGGACTTGGCGACAGAAGTGGTTCGTGTTGCCATTGTCCTAGCGTGGCTTTCACTGAGGATGTTTGGTGGGTTTTTGTGGTGGTGGTGGTGGTGGTGGTTAAGGTTATGGATGCTACCAGGCTCCCCGCCAGGGATGGAGCCTCCAGGCACGTGGCTGTGCAGGCATCCCTCATCTGTGCCCAGCCGAGTGTTAGGGAGGATCGGGCAGTGGAATGTCAGCGACCCGCGTCTTGGCTTCTATGTAACTTCTGCTGTGGGAGAGAGTGGGTGGATCGCATGGTGTGGGGCTTTCCTGGCTGCTTTCACCTCGGCTGCTCGCAGGGGAAAGGAAGCCATAGCCAGGCAGCTGGGCTCAGTCTGGCTTACTCACTGAAGCCAGGCTCTGCAGGCCAGCAGAGCTGGGTTTCAGGGTGTGGGTTTCGGTGAGGTTTGCCAGAGGCTAATTCTGCGGTCCCCAGAGCTGGAGGAAACCGTGTGCTTGGGAGAGGGGCTGTGCCGCCTGCTGGAACGCAGCCCGCTCTCTGCAGCCCGGACTGGACTTCCAGGAGAGGCCTGCAGGCCTCCCTTCTGTTGTCCCTGTGCTGCAACCTGCAGGCACCAAAGATCACGGCTGACCTTTGACTCCTTGACTCCAAGATACCCAGACCAAAGAAGCTGCTGTTCTTAGCAAGATACTCCCTGCATTCCGCAGACAGGAGGAGTCGGAGAGGCAGGGGCTTGCCTTCCAGCCTTCCAGGTATCAGACACAGCGCCCCGAGTCCCCGAGCAGCGCGCCCTGTTCAGGCTTCTAAGGATATCACAGAGCAAAGTGCCCGCCTCTTTCCTACCTTGGGCAGGACCTGGAACTTGGAAACACTCCCTGGCAGAGGCTTGGTCAGCTCTGGGCCAAGTCCCAGCCCGAACTGCCTGTGTAAAGCGGGGTGCTCAACAGCCCTCGGAGAGAGCTTGGCCTCGGTTGACCCAGGTCACGGAACGGAAACTGCGAGGCCTGTGGCTGCTCCGGAAGAAACAGATCTGGAAAGGTCTCGGTGTCTCCCTCCAAAGCCGAGAGGCCTGCTCCTTGGACTCTGTTGTTCATGGTGGGGACCCTGCCCCACCCTCAGCATCACCACCCGGGTCTTCGGGAGTCGGCTCGGCAGCGGCTGTGGTAGCCTCCTTTGTCCAGACAGCCCTTGGGTTCTTCACTCAGCCCCTTCCAGGACTTCAGGCCAGAGTGCTCAGAGAGAACCATTTTTGGGGTTCAAGGCCTCCCCACAAGGAGCCTTGACTGGGGCAGGGTGGTGGAGCTGTGGCTGGCTAGAACCAAACAAGGGCAGGACCCGGGGCCTCCTCCCCTGGGACCTGCCCCGGCAGCTACTGTTGGACAGCCTCCTGGGTGCGGCCTTTACTCTGTGCCACCAGTGCTCCGTGCTGGCGCCGGGCTGGTGGACTCCCGTGTATCAGAATGTTTATCTCCTGCCTTTGGATTGACTGCATTTGACCCCTGACCCCGTGGCAAATTCCCACGGCCTCCCGTCTCTGTAGGGAGAGAGCTGGGGAGGAAGGAGGCCTGGGCTCCGGATGGAGTCTGTGTAGGGCTTGTTTCCCGGCACATGCCTAATTTCGTAGATGCTGACCTCTGGTTTGAAGGCTGGCCCACACCTAGCCACTTTGGACCTTGCCTGCACCTCCCTTCTAATTGCCATTATCCCCCGCCCTTACTCCCTGGCTCACTGAGGCCCAAGAGTGGGTGACCCAGTGGTCTTTAATTCTTTGCTCAGAGATGACCAGCATTTAGCCAATGCAAGGGATGGCCAAAGGCCTGGGTAACTTCAGGGCAAAGTGGTCTAGAGGTGGGGGGAGCGGCTGTCCGACCAGGGGCGGGGGCTGGGAGTGTCTCTGGCCAGTGTCCGCCTGCCCGGACAGGAGACCGAGGCTGGGTTCTGCCCTACTGCCGGGTGAAAGCAGCCCTGCCAGTAGGCTGTCCCTGGGGAGCCTTTGTGGGACAGTTTCACTCAATTAAATTCAAGAATATCAGCTGCAGGCAGGGGCGGCGCCGGGGAAGGGGGAAGCTTCACCTTTCTGTCTTGGCTTTTCTCTGGGCTGCGGGCGGGGCATCCATTTCCAGGGTGGGGGAGGAACTGCCTTGTCCGCTCGATACATCTCACTTGTTTCTAATAAAGGAAGCAGCTGAATAAACCCCTTCTGCCCTCCTGGTTTTCCTCTGCATGGCAGGTGGGGGGGCTAGAGGGCCCCCTCTCGGGGTGAGCGCCCTGCGGGAAAGGCTCTTGTGGCTGCAGCACGGGGCCCTCTCGGGGCAGACTGGGCTCTGTTCCCCGAACCTCTACCCACCACCGAGGAGCCAGTACCGACCCAGCCTCACTCGGCGTACGGGGAGCAGCCGGGCTCTGTGCCCGCACCGGGCACCTCGGCAGAGGCGCCAGTCCCAGGCTGGGTTTCTGCAGCTGGGAGGTCAGCCCCCTCGGTCCGGGACAGGCGCCGTCCCCTCCCACTCGTTCAGATGCCACCTCTCCCCCTGGGCCAGGGGTCCGGCAGGTCTGTTGGGCCACCAGGGCTGCTTTCAACGCCACAGGTCAGCGGCCCCACCGCCCACCTGCTGAGCCAGCCTCTGCGGATGGGCCTGAGGCACTGCTTTGGGCTTCCCGTTCCCTGGTGTCTTCCTGTGGGACTTTTTAAAACACTTTTTTAAATATACTTTTAATACATACAATTTTTTATCCTCACTGAGGACATGCTTATTGATTTTAGAAAGGGGAGGGGAGGAGGGCATCGGTGTGAGAGAGAAACACTGATCGGCTGCCTCACACGAGACCTGACGGGACCGAAACCTGCGGCTGTGGTTTGCAGGACGGTGCCCGCCCGGGGGCGCCACGCCGGCCGGGGCCTCCTCGGGGGCTGTGCGTGCAGTCCCTGACCTGCGCTCCTTCCAGACCCCATGGCTGGTGCCTCTGAGCCCCCTTCTGGGGAACCCGGGCCTGAGCGGCAGCCCCAGAGGACACGACCTGCGTTCGGGAGCTGCCGTCCAGGGTCTGCCCTTGTTCAGGGTCAGTGTGTTGCCTGACAGGACCCGAGGTGGCAGGCTCCTCCTTTAACCCTAGGAAAATACCTTTCTGCCCGTTTTCTCTGGATTCTGTCATCTGGTGTCTCGGCCGCTCGCTCTCCTAGTGTCTTTGAACAGCCACGGCCTCCAGGCCTTCATGGGAAAGGCTGCTTGGCTGGTGGAAGAGGAGCCCCGGGTTTCTGGAATCTGTCTGCCCCGCCCAGTCCAGAAAGTCGGGGGCCTGCCCGAGGCCCCTCAGGGTCCTGTCCCCACCCTGTGGGGCCGTGAGAGCTCTGTCCCGGCAGAAGGCCCTCCAGCTGCCTCCCCACTGAAGGCCCCTCCGAGGGTCGGCGCGGGCAGCTCGTGATGGGCATCCTCACGGTCTGTGGCGCTGGCAGCGGCTTCAAGCTAAGAGCGCTGGGGGCTATTGTGAGCCGCAGGGTCTCCTCCAGCACCCGCTGGTGGTCTTAGACAAACTCACACCAGCTTCTGTGGACCGCCCTGAGGGGCTGTGCCCCTGTCCCTCCTCATGGGCCTGGCTGTGGCCTCAGGTGCTCGGGGTGGCAGTGGTAAAGGAAATTTCCTTCTTTATTTTTAGAAATAGTCTTGTTCTCCTGTCTTCTCCGGGGCTCTTCTGTGTCACGAACTGAAACCTACTTCTTGGTGTCCCCAGGGCTCCCAACCTCCACTCTTCTCTGGCTTCAACAAGAGAAGGGAGCTCAGGTTCAAAAGCTGGAGGGAGGAGCCCAGGAAAGCCTGAGGAGGGAGCCCTAGGGGGGTGGCCAGTGCCTGGGTGGGGGGCAGAGGGGGCGAGGTGCTGATGTCCTGCTCCCAGGTCTTCTGGCTCCGGGCAGCAGCAGGCCTGGCTTCATGGGCCGCAGTGTGGGTGGGCCAAGGTCTCGAGCTGGGGCCCTTATCAGGGCTGCAGGGCAAAGGTCAACCACCCGCTCTTCAGGAGGGGCTGAGGCTGAGGCAGAGCCTGGCGAGAGGCGAGGTGGCAGGCTGGATGGGCTGGTCCTCCCACCACCCAGGGGAGAAGGCCCCTGCGGTGGGCGGCATGCGGTGGGTGTCCACAGATCCCCAAGGTGGGTCAGTCAGGCCTTCAGGAGCGCTGGATTCGGATATGGACAAAGAGTGTGGCTGGTGACAGTGAGGCCCCGTCCTTGGAAAGCAGGTGGATGTGACGGTACCCTGTGGGGAGAGTGGCCGAGCATCAGGTCTGCCGCCCACGACCCTGCAGGGGTGTGCAGGGTGCACCCCACACCCCACCCCTGGGGGCTGGGTCCCAGCTCGGGCCAGCTCAGGAACGGCTCTCGGGAAACTCGAAGCCCGGAAGCCCGGACTCCTGTGCCTCCTTGGTGCCCACCCTTCCCACCAACCTTGCTTCAGGCTGTTGAGAGGCAGTGTGAACTGGCCCACAAAGTCGTTGGGGGACGCGGTGTCGTAATCTTCTACCACGAACCGCACTAGCACCAGCTCCGGGACCCGCAACTGGAACTGCAGGGTCTGCCCCCAGCGGGGGTTGAAGCCTAGGGCCAGGACGGTGCGGCGGTCAGAGCCAGCTGGCCCCGCCCTGCGGCGCCCTGCACCCTCCGCCGGCCCCCGGCCCCGCCTCCACCGGCAGGCCCACTCACCATTGTTGAGCACGTAGGTGGTTTCCTTGCGCGCACAGTCCATGGGTACCCCGTGGATCTCAATGCGCACCAGGGGGTCCACGATGGAGCTGGGCTTCTCCGCATTCAGCTTGGGCAGCTGCTGCGCAGTCAGCACCTGCAGGCGAGGGGGAGGGGCTTCAGTCTGGCCTCCGCTCTTTTCCTGTTTGCCCTCAGCACCCACCCAGGACTCCGACCGCCCTCCCGCCTCCACCGCCTCCCTGCACTTCAGGCTGGCGCCCCGAGGACGAGGGCCTCCGGAGCCAGCTCCGAGCCCAGCGCAGGGCGCGGCCCAGGCTGCCAACCTGCACGGTGAGAGTAGTTCTGGGGGGTCCCGGGCTCTCGGGGTCGAAGTCCGTGTCAGGCTGCCGCAGGCACTCGGGTTTCAGGACGTAGCCACACTGCCCGTTGACGAGGAAGCGCCCGGCGTTGAGGTCCATCTCGTAGCCTGGCGTCTGGAAGTTCAGGGCCACTGTGGGCACAGCGGGGTCAGGACAGGGGCTCTTAGTAGCCCGCTCACTGCGCAGTTTCAGGAGCCTCACTGCCCTCTCCCCCAGACAGACCGCAGGCAGAGGACTCAGTTCCTGTCTAAAGAGGACCCTGGGCCCTACTGTCTGGGGAGCGCTGCCCCCCACCCCGCCCACCGTGGTGTGGGGGCTGTGTCATGGCAGCCAGGGCGTCCAGCTGCTATCACTTGAGACTGGAATGTGGGGCTGAGTGGGGCAAGCTGGAGAAGCGCCCAGAGCCGAGGCCTGAGGTTTCAATACCTATACAAGGGGACCACACCCCCCAACCCCCTTGCTTGGGGGGCTCAGCATGGGATCGTCGGGGGCCTGTGTGCATGTGCCTGCCGAGGGGGCGTGTGGGGTGTGGAGAGTTTCAACTTCTACAGAGCCTGCTCACGATTTTTTAAAAATTTAGTTTTTATTTTTAGAAGGGAAGGGAGGGAGAAAGAGAGGGAGAGAAACATTAACCACTGTGAGAGGGTGCCAGTGGCCTCTCACACGCCCCCAACTGGGGACGTGGCCTGTGCCCTGACCAGGAATCGAACTGGCAACCTTTTGGTTTGCAGGCTGGTGCTCAATCCAAGAGCCACATCAGCCAGGGCCCTGCTCATAATTCTTTAGTAATTGTTATTGTCAACAAAACACTCTTGGCCCTGGCCTGGTAGCTCGGTTGGTTAGAGCATTGTCCCAATATGCCAAGGTTGGGGGTTCAATTCCCCATCAGGGCACATGCAAGAATCAAGCAATAAATGAATAAATAAGTGGAACAACAAATTGGTATTTCTCTCTTCCTTCCTCTCTCTCTAAAGTCAATAAATAAAAAATTTTTAAAAACCACTTTTTCCACCTGGAAGGCTGCATGGCCCTATCACTGCCGGGGCCTGCCCTGCATCCTGGAGGCTGCTCACAAAGCATCGGCCCACCCGCTCGCCGCCCTGCAGCCGCACTCACCCAGTTGGCAGCCCGAGTTCCACATCTCCTGCGGGCTGTAGTTGGCCGAGTTCATGCGAAGCCCCAGCGGGTACACACGGGTCAGCTGGCGGGCGTTGTGCCTGACGAAGCTGTTCCCTGGTGGGAAGTGGGGGTGCGATTGTTACAGGCTCCTGGGGTGCCCCTCACCTGGAGGGCCTGTAGCCCCTCCCCCAGTGTGGACAAGCGGGGAACAGGCTGAATTCCCATCCCCAGCGCGCCCCGCCCCAGATCCCCCTCTCTGACCCGGGGTGGGGGAACCTCAGGAGGCGGCTGCTGGAGTCCAGGGAGGGGCAGGGCCCGCCTCCGGCACTCCTGACTCAGCACCGGGACACCGCCTCCAGGCTCCAGGCTGACACCCGGCTCTCGTCACTCACCCACACTCGCTCTCCAGCACACCACTTCCCGGACCCTCCCTGTGTGCCCTGCCCCCGGGCCTTTGTGCAACCCGGTCACCGGAACCCCGGGCTGCTTCCTCATCCTCCTGCCAGGTGTCTTCCCAGTCATGACTTGTCCAGGACTCTTCCCCTGATCTCACCCCCTGCTGCCCCCCCCCCCGCAGTCCCCATCATGGCCCAACTGCACCCCCACATTACAATCACCCAGCTGCATCTGGCGCCACCACTAGGCTGTGCGCCTGGGGAGGGCAGGCAGCAGACTCCTGCTCCCTGGGCCGTCTCCCCGCCACGCCTGCCGGGCCTGGTGCTGGCCCTGTGCTGCGCACCCGTCCCCTCTCTGGGGTCCCCCGACCTCTTTACTGCCCCCAAACCCTCTCAGTTTCCTTTCCAACCATCGTCAGGAATCCCCAGCCACGAGCAGCCTACAGCCCCCAGCTCCTACCTGCCTCTCGGATGAGCTTCTTGGCCTTGCGCTCGCTGAGGGAGCTGATGTGGCGGGGCTGGGCCGGCACGGGGGCAGGGCCCAGGGTCCGCAGGCGGGCGGCACAGCAGTACACCACCAAGGCGGACAGCTCCGGGGACATCTGCTTGGCCTAGGAGACAGGTCTCACTGGGGGGGGGCCTCCGGCCCCAGGCCCTCGTCCTCCTGCCTTCCCTCCCCTGCCGCCTGCCCCAAGCTCCGCAGCAGTACGGGCCACCCCACTCACCCCTCGCTTCTGTTCCACGGCCTCCATCCCCTCTTCTTCCTCATCCTCTTCCTCGTCCTCCTCCCGGTCGTAGAGAATTCGACCGTCCTCACCCCGAGCAGCCGGCAGCTTCTTCCCCTTCACCAGGACCCGGCCCTTCAGCTGCTGTAGAGACCAATACGGGAGGATTAAGCCCTCTCATCGCGGTGTCGCCGGCTGGTCGGTCATCCAGCCACCCCTGTGTGAGAGGCTGGCTGGGGGTGAGAGGCCAGAAAAGAGACACAAAGGTGAGCGGTTTCTAATAGAAAAAAACAAAAAGGGTAAACGACCTGTGAGGCCGTGACTAGGGGACGGGCTAATGAGGCCCCGGCAAACATCAGACCGCTACACAGCAGCCATTGAAAGGAAGGAGGCAGCTTGGGGAAGGGACGTCGCCCTCTCCAAACAAGGTCTCGCGCGAATGAAGAAGTGTAGAACGGGGTCGCGTGGTCTTCCCTGGGCAACATCTGAAAGAGAAGAGGGCTGCGGACCGGGGTGCACGTGCGTGGGAAACTCTGGAGGCCACGAGAAACCCTCGAAGGTGTTCCTTCCTGCGAAACACGATGGGGCTGAGTTCCAGTGGGAGGAAACTCCTTTTCCTTTGCATATGCTCGAGTATAACGTGAATTTTTTTTAATATGTTATATTTTTTATATAATAAAAGAATTATACACCCAAAAGGTGAATCACTATTTTTTACATATTTGAGATCAGGAGCAGGAAGAGAGGGTTCTCAAGGAGCTAGGAAAGGGAACGTGTCCTGAGGGGCAGATGAAATGCCCTGGGGTGTGGGGGGCAGGGAGGCAGGACCGCCTCTGGCCAGAACTGGGGGCGGTTTCTAAGACCACGGGAAGAGGCTAGAATTCCAAGCCGGTGGTGCCTGGCAAGCCAGGTGGCTGGGAAGGGAGCTCCAGGTGGAGATGATGTCAACCAGGGACTAGGAGGCAGGACTGGCTGAGCTCTAGGGACTCTGTGGGCGGCAGCCAGGCAGAGCAGGGGGGTCAGGGCCAGGTCACAGAAGGCCTTGAAGGCCAGGTGAGAGGTGAGCGGGGAGGCTAGTCCAAGTTGGAGGGTGGGAAACCGCTAAGACCCTGAAGCGGCAGATGTCTGATGAAGGGAGGGGCAGGGGAAGGTGAAGGCAGAGAGAGGGGAGGGGCCGGACCCAGGGAGCCGGCACAAGTGGGGTGGACGGCGGGCTGCAGACAGACCCCTCCCCACCTAAGCTGGGGCTCTGGGAGCATCACCTCTGGGGATGGCAGCTCTTCAGGGTTCTGGGAGTCCAGCGCCTGCGTCACCAGCATGTCCCCCAGGATGGTGCGGAGGTGGCGAGCCATGACAGCCTGCTGCTCTAGCCCACAGTGGTTCTCAAGGGACAGGATGACAGGGTATGGGGACAGCTGTTGGGGGGAGAAGGAGCAGCTCAGAGTCACTCACTGCTCTTCCCCTCCCATCCCAACCAGGCCCCCTGCTACATGCAACCCCGCCCCCTTCAGGACAGGTGGGGAAAGGCAGGGCTGCGGAGAACCCTCAGCGGGGGCGGTGGGGGCACTGAGTCAGTGGGACATGGGTCGGTGTGCTCCTGGAGGGGCAGAGGTCAGATATGGGGCCTCGGGGAAGGAACGGGCTGTCTGGGAGGCTGAGGGCGGCTGCAGGAATGGTTTTCTCTTATAAATACTCTTTCTACAGTCACGACATTGACCATGTCACTACGATGCACACTTCCGCCCCGTTCATTCGTTGGCAGTCAGATTTGTGCAGATCTACCAAAACGGCAGTTTTATGTAGACGCCACGCTGAGTTTCTCTTATGGCTTGCTCTCTGGGAGTAATGACTGAACCATCCTTCCCTACCCCAAGGTCTTCTGGAAACTGTGGGATTTTAAACATTTACTGGATCTGAGGGTGGGAGAAGGAAGCCCCTCGCTCCGCTTTATTCTACCCCACTGGCCGGCCGCTCCGGTGGCGCCTGGCGAGCGAGCGATTCTCTGGGCGGAGGGTTCTTTCGGAAGGACGGAGGGCGGCTGGGCTCACCGTGAAGGCGTGGTCACGCACGACCTGGACCACATCCCGGAAGAGGATCTTGGAGGTGAGCGTGTGGCCATGGTAGATGATGGGCTCCCCTCCTGGCCCCTCCCAGCAGTCCAGCTCCACGCAGCGGCACCCCTGGGCGAAGGCCCTGCAGACGGACAGGCAAAGCGTCATGCGGACGTGGATGGCACAGGGCGGGGGGACAGGCTGAGCCAGGTGGGCCCCAGGAAGTGCACAGTGGGGGCTGGGCCTTATCTCCCCACCCCGCTGGGCTCCCAGGAGTGCTCACAGCCGCCACGCCCCCACTAGGCACCTAACGTAGGCCTCGGTGCTGCTGGGCCCCCCGATCTGGGAGTCGGTCAGATAGGTATTGTGTGAGGAGGAGATGAAGTAGTGGGCGAGGGGCTGGTCCATGTCCTGGAACACGCAGGTGTGGGCCGGGTCCAGGGCGGCCCCCTCGGGCGACAGCAGGTACATCATGAAGCCATCCAGCGTCATTAGCTCGTGCTGCTTGGCTGCAGGGACAGGCAGAAGACAGCATCAGGCCCCATAGGAGACCCCCGCACCCATCCCCAAATGCCCCCAAAGTTCACTGCACTCAGTAATAATGGGCTCCTGTCTACTGACTGGACTCTTTGACAAAGTTACCCCATTTCATTTTTAGCTGAACCCTGGGAGGCAGGTACATTAATATGCCATTTTACAGATGTGGCAGCAGAGTCCGGAAGAGGCGGGACAACTTCCCGAGGTGGCACCCACGGCCAGGGACAGCGGAACCCACTCGGCTGGGGGCCCGGACTGTGCGGACCCCAGCCCGTCTGCCGGACGCCCACCTGTCTCATTGAGCTCATGGGTCTGGATGAGCTGCCGGGCGTGGGCCAGTGTGGCGCCATCCTCGCCCTGGTCCTCCAGGAACTCCAGCAGCTCCGGGGCACTCAGCACGCGGTCCTCGCCGGAGTAGCGGTGGAAGATCTCCTCCAGCTCGGGGCGCTTCAGCAGCCGCAGCAGGAACTCCTCGATCTCGGTCCCCTCCAGCCGCTCGTTGTTGGAGCGGTCACACTCCTGGAAAACGGGGGAGGAACTCAGAGGAGGGGACACCCAGGGAACACTGGCCTGCACTGGCGCGCCCGGCATCTGCCTCGGCTGGGGAGGCGGGGGTCTCCTGCCTCACAGGTGGGCAAACTGAGGGCTAGCGAGGCTCCGGTCTCACTCAGCACACGCGGCTGGTGACCCGCAGGGTCGGGGTGCTAAGGGCGGTCCCTCGGGTTCAGTGCCGATCCCCGCGTACCATGACCTAACCCAAGAATCCAGGTGTGGGAGGAAAAAGTGACCCGGGGGTAGGCCCAAGCCCCGGGCCACAGTTCCCCTCCGGTGCGCGCACATTACCGCCCTGGCACCCCCACAGGCACACCCAGTGTCAGCGAGCAGCCCCAGGGCCAGGGAGGGTCCACATGGAGCTGCTGGATGGGGGGAGGGTACAGGTGTCACAGGCTGTTCACACAGTCAACATGCACACAGGGGTCTGCCACGTGCTCCGACTGTGCCAGGAATGCAGGGCCCGAGCCGTGCGCCACGTCTGCTCGGCCACAGGTGTGGAGGTGCCACACGGGCCACGGTGGGGGGGGTGCACACGTGTGCCTGGGAGGAGCAAAGGCTCCTCCCTTTGCTCCCGGGCGCAAGTCACACAAGGTCCCCTGTGCAAACGGTGTCCTGTGTGTGGACTTAGAAAAAGGAAAACTGCAGCTTCACTGCTCACTCAGGAGGGGTGGGGAGGCCCGAGGTCCCCTCTGCCCTCGGGGCCTGCCTGAGAGGAAGGAGAAAAGCTCCGGTGTGGCCTCAGGACAGGGTCAAAGGGTAAGTGGGCCCAGCTGTGGCCTTTCTGCTGGGAGCGGCCCTCCCTCTCTCCACGAAAGCTGGGTGGAGAGGAAAGCTAATGCCTCGGAGGGTAGGGCCCCCCCAGAGCAGAGGTCAGAGGTCGCAGTGGTGGCAGGCCCACCTTGAAGAGGCGGTAGGCGTACATGTCGTTCATGTCCACGTTGAGCATCCTGAGCAGGCTCTTGATCTCCTTGAAGCTCATCTTGCTGTCCTGATTGGAGTCCGCCCGGTGCAGGTAGGAGTGGATCCAGGTGTGGGTGCTCAGGAAATAACCAGCAACAGCTGACAGGTAACTAGCAGGTGTGTCTCTACCACCTGGCTTTGGGGCCTTCCCAGGGCAGGGCCCGTGGGCTGCCTGCGCACAGCAGCGGGCTGTCCTCCATGGGACTGGGGCTCCTCAGAGTCGGGAGGCGTGTCACCGCCCACAGTCTTGAAGACAAGGAAGGGGCTAGGGACTCCGGCTCAGGCCGTGGGCCTCCGAAGAACAGGGCATACCTCCCCTCCGCTGAGGTCCTCCAGGGACGGGCTGGCCCCACCCCCCACTCTCAAGGGCAGGATATTGATCCAGGCGCTCGCGCTGGCTCATGGCGTCCAGGCGTGTGCGCAGCTTGGCCAAGCCGCGCACCCAGCGCTGCGCCTCCTCGGCCGTGGGCGCCACCAGGTCCAGGTTCTTACGGCGGCCCTTGAAAGCGATGGTGAGGCAGCGCTCGGGTGCGAAGGCACCCCCGAAGCGTCGCAGGCCCTCGGACTGGTGCCCCTCGCGGACGGCCTCGATGTGCTGGACGAAGACTGCGGGGAGCGGCGGCCACGCGCGGCCGGGTCAGGCGGCGGCCTGGCAGGGCACTGTCCCGGCCCGGGCACTGTCCCTAGCCCACCCAGTGCCCGCCTACCCGGTGCCCGCCCCACCCGACTCACAGATGTGCTGCGACGGCGCGCGCGGCACACGCCGCTGGAACCACACACTCAGGCCGTCCTCCTGCAGCCGGTACAGCCGCTCCTTCTGCCACGTCCGCGAGCGGATCTTGCAGAGCCGGGAGCCCCGCAGCATGGCGTGCACGTCCTCATCCTCCGTCAGACCTGCGGGGCGGGAGACCGGGTGCCTTAGCGCCAGCCCCGCCAAGACCTCCCGCCGTGCTCCCCCCAGTGGGAGCTGTGGCCTCCGAGCCTCTTCAAACCCACACAGGGCTCTCTCCTTAGTGGAACGTGCCCTCAATACCGGGTTTGACCTGAGGCTTGGTGTGCCCCACCCAGGTTCCCCTGGGAGGTGTGCCAGTCACAGGCCCTTCCCAGCAGCAGCAGTCTGGGGAGGCCCTAAAAGCAGAACCACCCCTCTGGCAGGAGGTGGGCCTTGGGCCTCACAGTCATCCTTCCTGCCGCCCTCCTCCACGATGGCTTCCAGCCCTCAAGCCCAGAATCTGTGACCTTTTCACAGGATATGACCACCATCAAGAAACTAGTCTCATTATCTAACCTAAATCTCTCTTGCTGCAACCCAAGCTCCTTTCCCAAGGAGAAGGGACAGCAGAGGCCACTGCGGCTCCAGGATCGCAGATCAAAGCCTCCAGGACCTGCGCTGGCTCACCAGAGGCCGCTGTCCAGTTGCCCTCTTTGTGCCCCGGTGGGGCCCAGCTGAAAGCACGGTCTCCTGTGACAGCTGGCATGTGCCCAGCCACTGTCACAACCCCTCTGCCCATGTGTACTCTCTGGTCACAGTGTCCGCCTTCCCTGACAAAGCAAAGTGCTTACAACGCAGCTACTGCACAGGCCCCAGGTTCTGCTCGTGTGTTAACACTCGAGGAAACAAGCAGAGAAGCTTCCGTCACTCGATGGAAGTCTACGGCAAGGAAGTGGTGGGAACAGGCCTCAGGCCTCAGGCCTCAGGCCCCAGGCCGAGATGTGGAACCTTACCCCTCTGCTCCTGCCGTCCCCCTTCTCCCCTGCCCCACTCTGCCCCTGGGCAGGACAGGCAGGAAAGAGCAGCATTTAATTAGTTGTTTGCTTTATATTTATTTTAATTTTAAAAAAGTGCACCCATTCCTCCTACCCCCCCCAACCACCAGCCCCCACCTCGGGCAACCACCTATCTGCTCGTTGTGTCCTGAGCTTGGTTACTTATTTATTATTTATTTTTAGATAGCACATGTAAGAGAGACCATGTGGGTATTTGTCCTCTATCTGACGTATCTCACTCAGCACAGTGCCCTCCAGGTCCAGCCATGTTGGGGCGAAGGGCAAGATTTCATTCTTTTTTATGGCTGAGACCGTATACCCTATATAGGTACCACATTTTCTTTATCCACTTGTCTCTCAGTGGACACTTGGCTTGCATCTTGCCTATTGTAAATAATACAGGGGTGCCGCAAATATAGGGGTGCATATATCTTTTTGAGTTGGTGTTTTCATTTCTTTTGGATAAATACCCAGAAATGTGAATGCTGGATCATAGGACAGTTCTATTTTTAATTGTCCCGGGGAAATGCCACGCTGTTTTCCACAGGGGCGCACCTGTTTCCGGTCCCACCAATTCCGAGTCTCCCTTCTCCCTGCGTCCCCGCGACGCTTGCTTCTCGTCTTTTGGATGACAGTCCCCCTAACAGGTGGGAGGTGAGATTCTGGTTTTGATTTGCATTTCCCTGATGGTTAGTGACGTTGAGCGTCTCTGCGTGTACCTGATGGCCGTTTGTCTGTCTTCTTTGGAAAAGTGCCTGTTCAGATCTTTTGCCCATTTTTTAATTAGATTGTTTGTTTATTTATATATTTTTGCTATTGAGTTGTCTGAGTTTGTAAAATATACTTTAGATAGTAGTCCCTTATCAGATATATGATTTGTAAATATTTTAGAAGGAGCAGAATTTAAATTCAGCATTCTGGGGAGTCAAGTCCCAACTGTCACTTTGCAGGAGCACAGCCTGGGTGCCACCAACCTGTGACATTCTAAGCCTCTTGTTCTCCACTCATTCACTGGAGACCGCAGTAGTGCCTGCTGCAGAACCCAAAACTCAGCACGCTGCCCACCCTGCGGCGCCCACCCTGCTTGGGTCTGCCTCCGCGTGGGCCGGAACCGCAGGTTTAGGGGTCTGGGAACACTTGTGGGAGCCCGGCAAACTGTGGGGCCTACACCCTTTGGGAGGAGGTGGGCAGCCAGAGGTGGAGGAGGGTCCAGAATTTTCAGAGAACCACAATCTGGATTTGTAGTGAGGCCTCCACATTTTTCAATGTTGGCAACTGAATCAAACTGAAACAACAAAAACCCAAAACACCACTGTGTGGGCCGAAGGAAATGGGAATGTGGGCTTCTCTCCTCGCTTTATTTCAATGAGC
>CM052545.1:96797908-96957630 GCA_028533065.1 Trachops cirrhosus
AAACTGTAATTGCAGGGGACTTGGATAAACTTAAGGGCAGGGATGAGACCTAGACCCTCACCCCAGTGCGTGCCCGAGAGCCAGGCTTGCAGCCAGTGTATCCTGAAAGGGGAGGCAGAAGGACAGACAGCTGGGCGTCCTAAGAGCACCCGCCCCCAGCCCTGCCCCTTCTGACCGAGTTCAGAGCACGGGCCTTGTGGGTCTGGGTTCTCAACCCTCACTATCACCTGTGGGAGGCTGCAAAACCCACGGGCCAGAGATTCTCATCAAGCAGGTGCAGGCTGGGGCCTGAGCATCTGTGTGTTTAAAAATCCACCCTGTGACTCTGAGGGCAATCGGGGTATCGGGGGCAGGAGAAGTCTGCCATCCTTAGGAGGCTGAGGTCCCCCTTGAGGCCAGCCTGTGGCCCCAGGGGCTCCAAGGGGGTTTCTCAGGGTTTAGACCGTGATCCTCTGGACGCGGCAGTGCCCACTCGGTGCCCCCTAGCCGGGAAGGGCAGGTGGAAAGTAGCATGCACCAGGCCAAGAGGCTCACCGGGCCCTCAGACCCCATCCCCACAGCTGTGCAAGCTTTGAATTCCCTCCTCCTAAGAAACAGTGGGGTGGGGGCAGGACAGTCAGGGAAACCAGCAACTGAGCCCAGCGCCCTGCACCTCCTCAGCTGTGGGGAAAGGGCGCTTCATCTCCATGGCTACCAGACTCTGCAGCTGCAGCTTCTCCCCTGACCCAGCCAGCCCTCCGAGGCCGAGCCCATAGCTGGAGGGCAGGTTGGAAAGGAGGGGCGGGTAGTGAATGACTAAGGCCAGAAATGGAGGTGAGTCACCGAGGACCTGTTTTGTCCAGAGCTTTCTGCAAACAGGGCTGGAGACAGGCAGCCTGAACTCTTGACCAGCCCTCCACTGGGACAGGTTCCCACGCTGAGGAGGTCCTGGCTTCTGGCCTCAGCCCCAGCTGCCCCATGAACCTGCAGTGTGTCCACCCAACAGACACTGGCCCCCGGGTCACACCGCCTCTTGGGTCACACCATCCCTCAGTGGAAAAGCCAGACAGAATGAGGGTGTAGGGCCAGGTTGGGCCCGGTGCTGAGTCTGTTTCCCCATTGCTTGAGCTTCCGAGCCGTGGGGTAGTGAGGGGCGTGGGGTGGCAGACAAAAAGGGAAGGACCAACGGAGGTGAGGGAGTGCACCAGGTCTGGGCAGAGATGCCGGGAAGGGCCTGGCTCTCCGCCCAGCTACCCACTAAACATTCACAGGTCCTGCCAAGCCCGAACCCACATACGTCTCCTCCACCTCATTCCTACCTGCTCCGAGCAGGCGCACAAGCGGCCTGCCTCCTGTGATTTCTGGGGGCTCTCTGTCCCTGCGTCTCTGCCTTGACGCTGGGCTGGCAGCATCATGGCTGCCTAGGCCGAGCAGCGGGGGAAAGGATCATGAAATAACAGCAGGAACAATGAGGACAGACAATGGCCAGAATGTGGACACAACCCTGGTGTCCACTGATGAGCAGACAAGCAAAATGGGGTATTGTCCATCCAGCGGAATATTATTCGAACATAAAAGGAGTGAAATATGATCTATGCCACAACATGGATGAACCTTGAAAACGTTATGCTGGCCCTGGCTGGGTAGCTCACTGAGTCAGAGCATCGTCCCGATACGCCGAGGCAGCGGGTTCAATCCCTGGTCAGGGCAGATACAAGAATCGACCAGTGAGTGCATCAGTAAGTGGAACAACAGATCAACATCTCTCTCTCTCTCTACCCGCCCCCCTCTGCCTTCCCCTTCTCTCTAAAATCAATACATAAAAACATAGAATAAAGTAAAACACAATAAAACATCATGCTAAGGGAAATAAGCCAGACCCCAAATGACATACGTTGTACAATTCCACTTCCATGAGGCACCTACTACAGTCAGATTCATAGAGACAGATTATATGTCACTTACACTTCAATTAAAAAAAAAACCGAGACAGAAAGTGGACTGGAGGCCCAGGGGCTGTGGGACGGAAGGAGCAGGGAATCACTGCTTAATGGTGGCAGAGTTTCCGTTTAGGGTGACAGAGAAGTTTTTAGACCAGACATCACGACATTGTAAGCTGTAAATAATACCTCCGAAAAAGCCACTTAAAAATGGTTCACATGGCCAATTGTATATTATACACATATTTCAACACGATTTTTAAAGAGCACCGATGTAGTGTGTCAGAAACCACCGTAGGCTCTGAGCGGGTGAACGCGCGGTGTGAGAATTCTCCATGGAGAAGTGGGAGGGCGCGGCGTGGCCGGCTGGGCCAGCGGCGCGGGGCGGGGCGGAGCCGGAATGCGCGAGAGCTGGGGAGGCCTAACCCCAGTGAGGGCTCCCGTGAGCTACAGCACTTAAACACTCCGTTCAGGGCCTGGCCACCAGCAGGCACCCCATAAATGAGAACAAAGACGGGAACCGGGGCCTCGACCCGGGAGGGGCGAGGGAACCAGGTGTTCCACTGTGTCTGTCCTCCTCCGTCCCGCGGCCTCCAGCCGGCCCCTTTCCTTCCCAGTGTAGGCAGAGGGTAAGGTGCAGAGAGCAGGGTGTGAAAGGAGTGGTAGGTCTCCGGTGAGTGTGTGCATACTGGGTGTGTGCCCTGGGGTGTGTGTGTGGGGGGGGGTTGGTGAATGGGAGAAAGGTGGGTCAGCCTAGGAAGGAAAACAGACAATGTGTATGCGCACACTCAGGAAGGGCACATGGGGCTCCAGCAGGAATGTGAGACACGCAGGGAACAGTGACAGCTGACAGCTTCATGCCAATGGGGGAAGGGGAGAAAGAGCAGCTTTTCCTGGTGGCTGGGGCCATGAGGCTCTGGGAGGGGACACACAAGGGCGACGGGCCCCAGACACCTTCCCACCCAAATCCTCTAGCCAGCAGGCAGCCCCAGCACTGCAAGGACCAAGCCTCTACCCCTGGCCCCCCCTTGCTGCCACACCCAGGCCTAGAGCCCAGCAGAGCTCAGCACCAGAGTCCACAACATTCCTTGGAGAATCAAGACAGTCAGGAAAGGCGGGCGGCACTTCCCCTGCCCCTGGGCCAGACACGGTGAGGGGAAGGTGGCAGCACCCTTCCTGGCAGGCCCGGAACAGGCTTGAAGCTGGTTTGGAGGCCCAGGTTGTGGCAGGGGACTCGCCAGAGCTGAAGAAGGAGAAGAGGCTGAGGTGGGGGGGAGGGGATCACAAGGCATGGCAGAGTCAGCCCCCCAGTCCTGCCTGGAACGCTCCTGCTCAGCCAGGAGGGACGCCCTGACCACCCCCCACCAGACCAGGCACTGGGGGCCGCTCCGCAGACCCCCACCTCAGGCAGGACAGCCCCACTCACCCCGCAGCAGACATCCCGGGCAGCCCATCGGCGGAGCCCTCCTGCCCTGTGGCACCCGGCCGTGCGTGCAGGTCGGGGAGGGCGGGGAGCAGGATCCTGCCCACTCAGGGCTCTGCTCACTGGGCGGATTGGGGACGGGGTGGAGCGGGAGGAGCGCCGTCAGAGAGGGGTCCGGGCAGACGGGGTTGTCAGATAAAAAAAAGTCAGGGTGCCCAGCTAAATGCGCATTCAAATAAGCCACGAATCATATTTTAGTGTGAGTTGTCCTGATTCACTTGTTTATTTGAAATTCACGTTTAACCGGGCACCCCGTATTTCATTTGGCAAGCCTACGAGAGCACCCCGGGGGGTTGGCACGGCCCTCCCCAGGAAAAAATCGCTCATTCATTCATCGCGTTCGGGGTCTGGACTCCGGGCCTGACAGCCTGGGTTCACGTCCTCTCTCAGCTACTTCCCAGCTCGCCACCTCTCCGAACCGCAGTCTCCTCATTTGTAAGATAAGGCTCATCCTATCGCCTCCCTCACGGGATCGTGAGTGTTAAATGAGCTAATATCCGCGATGCCTCGGCACAGTGTTACAAAGGTGTGGATTAGTATCCCTTCATTCTGGCAGTAAAGAGTCACCATTGAAATCCAGGCTTTGGCAACAGGCAGGCAGAGGCTGTGTGGCCTGCAGCCAGCGGCTGCACCCCTTCACCTCGAGTTTCTCCTCTGTGAGGCGAGGACAGCAGCAGCGCCTTCCCCTCGGGGCCGACGCTGCCGGGATTACGCTCCATCTGGGCCGATGTGGCCTCAGCACCTGGCCTACCGCAGATTCTTCCCCGGGCTCCACTCCTCCCTCTTCCACTATTCCCTCGCTTCTGGAGGGGGGGGCGGGGGGGCAGGCCAAGGCAGCAGCCATCGGGGACAGGGACAGGAGAGGGACCCCGGACTCCACAAACGACTCTACTCGTCGTAGGTGGCCCTTCTGCCCTCCTCCCCCTCGTCCGGGTTCTCCCAGTATGGTCCTAAAGGCCCTTGGTGTTTTAGGCCCCCCGAGCCTCTGACCTCTGAGCCACTCCCTGCCCAAGTATCTCTCGTGACCTGATCTGAAATAAAATATGTTCTGTTAGCCTAAGGGGTGTGGCCACGGCCACGAGGGTCATCGCAGGACTACCGTGGAGGTGAGTCGAGGCCTGGGTGTGGACGGACCGGGGGCCTGGGCCCCGGGACACCTGGACTTCCTCTTCGCCCTGTCCCGAGACTTAGTGAGGCCTAGGGAAGGGGCATTCCCCACACACTGGGCATTCCTCTCTGAGCAGTCACGCAGCAGGACACGGCAGTGGTGAGGAGGGAGGGCGGCCAGGTGACATTCCGACACCCACACAGTTTGACGGTGTCACTGTGACGGAGTCCCGCGCCGCCTTACGCAGCCTGGGCTCGCTGTAATTATTTGTTTACACGTGACTCCCGCCGCTGAACTGTGCGCCCCCTGAGGGCAGGGCCCTGTTAATCATCCCCGCGGCCCCGGCCCTGCGCCCGGCGCCCTGATGGGGCTGAGCACGAATGAAGAGGCAGACAGGTGTGCAGGCCAGCCCCGCTGCCCTCCCCGGGCAGCCGGAGCCCCCGTGGGTGGCTGGCTCCTCTGGCTCTCTTCAGCGGCCCCTCAGCTCCCCACGGCTTTCCTCCTCTCCCCAAGCCACCGCCGCTCCTTAGCCCAGAGAAGGAAGGACACTGACACCCATCGGAGACACCGGTCCAGTCCCGCCGACTGCAGAGTCCCGCCCAGTCTAAACCCCAGGTGGTTCTGGAATCCGTCCTGGCTACACCAGCCCAAGTCTGTCTGCCCAGCTCACCCCTCAGCCTCCTTCCTATGGGTCTCCCTGTCTCACCCCTGCCTTCATCTAACCCGGCCCTGCTGGGCACAACTCCTGCCCTCCAGAGAAAGCCCCTAACCCCAGAAGGAGGGGCCTTGAGATCTGGCCCTCCCTGCCTCTCCCCTTTTTCCTCACTCCACTCTCTGGCTCTTGGGTGCAGCCAGAGCCCTCGCTGCTTCCCCGGCATCTCACTTGCCCTCCCTTCCTAGTCTTCCTTCTCTGCTTCATTGTCTGACCCCCTTCCTGATACTCAGTTCTCTAAGGGCCAGGACTGTTTCTGTCCTATTCGTCACTGAGTCCCCAGGGCAGAGCGTACGACAGGCACTCAATGAGTGTTTGTTGAGTGCATGCCTGATTGACGGAGGGGGGGAGGGCAGAGATCACGTCTTAGGTCTTCACGAGGAGAATGCCGGTCATGTTGTTAGAACATAGGGCTCAATAAACTCAGATGGAATGAGTGACAGGAAGTAGCAGTAAGAAAAGGGGGTCAGAGAGCAGTAGCAAGAAGAAGGCAAGACTGGCGACGGGGACCTCTGAATTCTGCCCCAAGATTCACGCAGGTCTCCTGGGCAGCCCTACCCTCCGTTCCTCGGCCCCACCCCTGTCTCTCCGTCGTTAACTACCCTACACACGGCAGTTCCGACACACCCGTTTCACAGCACTTCACAGTTTACAAAGTACTCACGCCTGTGCCGCCGCCGTCTTTCAAGCCACCCGACCACCTAGCCAGCCCCCTCTCCCAGACTCGGACGGGACCAGGCGCAGTGTGGAATGACACGGCCTGCAGGCCAGCCTTTGCCTCTTACTAGCTGTGTGGTTACACACAAATCCCCCCACTTCTCTGAGTCAGCGTCCTCATCTTGACCTGGGGATTGTGCCGCCCGCCTGTCAGGAAGGCGAAGACTGGGTGACACCCCGCATGTAACTACCCAGTGCTGCCTGTCTCCGGAAGATGCTTAATAAGCCACAGTTGCATTGCCTTCCCCCAGGGGTTCTCCCCAAATCTGAGATGGGAGCTCTGGCTTTCTGACACAGTGTTCTCAGCAGTTAGAACTGTCCTACCAGCGCTGTGTTGCCGCTGCAACCCCTCTGGGGGCCGCCAGGTTGGAGGGCTGGCTTGCGAGGTCAGTCTCTTCCACGACTCTTAGGCCCTTCTAAGGGCGGCCAAGAACCCGGGATGCCCTGGGACCCTCGCAGACCCTGGAAGGCGAGGGGCGTTGGAGAGGTGGACGCCCCAAGCCTGTCTCCCTCTCCACTCTCCGGCCCTCAGGGACCCCCAGTCCGCACCCCTCGCCCAGACCCTCACTCCAGCACGCCCAGCGGCCGCCTCCTGGTGGGAAACAAAGGCCATACCGGGCGCCAAGCTTGGGCCTGGGGACGGCGGGTGGCCGCAGGTGCGACTCCCAGATGGAATGATTCGGGCATTGCACACCTCGCCATACTACCGACGACCCCCTACCATACTATCCACGACCCCCTGCAGCCTGGGAAGCCCCCTAGCGGCTCGCCGGAACACCCCGGCCCCCCCAGGCTGCGCCGTGGGAGACAGTCCGTGCCCACCCGAGCCGCCCCCTCCGGTCACTGACCCATCTTCTTCAGCGCTCGAAGCCCAGGCCTCTTGGTGCCGCCGTCCCGGGGCGCCGGCGGGGACGGGAGCGCGACGGACGCTGCGACCCGGGGCCCGGGGTCCGGGGGCTCCCGGCGCCGGCAGCTCCTCCAGCGGCTCCTCCAGGGGCCGCACAGCATGCCTCGGTGGGGGCCGGGGCCGGGCCCTGTGTCTGCGCGCGGGGACAGGGCAGCGGGGGCGCCGCTCCGGCCCGGCCCGGGCTCTGCGCGGTCTCAGGCCAAGAAACTTAGCGGCGCCGGGAGGGAGTCGGAAGGAGTAGGTGTCGGGAGGAGGGAAAATAGAAGGGACGAGGTTCTGGGAAGGAGGGACACAGAGGGAGGGGGCGGGGCCGAGGATCGAGCAGGGGAGGTGCGAAGGGAGGGGGCGGGGACTTCAGGCCCAGAAGGGGTCCGAGGAAGGGGCCGACCCGGCCCCCTTCCCCCGAGTCTCCGTTTTCCGCCCTTGTTCGTGACTCCCCATTTGCCAAGCGGATCCCAGCCTCGTCGGTGACCGGAACCTCCATGAGGGGCACCGGAGGGGACGAGGGTCGTCCTCCCGCACAGACCCCTTCCCCTGGACCCCGAACTCAGTACGGACTCAGGATCCCTCCCCACCTTCTCCAGTCCCACCGGGAGGCCTCAGAAGGGAGCCAGGGGGGAGACGGGGTCTACAGGGCGATTCGTCCCGGGTCAAGGGTACAGGGTCCCGGAAAGCGGATAGGGCCCTGGGAGCAGAGCCGGGCGGCAGGGCAGCCCGAACCGGAGGAGTTGGGGAGCGGGAAGTGGTGGGTGGGGGCGCTGGAAGGCTCATGCTGTGACCTCATAGGATTAACCCTCTCAGCGCCCGGCCAGTTGCCGACCCCTCGGTTTTAAGAGTCTCGCGAGGTTGATTGGTCTGGAGTCTACATTCATTGGCAGAACTGGGTTCTGGGGTTCGAGGCTTGGGGTGGGGGTCGACACCCTCACCAGGCGCTTGATCGTCCCGGGAGAGCCGCTGCACTTTGCGTAGATGTCTGTAACATCAACCCATGGTCGAGCGTCCAGTGCGGATTCTAGTGACAGCGTCCAGTGTCCACTTATTATATGTAAAGCCACTTGCGTACTTGGGCATGAAGGGTGGGATGGACAGGTGACTGATTGCATGTGCGCGCACGGCTGCGTTGTCTGTGGAACGTGCCCTGGCTCGGGAGCAAAGATCTGGTCGCCGCTGCCACTCCCCGCTGCCATTCCGCAGCGGCCCAGAGCGCATAGATTTATTAACTTTTTGCCTCAGGCTCTACCCATTCTTAAATATCCTCGACTCAGATTCCACATGCTGGTTTGGGTCCCCATCCCTCTCTGGATATTCTTTCTGGGATGTCAAGTGTTCGCCTCTGCACTTTTGATCTTGCAATTCCTCCCTCCAGAATGACCTTCCTCATTCTTCTCCTGGCTTAAGCCTTCCAAAACTCAGCCCCGATGTCCCCGCTGCAGAACTCCAGACGCCAGGGCAGGACTCTCTATTTTATCCACAGCTACTGGTGTCTGAAGAGACCTGGGTTCAGCTGACAGATGTGATTCCACCAGGGGGCGCAAGTACTCCGCGTTATTTCAGTAAGTCCGTCAGGAGGCGCTTCCGCCCGCTTCTGGCAGCGAAGGGCAGGATTCGCCCCGCCTGATTGGGAGAGGCACAGCTAAAACTATTTGCATAATCTTGAAAGAGCCTCGCTGAGTGGCTGGGGTGTAAAAGCCGGATCTAAGACGAGCTCTCTCATTGGCTTAAATTTCCCCTCGCCCCGCGTCCCCATCCCGGCCACACTGGGCCGGGAGGTCAGTAGGAAGCCTTTGGCTAGTGGCGAGAAAGGACCCAGGTTGCGGGCAGGGGGCTCTGCGGGGTGAGTGTCGGGCTGCCGGGCCGGGGTGTGGAGGCCAGGGTGGGAGGACTGTTCGCCCACCTGACTGACTCCTCTTGGCTTGCCCATTCCCTTGTCTAGGAGTTGGAGATGAGCATTTAGAGGAGCACTGAGACCTCTTACCACCTACCTCTCCACCCACCCACCTAGGGCGGCGCTACCCACCCCAGCCGTACCAACGCTGCCTTGGGGTAGAAAAAGGAGTCTCTTCAGGCACAGCCTCTGACCTCCACGGGTATCTCAGGCCTCTCAAGAGCTTAGTTTGCCCCTCTGGAAAGTGAATCAGAGGCTTACGGAGGTGCATGCCGGGGTGGACTCCGGAGGTCTGCTCACACAGAGGCTTGTTCTTGCAGAGTTGCTCAAAAGTAGGGCCTCAGTGCTCAGAGCAGCTGGGAATGGGTACCAAGAATGACATTCCAGAACCCGAGTGCCAGGAACAGTTCCAGGCCGCGGTCAGAGTCATTCAGAACCTGCCTAAGAACAGTGATGGTGAGGGCACGGGGACCTGCTTTGGGGGGTCAAGGTGGCTGGGGTCTGCTCCCAGGAGGTTCTGATCCCTCCAGTTTTCGCGGACAAGTCTCTGCCTGGGTCACTCGGTGGGTCCCCTCTGCCTCCTGCGCGTGGTAGAACGCTTACCATCTCTGCCCTCTCCTAGGGTGCCCCCCCCACCTCCATCCTCTTGGAGCTGGGGGTGATGCTCTGCCCTCCACTTCCCAACTTCCTGCCCAGGCTATTACCGCCCCTCCTACGAAGAGATGCTTCGATTCTACAGCTACTACAAGCAGGCTACCATGGGGCCCTGCCAGGTTCCCCGGCCTGGGTTCTGGGACCCCATTGGACGATATAAGTGGTGAGTTCCCTACTGGCTGGGCAAACAAGCCTCAGCTGTCAACCAGCTTCTCATAGCTCTCTGCCCTCAGGGATGCCTGGAACAGCCTGGGCAAGATGAGCAGGGAGGAGGCCATGTCCGCCTACATCACTGAGATGAAGGTGGTGGCACAGAAGGTAGGGAGGGATAGGCTGTGGGCTCCTCTCTCTCCCTAAGCTCCCGGCTAGGTGGCCTGCCCCCTTCCTTCCAGTGCTGCTCCCATTATGTTTCCTGAATGTCGACACCGGGTTGGAATTACCACCTTCATGCTATCCCCTCAACCCTGTCTCTGGTCTCTGACTGGGCACAAGGTGGAGGGTAAGATGGCAGGAGCAGTGTGCCCAGCTCAAAGGGACAGGAGGGCAGGGGTGGGAGGGGCTAGCTGCTCCCTCAGTAAACCTTATTCCCCACAGGTGATTGATACAGTGCCACTGGGTGAGGTGGCAGACGACATTTTTGGTTACTTTGAGCCCCTGTACCGGCTGATCCCTGACATGCCAAGGCCCCCAGAAACCTTCCTGAGAAGGGTCACAGGTCAGGCCCCCAGGATGGGAGCTCCGCAAGTGCTGAGTGAACTGTCCTAGGTTCAGGCTGAAGGGGCTGCTTAGCTGGAGGGGGGCCCGGGGGCAGAGGGCTCCAGGTGATGTCCCTGTAAGGGCCCCAGCCACTGCCCGAGATGGAGCGGGTCTCAGGCAGAGTCCATGGCTAATGGGAAAGAAACAGAGGTCTGATCTCACTGGGAGGTGCCAGCCTTTTACCGCCTGCACCCCCGGGTGCTGTGTCTGTGCAGGTTGGCAAGAGCAGGTACTGAATGGAGATGCTGGGGCTGCCCCAGAGCCTCCCCGCCTCCCCAAGGAACCAGCACCGCCAAGCCCAGGTCAGTGGCTGGGCAGGAGGGGCAGAGGGCCAAACGCAGGCCAGGGTTGGGGAGACCTCCAGGTAGGTGAAGGGGAAGCTGGATGCTATGCTGTGCCCATCGTACTGCATGCCCACAGACAGAGACCTCCTATGCTCCAGGGGAAGCCAGGAGGAAGGTTCTGGGGCTCCTGTTCCAGGGCCTTGTGTCCGGGACCCATCTGAGCCTCTTGCAGCAGTATCTCTATTGCCTCTGCCCAGTGCTGCTCTCCTCCCCTCCCTGCATAGCCTCCCTCTTGTCACTAACCTGCCTACGCCCTCCCTAGACTCTCAGCCACCCAGGGACCTGGAGTCTGAGGTTTTCTGTGATTCTTTGGAGCAGCTGGAGCCTGAGCTGGTGAGCTAACCCCTTGTACCCTCCTTTCCCACCCTGCTGCGCCCCAGCCGCTCTCACTGCTCCCTTGGGCCCTTGTAACTCATCTTGGCAGGTCTGGGCAGAGCAGAAGGGCGCCCCTGGAGGAGAGTCTGACAAGAGAAACAGCCCCATGCCCCCAACAGAGAAAGGTGAGCCCCTGCCTGACCCTTCACCCCCTTCTGCCCTTCCCCATGGTTCTAGTGCCCCGGCCTTCCCCTGGCTGCCCCCTTGGGGCAGAGATGAAAGTCCAGCTCTGGGCACTGGAGAGAGCAGCCTCTGCCCGGGAAGGGCTGCCAAACGGCCAGATGCTGGCCTGGATGGGCAAAGTCCTCGCCCCGCCTCCTCTTGCTGAGGGCCCTCAGTCAGGAGCCATCAGGTGCTGAGTAAGGGCAGCTGGGGCAGGAGGGGCTAGCACCGCCCACAGCTCCAGGTGCGTGGCTTTGGGAGCCGTTCTTTCTCTGGGCCTCCTGTTTGGGACTCTCAAAGGACAACAGTGACTTGTGCCCTATCCCTTTCTACAGTTTCCAGTGTGCCATGTCCCATAAAGGGCACTTTTCATAAATATTCGTTTGAGTCAGCAGCCCTGTGAAGGAGATGACAAGGTCTCCTAATCTTCAGATGACAGAATGAGGCTCAGAAAAGTTACTGACTTGCCCGAAGTGGCACAGCTACCCTCGGTAGCCGGTTACCCGCCATGCGGACGGACTCTACAAAAGTCACACTTGGTACAGGGGGTGGTGCCCTACTTTCAACTCTCTCCTGGGCCTGCCCCAGCCTGCCACCACCCTTCCCCTAGCTGTCACCTCTTCCTTATGTGTCTGTCCTCCACAGAGGGGTTGAAAGGCAGCCTGCCCGGGCCCCAGGAATTGGACACATGGCTGGTGGGGACAGTCCGAGCACTGCAGGAGAGCATGCGGGACGTCCAGGGGAGACTGCAAAGCCTGGAGAGCATGCCTGGCCCCAAGCAGGTGAGCCCCTCTCCCCCAAGGCCCAGGGCAAGATTGGGGCGGAACTCTGAAGGCCTCTCTGGGCTCTTCATCCAGCCACTTCTCTGACCCCACATCTCCACCTGCCCGCACTTGCCTCCTCTGGAGAACGGTGTAATCTCCAGCAGGGAACTCGGGGGTCTGAAGTGCTTCCTCCTGGGAGAGTGGGGAGGGCCCTCTCTTCCTGCCCCGCCTCCCTTCGCCTGAAGAGACACTGAGCAGGACAGCTGATTCCAACAGGATGTGTCTGCTCTTTGCATTGGGGCCGGGGTCCCTGTTGCTCCTCAGTTAGGACTTCTGTTCCCAGATTTAGGGTTTACCCCCAAACAATTCAGTCCTTGCATCCCTTACTCCCTCCCCTCAACCCCCAGATCCATTTGCCCCTTATACCTCAGCCTCTCGAATTTCTGAAGTCCCGGCTGTGTGCTAAATACCATTAGTTGCATTATCTCACTTAATTCACAAAAAGACCCTATGAAATAGATGTTTATTTCCCTATTACTGATTTGGAAACTCTGGCTCTGAGAGGCACACAACCTGGAAGAACCTCACAGAGCTGCCGTGCGGATTAGATGAGATCGTGCATATAGGTACTTCTCCAGTGCCTCCTGGAATGCGGTTCATTGTTAGTGTTAGTACTAGTATTAGCATTAAGTGACAGAGCTGTACTAGTATTATTAGCATTAAGTGATACGCCCTAGGTCTATCTCCCTCCAAAACTGGCACCCACCATTACCACTGAGTGGGTCTGTTCTTGAGAAGCCTGGGGTGGTGGGGGCAGGCGAGGGCCGAGTTGCTGGATGAGGGGGTCACTTGGGTGACCCCAGTACCCCTGGCACAGTGAGTATCAGCGAGGGTGGCAGGAATTTCCTTACATCCACAGTGGCTAACATTTTAACGCCCTCTCCCCTGGCTTTTTAAAAATTTGTTTACCTTTTCCTAATTGTGTATGCTGACAGCTTTAAAGATTTCCACCCTGAAATACTTGGGTCTGCATCTCTAAAAATAAGAACATTCTACGACCTTATGTTATCACACTAATCCCTTCCTGTCATCAAATAGCCAGTCCAAACTCCCGTCTCTCCTTTTCCAGCTGCTCTGTCTGTCCGTCCAGGCCAGGAGCACATGCTGCAGCTGGTTCCTGTCCTTTTAAGACTCTTGTAGTCCAGACCCGTCCATGTTCCTTGCTATCGACTTGCTAATGAGACTCAGCCAGTGGTCCTGTAGAAATGTTCTGGGGGGCTGCCTACCTCCTGATGGCTAGTTTACATGACCAGGTTTCACGGAAGGTGATGTCCTTCACACCAGGGGATACATATCTGGATGTACGCCCACGAATGATTCTAACGTGGACCACTCCCCGGGATAAAGGGCTGCCAGTCTCATCCCACCATTGCGAAGCCATTTTGCTCTTGGAGCCAGGAAGGGCCAGCTCCCTGTCCACTCCATTTGTCACACAGGCTTTGACAACAGTTGATAGGTAATCCTTGTCTAAATCAACGATTTATTTAGTGGTTGCCAAGAAAGTTTACTTTTAAATTTTTTTATTCCTTTAAAATTTATTAGCTGCTATTTTCCAGCAGTTGCCTCGATCACCTAGGATATCCCTGAAATACAGTGCCTTATGAAAAAGCAGAATAAGTGCTTGATTCTCTTTAATTCTCCCTTTTTAAAGTAAGGAGTTGCTCTAACCGCCTCTGGTGACAAAGCTCCAACCTGCTCTCTTTTTGGGCGTCAGTGCGGACTCACGGATTTCAGACTCAGATTGCGGTCACCCGCAGCCACGCTTCTTTTTGATGCTCAGATTGTCACAGCTCCGGTCAGCGGGGACCCTTCGGGTTGGGGCCTCTCATGGCCTCGCTCATCTCCAAAGGCTCCCTTGCTTTCTGGCACGAGATGTCCCACATTCACCTCCGCCTTTCCTGCTCCGGACCGGAACCAGCCACTTCTCCAAGGAGCCCTGGCTCCTTTTAGCAAAGGATATTTAGAGACTAAAATCTGAGCACTCAGGCCCTCATTTGAGATATGTGGCACATCCTTTACAACATGGGTCTCAGGCCACACCAGCAGGGCCGTTGCTCCAGCGCCCAGAGGAAACAGCCCAGAAGGCAGCCCTCCCACCCACTCGGCAGCCCCTCCCTCTCCCAGCCCTCTCGGCACCTCGGATTGTCCTGGAAGGAGGACATGGGAGTGAGTGGAGCGCATCTGTCAGGGACACACCAGGAACCCCAGGATCCCTTCCCTTCTAGTGGTGCAGATACGGGGGTAGGGGCTTCTCTGACCCGGTCCTCACAGTCTTGAGGAAGTAGAAGCTCCCACTGAGTTCTGCAATCAGGTTCCTAAGGAGGGCCCAGTGGGTGCTGAGGCGTGGGCTGGCCCCTGACTCCCTCCCTTCCTCCCTCTCGACAGCAGAGGCCCCCATCCAGTGCTCGGCCTTGGCCCCTTAGGCTCTCGGGTCCTACGCTGCTCTTCTTCCTCCTGTGGCCCTTCATTGTCCAGTGGCTCATCAGACAGTTTCGGACCCAGAAGAGGTGACTCTCAATGAAGGCGTCTCTGCAGCCAACAGAGGAGGCTGGGTCCCGTCCTGCTGCGCCCTGAGCCTCGCAGGGTTTAGGAGAACAGCATTCTCCCCGCCCCCACGCCACCACTACCAATCAGTGTTTGTCTTGGCACCCCACCCCTATTGGGGGAGGGGCGAATAAGACCCCACCTTTCCCGGCAGCTTCACTAGGATGCTTCTCCCCGCCCCCAGCCCATCCCAGGTTTCCCTGGAAGGTTGCTTTTGCGGTGCACTTCCTAGGTTCTGGGTTGGCCTGTGACTCAGGGGCGGGGCTGCCGTGCCTCAGCCTCTGCCCTCCCCACCCCTAGGTCACCTGACTCTTTAACCCAGCCTCTCCCTGTGGAGGCTTAGCTCCTGGGCAAGTTGGGACTTGGGCCGGGTCCTGGGATTGGTTGGCTGGGAGGCTTTGGGAGGGAGGCCAGGAGGCCCCGCCAAGCTGGGGGAAGGCAGGGAGAACAGGCCCCAGGGGAGGGGCGTGAGCTCCATTTGCTAGCCTGCCTTTCCCCACACACACTCAGGACATCTTCACTGAAGATTCGCTTACAAATGAACGTTTCACTAAATAAAATAAAACCTTAATCTGCTGTCAACGAAGTGAAGCAGAAATCGAGTCTGGAGCGTGTGAGGCACAGTCTCTTCCCGGCTCCCCCCCACCCCTATCCCTTCGGACAGCACAAGAGGCTACTGGTTGGTGTTTCTAAGGGAGGAAAATTGTCGCTCCTCTGTGGCCAAGTTTAGGGAACAGCCCGGGGTCTTGAGGAAAGGCGGAAGCAGAGGAGAGGGAGGGTGTTACCAGAGGGGAGGAGCTGGGGCTTTGGGGGAGGGGCACAAGCCACACCCACCACAGGGTCCTGCCAAGGGCTCAGCCCTACCCACCCCTCCCTGTCCCGGGCCCTGCGGGCCCTAGCTTAGCTCTGTCAGCACCACGAGACCGGGATGTCTGCTCCCTGCGCCCCGTGTTGCGCTTAGGGTTGGGGTCCCGACATCCCGGCCGCGGAAGTACCCATTGCTCGCTTACCCCTCAGCTGCTCGCTCCCGGTGCCCCTTCCTGTGAACCCCCTGCGGGGCATTTCCCAGGGAACTTTCTGGAAGGCGAAGACCAAGCAGGAGCCTCCCCATGCTCCCGGCCCTTGGGCAAGGGAGCTGGGAGACCCCGTAGGGAGGGCCAGAGCGCCCATGTGGGCATAGGCCTTTGGGTGATGCTGTCTGCTCGAGTACTGAATTTTTCTCAGTGCTTGGCAACCTTGGCCTTCCTCTGGTCAGCACCAACCCTGCTGTCTAGGCCATGCTGGGCCCCACAGAGGCCACTGGCCAGAGTCCCTACGTGTGGAGGGTTGCAGCAGCCTTGAGCCCCCTGTAGCTGCCACCACCTGGGACCCAAGGCCTTTGTGCCCCTGAGTGAGAAAGAGGCAGTTCTGAAGGCCCCTTCTTGGAGATCCTTAAACCCCTGAGTTATCTGGGTCGCCTCCTGTCCTTGCCAACTCTCCCAGGCTTGGCCATCACTTGCCCCACTGGAAGCCACTGTCACTTTGACCCTCGCTCCTTTTCTCAAGGCGGCAACCCTCAGAACAGACACGAGGCCCTGTGGCTCCACAGTTGGCCCAGTGTTGTAAGTTAAGCAACAGCAAGGCAGTGAGACAGGGACCAAATTGGTGCTGGGGATGCAGGTGTGGGGCAGAAGCCAGCTCCACCACTGGGGCACACTAGTTGTATGACTTCCACAAGACTCAGGCCCTGGGTTATCTTGTTTGCAAAATAAAGATGATGTCTTTATTGTAAGGCAGTTCTGTGGTTAAAATGACCAGGGCATCTGAAATACCAGGCAAAGGGTACAACACAGCTAATAGGAAGGTGCCTGACCTCTCGTTTGAGAGAATTCTAGAATTCCACAACCTAGTAGTCTGGGCACCCCTCCCCAATACGCCAAGTGAGCCCACACAGCTGAGCCCTGTCCAGAGAACCGAGGCTGGGCTCAGGTACACCTTCCACAGCCCTGACTTGAGAATACACACTAGTCCTCTGGAGTCTGAGAACACGGTAACAAAGTGGGGGCCCGGCTTCCAGGGCGAGGGGCAGCTCTGGCTCCTAAGGAACCACGTGTTTGACTGAGGAAGCAGCGCAGAAGGCAGGCCGTTCAGATGCGCTGAGTTCTCGGGAGCTCAGGGGCAACGGGCGGGGATGGACCATTTCAACACACCTGGCTGTACCGTAGAGGCACTCCTGCCTGCCATCTCCTTCTGAACCCCCACCACCACTTTCTCACAGAGCCAGTCTTGAATGCCCAGACGAGTCCTTTCTTTGGACATGATGCTTGCTCTTCATAAAATGCCTTTCCTTCATGCCACTTTGCCTGAAAACGATTCAGCCTTCAGAGGCAGCCAATAAGTCATTTCCCCTTGAAACCTGTACACAATTCCCAACTCCTAAGCAGCTTGGCTCACAAACCCTACTGGATTTTTGTCACTTGCCAGTTTGGTTCACTGTGATTTGATGGCCTCTACACAGTCCATGAGCAGCAAGGATGACATTATCGGTCCCTCCTTTTTTTTTTAAAGATTAAAAAAATTTATTTCTAGAGAGATGGGAAGGGAGAATGGGAGAGAGACACCAGTGTGTGGTTGCCTCCCGCGTACCCCCAGATGGGGACCCAGCCCACAACTCGGGCATGCGCCCTGACTAGCAATGGAATGGGCGACCCTTTGGTTCACAGGACCGCACCCAACCCACTGAGCCACACCAGGCAGGGCAAACCCTCCTCACAAATCTTTGCTAAATGAAGGAGTAAGGGCCTGACTGAGGCTGAAGCTGTTAGGAATGGAAAGGAACTAAATGCAGAGTTCTTGAGAAAGAGGGGAATTGTGTGTTTGTGACAGAAAGAAAAATGGCACGGGAGGTCACAAAGACCTTCATACTAGCCAGAGTTGTCACTTAGTTGTCACGTGATCTTGGACAAGTCACTTAGTTTCTATGAATCTTAGGAACTTCTTATCTCTAAAATGGAGACAGTAATTCCTACCCTGCCCGGGCTGTGATGGGATCAAATGGTTCTGTGGTAAGAGCTCAAAGAGTGGAATGCAGTTGGAAGGTCAGCCATTGTTATTCAGGAAGAAATAAGAATGGGTCACTAGGAAGGTGGCAAAAGGGAGAAGTTAAGATCAAACGGGATTTTAGGCCGAAGCGATTAGGTCCAAGGGTTTGGGCTATTCCCAGGCTCTGTCCCTTGAATCTGCAAATTTTTCTCAAGAACAAGTTGTCTCTCTTTCCCCATGAGTCTACCCCACAGCCAGGAGCCAAAATCTCCTACCCCCGTTTCTGGGCAAGGCTTCCTCCTTACTCTCTGGTTCTGCTTCCCTCCCGCTGATGCCCAGTGATGAGGAAGAGCCTCTGTGGGTGATATCCCCTTCTTTCTGTTAGCCAGGAGCGATTATTTAAATTCATTATTAATTTCAAACCCCTCCCCCAAAACAAGGTTCATTAGTTGGAGCGACTTCCCTGTCCACCTCAGGTAATGCTCCAGGTGGGCTTGGAAGTGAACAGACCAAGTCATCCCTAAGAGGCCATTTTCTTCCATGGAAGCTGAGGCCCTTGGGTGACGCCTTCCCGCCTCGGGCTTCCAGGGAACTCCGGTCGCACAACCCGCGCTTCCTGGTTCCCGGCCCAGTAGAGAGGCTCAGTCGCAGCCCACCATTTTGCACTGGTCCCTGGGGCGGTCGCGGGCCTGAAAGACTACATATGGTTGGACTCGGTCACTTTCGCCCATAGGTCTGGAGACCAGTGTGAGGGTGGACGTCACTCAGGACTCGAACCTGCTTTCTCATCTGCTGAGGCCTAGTCCGAAATTGATTGCTAACACAGTCACACTGTCCCTTTAAGGCGGCACTTTTTATTCCTCATTTGTTTACTTCTTCATGCGCTTTTCGTTATTTCACAAAATATATTCAAATACCCGTCCGCAAACGTCAGTCCCAGACACTACCCACACACTTCGAAACCATTTCTGTAATATTAAGAATCGAGAGTTACCATCCCTGTGCCAACATCTCTCTTTATTAGATTTAATTTTTTTTACACTTTAGGGACTACTTTTTGGGAATAAACCATTTTCTGTTATATTTAACAAATGTTTATGACCTCCAGAACCCTTCCACTGAGAACAGAAAACGATAACAGGCTTTAAAACGCACCTTTCCATGAAAATATTCTGTGCGGGCCTTCTTAGATCATGGAATCTTCTCGTATTCCTGAAGCATAATGGTATGGTCCAGAACCCGCCCCATCTTCTCTGATTGGCATCCCTTCCTCCGCGCTACGTGTGACTCTAAGCCAATGGTCACTCACGTTTCTCCAGCGAGGGATAAGGGATGGAGGGAGGTGGCATGGAAGACGCCCCCTACGCGTTCTGAGATTGGCTACGTCGCATGGCGCATGAGGACGGCGGGCCCGAAAGATGGGAACTACGAGTCCCAGCTTCCTGCAATGGGAACCCCGTTACGCATGCGCAAAGGCGGGGTGGACAAGCGTCTATATAAAAGCGGCGCAGAGGGCTGGGAGGCAGCAGTTGGAAGTTGGCAGGTGGAGAGGCAGGTTGGGAGGGGAAGTTGGGGAGGAGGCGGAAGAGGAGCTGTCGGAAGGGGGAGGGAGGAAAAGAGGAGGAGGTGGAGAACTGAGCAGAGCAGAGCATCGAGCCAAAGGGGAGATGAGTTTGTCTGTCCTCGGATGAGGCTCCGGCCCGGCCTAAGGAACTGGTAGCTCGGGTTGGAGCGACACCCGTGGAAGTGGGAGGAGGTGGCTCTGGGACCTTAACCCCTTGTGGGCTCTGCGGCAGGGGATTTAACCCTTTGTGGATCCAGCCCCCTCGGAGGCAGCGTCATCGGGTAGTTTTAACCCCTTCGGGGCTGGGTTTAACCCATTGGACTTGACCTCCTCTTCTAGCCCACCAATTCCTCCTTCCTAGGGGCGCTCTGTGGCGAGGCTTGAGGCCGACCCTCTCCACACATTACGTACTGTTCCTGCTGCTGCACCCCCTTGGACCTGCTAGCTGGTTGCGCTGCGGCGTTTAACCCTTTACTGTCTTGAGCTCCCCCAAGTTGCATTTGGAGTTTGCTGACAGGACTGGCTAAAGACATCACTGCGGGAATTACCGAAGTGGACTCTGTTGGACATTTTTTAAAAGAAAAGAAAAGCCTCTTTTTTTTCCTCAAGGACTTCCAGCCAAAATTCTTCAAACTTCAAGAAGAGGACTCTGTTAGCCATGGCCGAGCCACTATTGTCGAAATATCAGCACCAGCCTCAAACCAGCAACTGTACAGGTGCTGATGATGCTGTCCAAGAAGAGCGGAACCCCGATCGCCCCCCAGGCGCTGAGGAGCGGGTGCCAGAGGACGACAGTAGGTGGCAATCGAGAGCGTTCCCCCAGTCGGATGGCCGTCCAGGGCAGGAGGGGGAAGGGAGCCTGGAACCCCACTCGCCTGTGCAGACCCAGGTCTGTCCAGAAGCTGACTGCCCGGGAGCGGACGAAAGGGGTCAGAATGGAGATGAGTTGTCCCCTGGCGGAGCACCCCCGCTGGCAGCAGGAGGGGAACCCAGGTCCGAGGCCGAACCGCTCGCCCAGCCTTGTCATGACTCCGAGGCCAACAAGTTGGGGGCTCCTGCCGCCGGGGGTGAGGAGTCGTGTAAACAGCAGCAGAGACAGCTAGGCAAGAAAAAACATAGGAGACGCCCCTCCAAGAAGAAGCGGCACTGGAAACCGTACTACAAGCTGACTTGGGAGGAGAAGAGAAAGTTTGACGAGAAACAGAGTCTGCGAGCTTCGAGGATTCGAGCCGAGATGTTCGCCAAGGGCCAGCCCGTCGCTCCCTATAACACCACGCAGTTCCTCATGGATGATCACGACCAGGAGGAGCCGGATCTCAAAACTGGCTTCTACCCCAAGCGGGCCGCCGCCAAATCCGACGATACCAGCGATGAAGAGTTCATGGAAGAGGCCGGCGAAGAGGATGGGGGCAGCGACGGGATGGGAGGAGACGGCAGCGAGTTTCTGCAGCGGGACTTCTCAGAGACTTACGAGCGGTACCACGCCGAGAGTCTGCAGAATATGAGCAAGCAGGAACTCATCAGGGAGTACCTGGAGCTGGAGAAGTGCCTCTCACGCATGGAGGACGAGAATAACCGCCTGCGGCTGGAAAGTAAGCGGCTGGGTGGCGACGACGCGCGTGTGCGGGAGCTGGAGTTGGAGCTGGACCGACTGCGCGCCGAGAATCTCCAGTTGCTGACGGAGAACGAACTGCACCGACAGCAGGAGCGAGGACCGCCGTCCAAGTTTGGAGACTAGACTGCAACTTTTTTGGGGGGAGGGGGCAAAGGGGACTTTTTACAGTGATGGAATGTACCATTATATCCATGTGTATATAAGACAGTGGACCTTTTTATTATGACACGTAATCAGAAGAGAAAATGCCCTGGCTTTGGTTGGTTTGGTAAATCTAGCTATGATGTAGCTTGCGTAATTTCTTCTGTTCTTTAATTATGTGAAACTGAGAGATGCTTTACTTTTCCTTTTTAGTTTTTCTTTTGTGTGTGAGTAATTTGACCAAGTTATAATGCATTTTGTTTAAAATTCTCTCCTTAAACAGCTATAAGGTGGCCAAATCTGAGAACCATTAAATTCATTCTAGTTATAATAAATTTAATATTTGTTAATGTTACATAGTTTTAAGTGTGATTTCTAGAGCTAATAAAATATAGTACTGACTTACACGATTGCATTTAGAGGTGATAAAGAAATTAAACTTGTTAAGTTTGGGAAAAAGTCTTCAATGGAAGACTTTTAAATGTCAAATTTCTCCTTGAATGGGTTTTAGTGTGTTACAATATACAGTTCAGGCAAAATATAAAGATTTAAATAGCTTCAAACTGAAGTGTGCTTGCTTCTAGTGCCTTGGTTTTTTTCCTGATGTTGGAGAAATAAACCAGTGTTGGGTGTTTGGGGAACAGAGTGGCTCCAATCAGTAGCTTAAGATTTCATTCTGCTTCTCAATAGCCATTCGAAAGTCTTAACAAAAATGTAAATCTAACTTGGCAGTTTGTTAGACAACTGAGAGCCTCATTTCATTCCTACAAGTAGGTTTTTAGTAATACCCCCTCCCCACAGAGGCAGGAAGGAGTTCCTGAATGCCTGGAACAGGCTCTTGGTAAACCTGTTTAGCGCAAGCAACAGTTGGATAACTTTGTGGGGCAACTCTTTACATTCAGGCGTTCAGATTAGGGGGGATATTGGATTTGTGGAGGAAACAGCTGTTTGGGGCATTCCAGGACTTACCCTAATTATCCAATATTGGTGCTCCCTATATCAAAAAAGAACAGGAGATGTTCACCTTTCCATGAGGGTCAAACAAATTAGAAATGCCCCCTTACTGCAAATCAAATTTAGTTTCTGGTTGAGCTAAATTAACGGGGGCAGTGTGGTTACCCTGCACATACTCCCTGTACAACCACTATTCTGTCTCTTAAACGGTGCTGATAGCAGATTTTGAATAATTCTACTCTTGAAAATGCATGGAGGCCCTGGGAATTAATTTCTGCCCCCAAAATAAGAAGTTACAAGGCTGTTCTCTCCTGTCACCAGTTACAAGGCTGTTCTCTCCTATCACCATGGATAACTCAGCCCATCTTCACCTGCCCTGTTTCCTTAGGGCAATCGCACTACTCAAATCTCTAGCACAGGGGTTCCTTAACTTGGGGTCCACAAACCCCACAAAATTACACAGACTCGTGTTACATGTACACTCATATGGGGAAAGGATTCAAGAGAACATGAGGTTGTCAAACTTGCAGGTTAAAAAACCCCTGCAGAGAAAGGGAAAAAAGCCTCCCATTGAGAAGCTTCCTCTTGCAGCTAAATGAAATAGAGGTGGTGGAAACTTCAAGAGTGGAATGCTCCTTATGATGCAAAAGGAGCATACACAAATCAATGAAATCAAAGGAAATCGATGGTCAAGACTGGCCCTCAAAGCTGGACTGAGCTAGCCTTATTCTGGCAGATGGTTCACTGGAGACAATGTATGATCAGTCTTTCTTTTGGCCTAAAAATGACATTAAATGTCTAATTTGAAATAGTTTTCTTCGTGTTTTTAATATTCCTTCTATGACATCATGCAGCAGTCCCAGAAACCTGGTTGCTAGGTGGAAAGGCAGCAACACTGCCCTCTGGCTTCACAGTGCAGAGCAGAACCCTCATTTTGATTGCACTAGGATGCAGCAGTGATTAACCTCTGATGATTTCAGAACCTGAGTAAGAATCTGGTTCCCCTTGAAGAGACTCTATACATACATTTATCATCACAAAAATCAGTGTACATTTTACTCCTAGGTGACAAATGCAGTGCCGTTTTAAAAAATATACAAATATTTGATTTTAAGTAACTCATAAATTATTTTACCTTGAGCTATAAACTTGCTGGATTCTGCTTTCAAAAGCACTGGCATTTTACTATATTTATTACATTTATCTTCTTTGAATGATGAGGTTTATGTGAAATGAGTTTCCATCAACACTTCTATGTTGACACACTTGATTAGCATACCGCTCTTAGGGCAGAACACTGAATTACCAGGGGGTTGTGATGACAAATGATCCTCAAGTCCACGCTAGCCTTTCACTGAAGTGCTCCCTGCCAAACATTTCAACTGAGTTGCACAAAAGACCATACTCACACATTAGCAATTTCAGTTTGTTCCCTGTTTAATACTAGGGCCTGGGTATCAAGCCAGGGCACAGCGCTTCCCAAACTTTGAGACAGCTGGCTGACAGCTTAATTCTTTGAGTAAGGAAAACTTTTCCAAGGCTAGCCTATAACATGAAAAGGGCTCTCAGGAGATAGGTCCCTTTAGTTTCAGTTTGGAGAGAAAGTCAGGGAGTTCCAGACTGGTTTAGTTCCAAAAAACAGACCAGGTATCTCTAAAGAGAGGAAACATTGTAAAAAATTACACCAGACTAGAGGTCAAAGAACCAGGGTCCCAGTCATACCTCTAACATATACTAGTAGTGGCAATCCTGGACACATCTCTCAAACTCTCTGAGCCTCATTCTTCATCAGTTAAATGGGGCTATGCCTACTTTACATAACTAAGGATTAAATGAGATAGTATAAAATGTGCTACACATGCATATAGCAGCTGCCCATTTGATCAGTATTTTTAAATTTTCACTTCAGGATTTATAAAAATGTTATATAAATTTCAAAAAATTCTTTGCTTGGGGAAATGCAAATATATTTTATCCTAATGGCTTCATAAGTTAAGAGAAACCATAGTGAATCGAAGAAATTTTAAAAAAATCCATAACCCAAGAATTTGCCATCAGAGAATAAAGAACTGGCTATACCCCTGGCTGGGTTTCTCCGCTGGTTGGAGCACCATCCCGTGCACCAAAAGGCTGTGGTTTGGTCCCAGGTCAGGGCACAAACCTAGGTTGCTGGTTCGATCCCGTCTGGGCATCTATGGGAGGCAACCAATCAATGTTTCTCTCTCCCTTCTTTCCTCTATAAAATCAATAAAAAACATCTCAGGTGTGGATTAAAAAAAACAAAACTGGCTATATTTAGTCAAACATTAGGTAATTTACTACAGATGTCCCCCTGGCCATTTACATGCAGAACAGCTAGCAGAAAATATTCACAACTGTGACAGAAAAGTTGGCTACAGTAAAGATAGTATTTGTACCTAATTAGGTACACTTGCATGTGTGTGGGGTTTTGGGTTTTATTTTTTTAAGATTTTATTTATTTTTAGAGGGAGGGGAAGGGAAGAAGAGAGGGAGAGAAACATCAATATGTGGTTGCCTCTTGTGGGCCCCTTACTGGGGACCTGGCCTACAACCCAGGCATGTGCCTGATGGGCAACTGAAACGGCAACCCTCTGGCTTTGGTTCGAAGGCCAGTGCTCAGTCCATTGAGCCACACCAGACAGGGCGTTTTGGGGGGTTTTTTAATAAATTTTTTCACATTTGACAAGATCGCCGGAATAAAATTCCACTTTATTATTCTTACATAAAGTGTAAATTACTGATGCTAGGATGAAAAGTAATTTTTAAGAGAGTATCAAATTCAGGACCTGAACACAGTGGGACAAAATCTGTGGTCTAGTGGGCAAAGAATCAATCTTTGCCAGCTGTCGTTGCATTTGGAAAGCTGACAACCTCATTCTCTCTCGATGAAAAAAACAAAGCCTGGGTTTAGACAGATCAATGCTGTAGCTCTCACAAATCCTCTGGACTAAACTTTTTTTTTTTTAGGGACAGTTCAATTATTAAACTTCTTTCAAACGGTTGAGATGCTACAGGAAACTCTTAGTCTTTTGAAATAGTGTGATCATTCAATACAGCACCAAGAGGAGTTAACATTGGCTTACACAGTCTTTTTTTCAAGAGCAAACATTCAGAAGGGAATTGTAAACACTCGTTTGGAGTCGTATTCTACTTGACATATTCACTGACTGTGTGAAGTGTTAAAAAGTCCCGGGTCTGCAGTGAGCAAAAAGCCTGTTCCCGAAGGAAAATGTGGGAGCTTTATAGTACTCCGTGCAAAAGATTTTGAGAAAATGATAGCTGCTCTTGTAAGCTACTCAGCTGAACTTGTCCTAACCTCCACAGTCAGCGGAGGAGGTTATCTGAACTTCTGAAACCTGCTCCAAACATTCAATTCTGCATATATGGGTAACTCTAGTACAACTTTCAGGCAAAGGCAGAAGACCAAATTGGAGGATGGAAGAGAATGTCTGAGAAGTTAGTTCTACCCGCCTCTCTAGTTATTACTAAAGGTGTACTTAAAACAGTAAACATTTAAACTTAGACAAAAGATAGAGAAGAATGGTAAAAGCTAAATACAAAGAATAAAAAACTGTGGAATCAAATAGTTCAGAAGCAAGCACCTTCACCCTGAAAAGGACTGCTACAAAGAATCAATGAATCAATAGCCAGGAGTCCTCAAGAGTGGGCTGTCAGGCAGATGTAGGATGTCCAGAACTTCGTGGTAACTACCTGGTACCGACAGCCTGACCCTCCTTCGGCCTGTCTGAATGGGCACACTCTGTACTGCCAGGGGCACACTTCAGTAAGGCAGGCCTCCCAACTACCCCAAATAACCTTTGAAGTAGAAGTTCTAAAGTTCCCAAATAACAAAGTTATAGGGGGTGAATGTTTAGACAGCTACTGAAGATTAGTTACTCTTCGAGGTATGTATGAGGGAGGCAGCAATGATTCCATTTTCAAATTAGGAAACTGAGGCATACCCAATAAACTCAATAAAAAATAATGTAAAAAAGGGAGCTCAGGAATATACAATACAGTCTTGTAGAATTTGTCATAAACTATAAAGCAACTCATCTGAAAGAGGAGGGAGTCAAAGGTCTGGTTGAACATTAGATGAGTAGACTCAGAAGCTGGGCCTAATCTTCAGGTTTTGGCCTCCAGCCAAGCCGACCAAGTCAGTGGTAGCACACACAGAAACAGAACGTGGAGTTCCTAACCTCCAATCCTGTTTTATTCCGTAAACAAACTTGCTTTATTCCCAATTTTTCTTATCAAGGAGTGGAAAGCTTATTGGCCAACCTTAAAGAGGATAAGCTTTCATTTTTATTAGTAACAAATTTCTGTCCCTGGTATGCTCCACTTAGTAACATCCAAAGGTTTAATGGAGGGTGAATCACAAGAGTCTGGGATCCTCCTCCATTACATTCTTGACAATCTTCAGACTCCCCTTTCAGCTTCTTTGACTATTTAACTTAACTCCTACCAAGTTAGTGTCAACTTTTCCTAACTTAAATCTTCTCGTCTGAAGAACAGTGTAAAATGAACATGATGTTAAGCCAAGTCAATCTACAGTATGAATCGAATGTAGTGGTTTCATTTCAGACTAAGTGGCTCAAATTTTGGATTAAGAACCAGAGTCGATGGAGATCATATCTCTACAATCCAGTTCTAAGACTTCCTCTGAAAATCCTCAGTGGGTGGGGAAATAGTTCAAGCTATGGAACTGTCACTCTCACAACTTTTTAAAAATTTACTTTATTAATAGGAGGCGCAAGGATTCAGTTTCTGAAGAACCTTCCAAGGTTCTTGCTACTGAGGCCAAAGGCTCGGAAATGACCTGACCACCTGTAACTGGCAATGGGACTCACCCTAAGGTACCTTCTGCCTGGCAGGGGAGCTGTTAGAGGGAGCCTCATCCTGACAGCCAAGGTTATGGGTTCCACCCCCAGTCAGGGGACACACAAAAATCAACAAGGTACCCTCAAAGACAAAGTCCACTGCTCAGTCACTCCCCTAACTTCAGAATCTACCTATTTATATTTTTAAATGACATTTTTGCAGAATTATTAAGCTACCCCTGAGCTATAAATCTCCATGGAGATCCCCAGCAGTAGGAAACAAGACAGTTTAATCTGTAATTCAAAAAACTTTCACATCAAACGTCAATCTTTAAGAAACTACTACAGCTGTACTGCTAGGCTGGCTATTTTTTTCAGAGCAGGTCTCCCTACCTCCAAACTGCAATTTCTATTTTGGCAGCATCTGGGATCAACAGAAGGGTTTTTTCTTAATTACTTGGAATTTCAAAATAGAGGTTTCCTGGTAACAATGCACTAGTGGCAAAATATTCCGCCATTTAGTTTAGTTTGTGGGAGAAAAGTTCAAACTGGAAAGAATCTGTAGTCTTCTAAAGATTACAGTGGAATTCGTTCGTTTTTTTCCCTCTAGGAGGGCAGACATTCCTCCAGAAGTTTTGGGAGAAGTTATGGCTCAGATTTCAAAATGCAAACAGATGTTCCTGAAGCATCCGAAATGGGCCACTCCCCTTTTATTCCCAGAGCCACGGCAACGCTTAAGTTATTTTGTGTCCCGACCCTGTAAAGGGCAAACACCCATACTCTTTTGGTGTCAACTTTCAAGACAAGTGGAACAGCACACTTTTGGAGTTTCCCAAAGTGGCTGGCAACGTGCGAGGTCAGGTCGTTCAGAGAATGGGCGCTGATAGGATGAACCTTGAGGACCACAGTGCTCACAGATTTTCAAGCACTGGGCTCGTGAAGGTTTCCACGTGCCCCTACCCTGCTGGTCCCAGGGGAAATTAGAAGTTGTCACAGTAGGAAGAAGGCTGTTTCGCAGCCTGGGCCGCGGGACAGCCTTGGTGTATGGAGGAGGCGGGGGATGGTGGTGGGTGCACCGGGATCTCGGAGTCTCCACCTGACTGCCAGGCGAGAGAGACGCGCGGCCAGTGCTGCGACCTCCACCCTCCCCCGCGGCCCATCTTTGGAATCTGGCCTCTTCCCCACCTCGCCCGTCGAAGTTGGGGAGGGGTTCCCACTACGCTGGGCCTCGCCGCCATACCCAGGCCGAATGGGGCTGGGAAAAGAACTTCGCGGAGCTCGGCCGCATGATCTACGCCCCAGTGGGAAGAGAACCGAAGAGAACCGTTTCACTCGGTCTCTCCCCAACTGGGGTCTCGGGAAACACGCGGTAATTACCCAAAAACCCCGCCCTCTGTGAGAGACGAGGCTGCGGGGCTGCCGGGACGGTTTGAGGACCAGGCCCTGCCGGGGAGACTCCAACCTTCACCCCCCCCTCAGGCCCCCGGTCCCACTTCCCGCCGTCTCCCGGCGTCGCCACTTCAGGCAGCCCACTCGGCCCGGCCTCTCCCCACGCCCGGACCACCCCCCACGGGGTGCTCTCACTGTGCAGCGAGTCCCTCCGCTGCCTCCTCCCAGCCCAAAATGGCGGCGGCGGCCACAGAGCCTTCTCGTCGCCTTCCTCTAGAGTTGAGGATCCCTCCGCGCCGCAGCCCCTCCCCTCTCAGCCGGATCTATTTTCTGCCTAGTAAAGATTAACGCCATCAATGAACTCTTTAATTGAGCTTGGAAGGCGGTTCCGATTGTGCTTCCGCCAGCAAACGTTGACAAAAAAACTGCCTTACTGGCAGACGAGTTGACCAATCAAAACAGGCAGAGAAGACCGCGGGACAACTCCCGCGTAAGGGGAGATGGGTTTTGAAGTACTCGGCAGAACTGTTGACGTGACGGGATTTGGGTTCGCCTTCCAAGGCCAGGAGAACTACAGTCCCCAGCAGGCACCGCGCTGTCAGGCCGTTCCCTTCCCCCAACCTTAGTGCCTGAGCGGCTTGACCAGACAGCTGCTGCAACTGCATGCAGCAAGAGGTAGGGCTGAGGCGTTGGGAATTGCAAAGACAGGCGATTGCACAGAAAGGCACACGGATGTAGTCGTGTGCATAGCCCTTGGCAGCAAATAGGTCAGTTCCGCCTTTGCAAAACCTCTTTCCCGGACCATTTCCTCTCTTCCAAGGAATCCATCCTTATCCCAGTTGGGTTTCCCTCCCAGCTGCATGTCATGTGAAGACCTCTTCCCCTTTCCCTCCGTCTCCCGTCCTGAGAGGAAGGAGGGCGGCAGGCCAGGCCGTGTGTGTGGATGAAAAGGCCTCAGTCCCAGACTCAGCCCAGGCCCCAGACGTGTTTCTTGAGGCACCGACTTCTGGAGCCCAGCCTGGGGAGGAGTTAGGGGGCTGCAGTTAACACTGAGGCCTCTGGAAAGGACCCCCTCTTGCGGGAGCCACTGACCCAGTCCACTCTGAGTCTCTCCAGGTCGTTGCTGTGCGGACATTGGCCTCCGAGGCCGTCTCCTCTCCCACGTTGGTTGCTGGGGGAACAAAGCTCAGTCCCACCTTCCCCGTAGCCAGCCTGGGCCTCGGTGTCTACCAGGAGAACAGTACAGGGTGTGAGCCTGGCCCTGGGGCCTGAGAAGCAGGACTGGGAAGATGGCTTCTTAATCCCCATTTGGCCCCTTGCTGGCCGGAGGTGTGAAAAGCAGGGCGTGGAGGCAGCCTTCAGGGCCCTCCTTTGAAAAGGAGGGTGTGCAGGTCTGTCCGGTGCTACAAAATGGCTGCCGCTGCCTTGGTGAAAAATTCCCGGGCAGCCGGTCTTCCAGCCATTTCTCCTTTAGCGCTTAGGTTTCTGTTGTTATTTAAAGCAGGTGTCACTAGTTAAAGGCATCTGCCGAGAGATTTGGAACAGAAGAAGGTGGCCACTCTGCAGCAGCCCGGCTGTCCTACAGAGTCAGCAGCAGCCCTGGAGGAGGCCAAGGTAAGCCTCACCCTTCCAACCCCTAGTGCCCCCAACGTGGACCCTGCCATCCGCGATCCTGGCTTCTTGTCTCAGATGTGTTGGCAGATTTGGAAAACCAGTATTTTTAAATGAGCCCCTACTATGCGCTGGGCAGCATTCCAGGTGCTAAGCCTGGGCTGTCTCATGATATCCTAGCAGCCCTTCAAGGTAGGACTTCTTATTTCCATTTCACAGACGGTATGGTTCTGAGAGCTGAAATACCTTTTCTAGAATCATGCAGCCAGCAAGCAGCAGATCCAGGGGTTAAACTTAGGGCCTTATGACAACAGAACCCTGCCTGGCCTTTTGTCCAGGCTGAGAACCAGGGAAAAGAGTCTGAACAATTGGTTCAGAATTTGGGTTGGGGTGGGGTATAGGGTATCACCCAGGACAGATGGAGAGACAGGTTGTATCAGGCCCTCAGAATGTCACCTTCTGATCTGGCAACAGGAGCCCAGACCCTCCAGGCCCATGCTCACGCTCACCACTGCCATCTTGCCCATTCCTCTCCTCTAGTCCACAACTCCCTGTGGGTGACGAGGGAGCTTAGCTGCCCTGACTCACCCTACCTAGCCACTTCCAGTGTTTCCTGGATTTGTTTAATTTGGACTTGATGGCATGCCAGGGCTAGAAGATTCAGAGAGGGCAAATGACTCACCCAGGTCACACAGCTCACCCGCAGTTAGTGGTCATGGTCGTGGAGGGACAAGCCTTTGGGAGGGAGGCAGCATGTGGGGCTGAGGGCCGTGCTGGCTTGGGTGAGGGCAAGATCACTGGGGCATTTGCTGACGGTTGGGAGCAGGTGAATTGCAGTGCACACAAACACAAGGCACCCTGCCTCAGAGTGCCCAGGGGCAGTGACCCGCCTCTTCCTGCGTGGGGCAGATCTCCGTCTCACGTGGGTGGAGACGCCGATGGAGACACGGCCGGTCGCTCTTACCTGATGATCTCCCTGCAGGTGAAGTAACACACAACACAACACAACACAGGCACTCCAACATGCCTCCTTTTCCCTACGGTCCCCTTCATGGTCTCCAAAACCCACGCAGCACACCTCCAGCTCTTACAGAGCTGCGTGCACCCCCCAGTACGTGCCCTATACTTGTGTGGAGCCACACTCAGATGTCTCTGAACCGGGCTGTACATCACGAGACAACGTACCAGTGGTAGTAGGTATTATTAGAATTCCCCAAACCACAAACTTAGAGCAATTCATTCCCCACTCAGCACTCCCACCCTCCCCATGACAGATAACCAGATGCCCCGAATGCACACTCTCTTGACGGAATCCTTTGCACCTCTGAGATAAGTTCTAGAATTCTCTCAGCTGCAGACTGGAGATTGACCTTTCTTCTCCCTAGTTAGGTTCTCTTTCCTGCCCGTCATGTAGACGGATGGTAGCGACTTCTGCCTGGAGTAAACGCACTCCATCTTCTTCACCCTTGAATGACAGGAGCGTTTTGGGTTCCAATATCTTTTGGATCCCCCTCTCTTACGGGCTTTATTCATTAACGTCTGTTTATTAAGCACTTACCTTGGGCCATGCACAGGGACGCAGTGGTGAACTGAACAGACAAGACACATTCTTATAGGAGGAAGTCAGAAATGTACTAATGCAACATAGGATGCTAATTTTCACATGATAGGGAGTTAGTGGGGAGGGGAGATTGGGGGGCTACTTTAGACAGGGGGTCAGGAAGGGCCATTCTGAAGAGGTAACATTGTAACAAAGGATGAAGGATGAAAGAGTCCGCTATCCAAATATCTGGAAGCAGGATCAGCTACATAATTTGTGGGGCTCAGTGCAAAGCGCACTTTATTATAAAATTATTAAGATGGTCAAGTGCTGGCTGGTGTGGCTCAGTAGATTGAGCGTGGAGAGTGCCAACCTTCGAACCAAAGGTTACCGGTTCAATTCCCAGTCAGGTCACATGCCTGGGCCAGATCCCCAGTTGGGGTGTGGGAAAGGCAACCAATCGATGTTTCTCTCCCTCTCTTTCTTCCTCCCTCGCTCTGTCTCTGAAAATAAATAAGTAAAATATTTCAAAAAAATTTTTCCAAGGCAATGATAGCAGTGTTAAGCAAAGCATGGGTCCTTTCTGGTGGGAAGGAGCATTGCAATTACAAAGTGAAATGCACAGGTGAAATTTCTGCTCTCCTTGTGGGTTTGCTTGGGGTGTGTTCGGGATAGACAGTAGATAGGTAAGCGATAAACAGATAAGTGGTCACAGAAGGGCGATAGCTAGAGAGGGACAAGGCAGCAGGGTGGGAGAAGGTCAGTTTTAGGTGGGGATGGGGATGTGGAGGGGCATGGAAGGTGTCCACCATCAGGGAATGGCTGGCCGTGACCCATCCTTCCTCATGTTCTGTCTTTAGACCCCTGGCTCTTCTGGGAGCCCAGAAACACCCCCTGAGCCTCATGACCCTGGCAGCTCCCTGCCCCTGACGCCCCAGATGGAGAGTCACTCAGAGGAGGAAGATCATGGTGGCCTGGGCCGGAATGGTAGGGGTCCCCGGGCCCACAGCCCAAGGGGCTACTCAGTGAAGGCAGTGCTGAGCCGGAAGAAGCACCGCCGGCGGCCTTCAAAGCGCAAGCGGCACTGGCGGCCCTACCTGGAGCTGAGCTGGGCAGAGAAGCAACAGCGGGACGAGAGGCAGAGCCAGAGGGCCTCCCGGGTCCGAGAGGAGATGTTCGCCAAGGGCCAGCCCGTGGCGCCCTACAACACCACCCAGTTCCTGATGGATGACCGAGACCCTGAGGAGCCCGACCTGGATGTGCCCCAGGGCGCCTCCCACCCGGGCTCCAGTGGGGAGAGCGAAGCAGGGGACAGCGACGGGCGGGGCCAAGTCCACGGGGAGTTCCAGCAGAGGGATTTCTCAGAGGCCTATGAGCGCTACCACACAGAGAGCCTGCAGGGCCGCAGCAAGCAGGAGTTGGTGCAGGACTACCTAGACCTGGAGCGGCGGCTGTCCCAGGCCGAGGAGGAGACGAGGCGGCTGCAGCGGCTGCAGCGGCGCGCCAGCCGGCAGTCCTGTCGCCTGGTGGAGGAGCTGGCCGCGGAGGTCGAGAGGCTCCGGACGGAGAACCAGCGGCTTCGGCAGGAGAATGAGATGTGGCACCGAGAGGGCAGCCTGGGCGGCGGGGAGCCGGGCACCTAGGAGTGCCCCTCCGCCAGGTTCGCCGGGGCGGAGGGTTCCATTTCACACACGCCCAGGCCGGCTGGGTCTGGGGGCGCGTGGCCAGTGAAACCCGCTCTGGGCACCCTGTGCTCCCTGAAAACAGCCTGACTTCCACCTTGTCATTTCCACAGTTTGTTCTTTGATGTCATCTTATTTTTCACAAAGAAAATAAATGGTTTTGGGAAAATCAAATGTAAGTGGCTGGGATCGATTTCACTAGGGCTCTGAAATGCAAAGCACATTCATTCCAGATAGGTTTAGGACATGGGGCCCCAGTGTCCCCTTGCCCCAAGCCTGGGAGGACCGCAGACGTCTGCACTGGGGACCTATCAAGATGGCCAGGATGGCCCTGGCCAGTGTGGCTCAGTTGGTTGGAGCACTGCTCTGTAAACCGAAGGGTTGCGGGTTCGACCCCCGGTCTGGGCTCATACAGGATGCAACCAGTTGATGCTTCTCTCTAGCCCTGATGTTTGCATCCATGTTTCTCTCTGAGAAATGAAAAAAATGTCCTTGGGTGAAGGTTAAAAAAAAAAGGTCTCCAGGATGCCCAAGTTCTGCAGTGTGTCAGGGACAGTCAGACTACTCTTAAGGTTTTGTAGAGGCGGGATGCAGAGGTGAGAGGGGGCTCAGTCAGGAGCCCCTGCGTTCAGATGGAACTTAAGATGCCAGATCGCTGGGAGGAGCTCAGACTTTTGGCGAAGGCCCGAGGGCTTTTTCCCAGCTCTCTGTAGTCTCCCCATCTTCCCATAGTTTAGGGGGCTGGGCTAGATGAGGTCTGGGTGCCTAGTGTCTCCTTGTCCTTGACGGCCCCCAATCCCCCACATCTCCTAGCTAGGGGCTGGGCAGGAGGTTAGTCATTCACTTGCCCCCTTACCTCCTAGAAGGGCACTGACAAGCACTCAAGGGACATTTTCTCCTGATGGAAAGTCTGCCCAAGAGGCAGAGGCGGGCAGTGAATCAATCCCTAGCGGAGCGGGGGGCCTGGCTTTTCTGGTGCCCTCTGTGCATCTGCGCATCCTGCTCCAGCCCAGACACCTGTGTGGTTAATTCCCCCTGAGGTGAGCCCCCATCTGTCTGTGCGGAAGGGAGCCGAGGCAGCCTGGATGATGCAGGTGCCACCAACATTCCAGCAGTGCTGGGCTCCGAACCAAAGCTCGTCCTTGGGCCCACCCTTCTGGAGACGCCAGTGTCTCTTCCATCACCCTCCCTGGTTGGCCCACAGAACGTCAGGCTGCTGTGCTGGAGGAGGAAGTCGGATCACCAGTGAGCCTGTGCTGACTGCCTCCCTGCATGGGGAGGGGTGGAGGCCTGGCTTAGCTCCCATTCCAGGAAAGCTCATCTTGACAGGGTACACGGAGCAAGAGCAGGGCTCCGGCCTGGGACCTACTAGATGGAAATGTTGATGAAGCCTGTGCGTTGCCAGGACAGCTTTCATGTCTGCCCTGCCACACCCAGGCCTCACCAGCACCTCCTACAATGAAGCCAGGCGAAAACATTCTAGGACGGGGTGGGTTTCAAGAGAACAAGATATCCCTTTCCCGTAGGGTCTGCTCCTGGAACCCTGGCAGAGGGTTTTAGCCCCTCTTCGAGTTATCAGCTCTGTCAGCAAGGACCAGAGAAATGATTGTCCCCACTTTGCAGGTGGGGAGCCCAAGGCTCAGAGAGGGAGTGGCTTTTGGGGCTCCAGGAATGCTGAGCGGAGGCCTGCCTTCCCCTGTGGGGTGCCAGCCAGGGATCCACAGGCCTCTGGGCAGGCTGGGCAGCCTCCCTGCTGTTGCATTCCTCAGCTGGAGCCTGAGGGAGGGGGAGGGGGAGGCCATGGGCCAGGAGGAAGGCTGTTTACCTGGAGGGGTGTGAGTGTGTGTGTGTTGTGTGTGTTAGTAACTAGAAGAGAAGGGAGGATTCCAGAGGGCTGCTGGAGTAGGGGGATGGGTGTGGGTGTTGGGGGATGGGTATGGGGGGGTGTATCAGGAGGTGGCTTGGGCCAGTGCGTCCCTGAGTAGGGGAGAGCTTCACACAGGGGAGGGGACAGGTGAGAAGTTCAGCCCTTCTTGGCCTAGAAGCTGAGGAGCCTGGAGAAGGAAAAGTTATGGGCCGGCCCTCCCCACCCCCAACACACACACACACACACACACACACACACACACATGGAGTGGCTGAAGGGCTCTAGGTCAGAGCTGTATCCAGGTGGGTTAATACCCACAAGGCTGGTGGGGGCAGGACGGTATGAAGAAAACAGAGAAGGGTGGGAGCTGGGAACTCATGGCGGGGGTGGGGGGTGGCTGAGAGAGATTAGTGAAGAAGAGTCGGTGTCACCTCTTCCCACATCTGGTTCCCTGACCTCAGTGCCCCAGTCCCCACCCTGCGGAGCTGGGGAGTCTTCGGGCTCGGTCCTGGGGACAGGCAGCTCAGCTACCCACAGTGGCCAGGCCCAGGTTCATTTTGCTCCCCTCCCAACCCGCCCCCCCCCTTACCCTGCCCCCGTCCCCCCTTTCCCTCTCCACTGCCTGGTCCTGAGGGCTGCGGGGCTCCCTACCCACCACAGGGATGTAGGCTCCAACTTGCAGCCCCCACCTCCAACACGTTCCCCCTTCAGCGTGGAAGATGGGCTTGGACACACTCCCCTCTTTCCCCAGGCCTCTCTAGAGTGAACGCCCAGTGCCTTACTTCTCTGGTGTTCATCTGCTTTCCAGGACCTTCTTAGTCACCTGGGCCAGTGCAGGGAGGCCCAGAGAGGCAGATATTTCACAGGGTGATTGCAGAAGCTTCCCACCACCCCTGAGTACTGTGGCCTGGGGTCCTCCTTTCTTTCCCATCCAAGACTCCCCTGCCTCAGGTGGAAATTCCTGTGTTCAGTGGACAGACGGTGCCTTCAATGGGGTCAGAGAATGAGGAGAGGTAGTAGGGTGGACAGAGGAGCTGAGGGGGCAGGAAGAAGTGGGGAAGGGGGTTTGAGGTGAAGTAATTCAATACGATGAAAGAGGGTGGTCAGGTCCCATTGCCTCATGGGTGCAGGCAAGGATGACACTGTCCCTTTAAGTGGGGGTGCCAGTCAATGCCCTCCCCCAGCCAACCCAATTCATGGGCACACTGAGCATGTGCAGGAGCTGTGCAAGCAGAGGGGAGGGAAGTGGGGGGATAGATTCCGGAGGGAACTCCTCACCCCACTACTTCCTGTAGCTGCCCCACTCTCCTTCCTGGGTCTGACAAAGGAGCATGGTGCTCCTCCAATCCCTTCCCCCTCCCAGACCCCTGTGAGTGCTGCCCTCTAGGGGCGCTGGGGCCTGCGAGGGGTGATGGGCAGGCCTGCTGTGCCCTGGGAATTCTCGGGCAGCCCCCTTGCTGCCCAGGGGTGGCACAGGAACTCAGCCCAGTGACATCCTCACTCCCCTAGTGTAGGCGGTGGGTAATCTTCCCACTGCTTAACACGTTCGATTTCATTCCATTGGTGCCAGAGGTTTAAAAGATGCATATGCCCATGATGGCTCTCTGCTCTGAAAATTAAAAACAGCTACAAAGATGAGGTCCCTGCCCCCGCCCCCAGGAGCTCCAATCTATAAAGTCCGAGAGGAAGCGAACAGCTCGGAGGGTGGATGGAGACTGCCAGGCCCTCCCGGCCTCCCTCACTTGGCACTTGCCCGCTCTTCTTATTCCTTCACTCTCTTAGCCACAGGGACCCTTATTTCTAATGGAGATGAAATTCACCTGGCATGGCACTCACCATTTTAAAGCGAACAGTTCTGTGGCAGTTAGTTCCTTGACAGTGTGCCCGCCTGCCACTTCCATCTAGTCCCCACCCTCGCACCCCAAAAGGAAACCCCACACCTATGAAGCAGCTGCTCCCCATTCCCGCCTTTCTCCAGCCCAGGCAGCCCCCGATCTGCATTCTGTCTCTGGATTTCCTTATTCTGGGTATTCTGGTGGTAGAGCCAGGAGGGGAAGACGGGTCTCTTGAGGCCCGCATCGGAAAAACGCAGATCTCCCAGGGCCAAGGCGGAGGGAGCGCCAGACCCGTAGTCTTGAGACCTGTGATGGGACCCACTTCTGCTTCTGACTCAGGCACCTCCTCTCCTCCTTTGTCCGAGGGGCTGGGGGCTTCAGGCCAGTCCGGGGTCCTGGGCCCTCCAGGGCCTATTCCCGGCCAGGGACTTCTGTCTGAGACTGTGCTACCTGGCCTGAAAAATGTAACGCCGCCTTGGTCCTCTTGGCTCATCGCTGCCAGGTCCAGCCAGTCGAGGTGGCCCCGGGCATACCGTGGGGTTTCGGGTCAGAGGCATGAGGTGAAGAAACTTCGGCTCAGAGAGGTTGAGAAACTTGCCCAAGGCCACACAATGCCTGCAGCAACTGGTTCTGATGTTGTTCGAGCTCTTGACCGCCTTGGTGTCTCTGGTCTTCAAGGAGATAAGTTAAGGATTTAGCCAAGCGTCAGCTGTAGAGGAGGTGCTGGCAAATGGCAGGGGTCATAAATTTTACTACTTTCGGGACATTGCGTCATCGTAAAGTGAGTGGCTCCATTCCAGGGTGGTTTGTGGGAGTCCCTCTCACCCCACCTTCCCTTATCTTTTGAAGAGAGTTTCCACTTTGCCCTCTCTACCGGCCTTCCTAGAACGACAGCTTTTGCAGCGGGTGGAGGGGCCACTTGGACCCGAACCCTGACGGCAGGTGGGTGTGGAAAGCAGGGCTCCTCTTCCCCCCAAGAAGGGGATGCTATTTGTTGCCTTCACGTGGGGCTCAGTTCTCCCATTTCGCTATGGCTGAATGTTCACCCCTGCCCCGCCCCCCAAACAGGCCTTTGTGGACCCGGAGACTGGAGGGGACTGAACAGGCTTTGCCTGGCAGGGGGACAGGCTGAGCAGCTGCTCCCAGTTGGCCACCGTGAACTGGCCGCCTGTGGGCATGGACATTCCAGAAACCACCTGTCCCAGAGATGCCCCCTGGACCCCATCCAAGATGGGGCGCCCAGTCAGCCCTCAAGTCCTCCTGCCCCAGCACAACCAGGGTGGGCCCCTCTCCTGCTTCGTCCGCACCCCAGTGACTCCGAGAGGAAGTTCCCAAGGAGCCTAGGTACTGAGGAGGAGATTGAGAGCCACGTGGACTTCTAAAGCTGACCTCTGCCTCCGCCCATCATTCCACAAAGGAGGAAGGGAAGGGGGTCTCCTGGGGCCCACGCACCCCCGGAGGAGCCATTTGACTCCTTTAGCACAGTGTGAGGACACGGGGGAGTGGCAGCCTCCCTCACCACAGCACCTGGAACCAAGCCCTGCAGCCTTCGGGGGTTGCCCCCCCCCCCCCACTGTGGGGTCCCCGGGCTCCACGGTCTTTCTCGCTAGCAGACCTTTCTCCCTCTGCTTCTCAGTCCCAGCCTCAGCCATTTCTCTCTTAGGCCTTTGAAAAACAGGATCTTTTTCTGTAGGCCCCTGGCCCAACTGCTCTCACTTGTTACTCAAGTCAGCTGTGTTTGTAGCCACAGGCCTCAGCCCCTCCTTGGATGTACCCCGCTCCCAGGACCCCCCTGAACAACTACAGCTTCCCTGGCCTCCCTGGGCGGCGCTCCTCAGCTGCCTCCCCTCCCTCCCCCTCTGGGCTCCAGATGCTTGAGGACTTTTTTCGTAATCCCCCAAATGGCTACACAAGTGTGGTCCTGATACCGTTGAAAAGTTCTTTTTGCTGTGATTTGAAATTCCATGTTTATGATAAACTACCTTCACATAGGCATTTGTGAGTTTTCTGTTCTGCCGGTTCTCTCTCTCATTGATTGATAAAATAATCACCTTTTAAAAAGTATTTTAGCTGCATAATGTGCTTTAATGTCTGATAGCTCTATTCTCTCTCCTGACTCTTCTTTTACTAAAGACTCCTGGGTATTCTTAGATTTAAATTTCTTCTAGAGTACATATAAAAGCGGCTTGTCCAGATCCTCTCCCCCAAAGCCTATCATTATGTTACCGGACAGGGGGCCTGAGCCGGCCCGCCTGGGGCCTGCTGCAGGGTGTGGGTTCTTGACTTCGTGTAGGAAAGACTTCGCAACGTGAGTCCAGGTAGCTGTGCGGATGCATCTACTAAAGCTGGGGACAGTGACCCAAGGAAGGGCTGAGCATGGAAGACGTAACAGGAGAGCATAGGTGGGGCTGCCTGAGCTCGCTGGGAAGTCAGAGAAAAAAGGCCTCCGGGGACAGGTCCAGGGGACGAGCCTGGGACAAGCTGCCAGCTGCCGGTTGCCTTAGAGTTTAGGAGAGTCTCGCTTGTGGGGAAAGAAGTGGGCGAAGAAGGGAAAGGAAATGGCTCGGGCTGCTCCCCAGAGGGAGAGGGCATGCGCCCTGGGTCCTTTGTCGGGAGGTTTTTATCTCTTTTTTGCAGGTAGGAATCTTAGGGGAGGGCTCAGGGGGGCGTTTCAGTAGAACATTCTTCAGTGGTGCCCTTTCAGGGTCGTGGTCTCCACTGATTGGTCCGTGACAAGGCAGGGTCTTTAGTCATTGCCGCTGGTACTGGCGTCACCCGCCCGTTTTGGCTGCTTTTCAGGGCCTGGAGCTGACACACAACTGAGGCCTGAGATGTTATCTCCGGGGAGGAAAGGTCAGGGGAGGAAAGGTTACCCTGGGGGTGAGGTCCTTGTTTTCCCGGTTTTGCCCCCCGTCGGGACAACACTTCCAGGAAGGTGGGGGGTGCTTCAACCGGGTGACCGTCTGCACTTGGCTGCGAATTCCACAGCCACTGTGTCAGCTGACTCAGTTTCCCTATTCCACTTGCCAAGGAGTCTTCCTAGCTTCTTACTACCCTGTCTCATTTCTACCTTTACACGTGTGTGGCGTATGTTGGGTGGGCTCTGACTCCTGGCGAACGCACACCGTCCACAGTGTCCTGTCCTCACAGCCCCCGCCGGCTCCTGTGGACTCACGTCTGGGGCTCCTTTCCCGGAGCCAGTCCATCTCACGGTCGGTCCTTCCTCTGTCCTGCAGCCTTCCATTTCCCAGCATTATTGTCTTTTCCAAAGAACCTGCCTTCTCACGATGTCCCCGAACTAGGACAGCTTGTAGCTTTGTCATGTTTGCCTCCAGTGACATTTCAGGCTTAATTTGCCCTAAGACCTACTTGTTCCTCTTTCTGGCAGGCCGGGGTATACTAGAGCTCTCCTCCAATGCCATCTTTCAAATGAATCATTTCTTTCCTGTCGGCCTTCTTCACGGTTGATTTTCACATCCGTACGTAGTGATTGGGAATAGGAGGGTGCAGATGATCTTAGCTGGGACTCTAATGACTTATCTTTGCTTTTTAGCTGCGTATAAATATGTAGATAGTTAGCTGTGCAGGTGTGGACAGAAATATAGGTGTCTTGAAAGGAAGCATGGGAGAGATTTCTAGGTGTTACCTAATTTGATATCTATCTTTAGGCTGGATTAAATATCCTTCTAAATCTGTGCTCTGTCTCGTATTCGAAACCATTTTTAAGGGTACAGTTGAAGGGCATGGAGTCCATGCACATCGTGGTGCAACCGTTAGCCCCACCCATCTCAGAACGCGTTTCTTTGCATCTTTCCAAGCTGAGACTCTGCACCCGTGAAGCTTCCCGACCCCCCTCCCCCAGGCCCTGGCAGCCACCATTCTTCTTTTCTAGAAGCCTTTTGATACAATTGCATCCCTGCTGCTTTCCATCCAGCTGGAGTGCAGGTTCTCCTCTCTCTTTGCAGAAATCCTTTGTCCAGTAAATTATTGCTTCTCAACTTGACTGCCTATCGGAATGACCTAGGGAAGGTTTTTAAAGTTCTGATGTCTGGGTGTCACCCCAGAAATTCTGATTTAATTCTTCTGGGGTGCAGCCTGGGCACCGGAGTTTTTAAGGCTCCCCAAGGGGTGTCCCTGTGCAGCCAGGGCTGAGAACCAGAGTTCTAACTGTCCCAAATGTTCTCTCTTGTGGTCCGGGGTCCCACGCGTGGGGTGCCACTCCTCCGCCCACATCCCTAGGAGGACTCCCAGATGGCATGACCTCCCTGTGCCGCTGCCAGACAGGGAGTCAGGGTGTTCGAGGAGCCTTGGTGGCCAGACCAGGGGATGGGCAGAGCCCATGTTAGAGAGGGAGGAAGAATACCGCCAACCAGCTGAGGGTCACACCATCTCCGGAGACTCCCAGCCCCCATCCCTGGTTGTACCAGGGCCCCGTGAGGAAAGGCAGGAGGTAAGACCAGAAAAATGCTGAGGGCATTTTGGAACTCCGCCTGGCAAAGAGCTGTTGCTTCATGACCACGGCAGCGTCCCCACCCCCACCCACAGACAGTGTGAGCGTGATGATGGCTTCTACCCGTCTGCGCAGGGGGCCTCCAACTGGGGGTCTACCCGGGCTGCCTGCTGCTGGCGTCTGTCTGTGTGCAAGTGCTGTGTGCGAGTCTGCGAGGTGTTTCAGAATCAAATGCTGGTTTTGCTTCCTTTCCGAGTGCCTTCGTGATGGTCCCCTGTCCCATTTCTTCTAGCTCGCCCAGTGTGGAGGTGGGAGGTGAGGAGGCTCCTTGGAGGCTGGGGCAGGGAGAGTGCTCCAGAGCCATCTGGGCTTCTCCAGTATAGATTAAGAGCACAGATTCTGGCGTTGAACTACCCAGGTTCACACCCTGCCTGCTTTATTCAGCCCACTGCTGCTCCCCACACACCGCACAGCAGGACAAACACCTTCCCTGTGGTCGGCCTGCACACACATCCTCTGTCACTGTCGAAGATGCCGCGTCCCCATGTGGTCACCAACAGCACCATTTGTACACTTCTAGGGCTGCCGTAACAAAGCGCCGGGGACTGGGTGGCTTCAAAACGTGTTGTTCCACAGTCTGGAGGCTGGGAGTCTGGAATCGAAGTGTGGGCAGGGCCGTGCACCCTCTGAAACCTACAGGGCTAGGAGCCTTCTTTGCCTCTCTTAGCTTCTGGTGCTTTGCTGGCAATCTTTGGCATTCCTTGGTTTATAGGGGTATCACTCTAATTCTCCATCTTCCTTCTCTGTGTGTTTGTTTCCGTGTCAAATTTACTCTTTGTATTTATTTATTAAAGATTTTACTTATTTATTTTTAGAGAGGGGAAGGGAGGGAGAGAAACATCAATGTGTGAGAGAAACATTGATCAGTTGCCTCTCACGCACCCACTACTGGGGACCTGGCCCGAGACCCAGGTTGTGCCCTGGCTGGGAATCGAACTGGTGACCTTTCAGTTTGCAGGCCAGCACTCAATCCACTGAGCCACTGCATCGAGGGCAAATTTGCCCTATTTATTTATTTATTTATTTGTTTTTAAAGGATCCAAGTTTTTGTTTGTTTTTTAAATTTTATTTATTTATCTTTAGAGGGGAAGGGAAGGAGAGAGGCAGGGAGATATCAATGTATGGTTGCCTCTCGTGCGTCCCCTGCTGGGAACTGGCCTGCAATCCAGGCATGTGCCCTGGCTGGGAATCAAACTGGTGACCTTTCAGGCCCGCACTCAATCCACTGAGCTACACCAGCCAGGGCAAATTTGCCCTTTTTATACGGACACTAGTCCTCTTCAATTAGAACCCACCCTTGAACTTGATTGCCTATACAAAGACCCTATTTCCAAATAGGTTTACATTCTGAGGTATTGGGGGTTAGGACTTCCCTGTATCTATTTTTGGTCGAGGGGGGTACAGTTCCATCCCCACCATGGGGTGTCCACGCTGTGCCTGGCACTGTTCTAGGCCCTGGGGGCATGCCCGTGCGCTCAGTGGACACAGCCTCCACCCTCATGGAGCCTGCCCTCTCTTGCAGTCTTTTAACTGCAGCTCCTTATTTAAGACCAGCTCTTGTTTATGAGTCACTCTCAGCTCTCATTCACATGAGTGTATTCGGATGATGTGATGAGGTCCCCATTTCACAGATAGGGAGGCTGGGTTTTGGAGAACTGAAGTGACTTGCTCAGGGTCACGTGACTAATGGGTAATAACAAGTAATAACAATATTCAGCACTTGTTAGATACCAACCCTGGGCAGGCTTCACACACTTCCTCTCATTCGATCCCCACCAGCGTTTTTCAGGGTGAGGACCCTGAAGCTCAATGTCTTGAGGCTAAGGAAAGATTGCACGGGGACCTGACCCCGGGTGGCCCAGTTTCAGCGTCCGTGCTCTGGGCCCCCACCACATAGCTTAGCTTGCTGTAGGGAGACACAGCCTTGCGACTTTTCCTGCTGCTCTCGGCTTCATACCTGCAAGTCCAAGCTGATTACTTGATGGGCCCTCCAGGCCTAGCAGATAACCACCTCTTTGTTCTATTGGCCCAACTTCTCTAAAGCTCTTTCTCCCTTCCTTCTTCCTTCCTGTCCCTCTCACTCTAGATGGAATTGCCTTTTTTCTTCCTCCCTCCCTCCCTCCCTCCCTCCCTCCCTCCTTCCTCCTTCCTTCCTTCCTTCCTTCCTTCCTTCCTTCCTTCCTTCCTTCCTTCCTTCCTTCCTTTCTTTCTTTCTTTCTTTCTTTCTTTCTTTCTTTCTTTCTTTCTTTCTTTCTTTCTTTCTTTCTTTCAGATTTTATTTATTTTTAGACAGAGTGGAGGGAGAAAGAGGGAGAGAAACATCTATGTGTGGTCGCCTCTTGTGCGCCCCCTACTGGGGACCTGGCCGGCAACTGAGGCCCTGACTGGGAATGGAACTGATGATCCTTTGATTCGCAGGCCAGCTCTCAACCCACTGAGCCACACCAGCCAGGGCCAGAGTTGCTTTTTCAAATGTTTAATTTATTCTGCAATATCATAGACATAAAGCAAGCACCCATGTACCCACCGCTCAGTTTAAGAAATAACAACACTGTTATTATTGTTGAAGGCCCAGCACTCTGTTACTCCCCAATAGCATTTCACACCCTAGAGGGGTCCCAGACTGTGACAATCATTTCCATGCATCTTCAGAAACACCAGGTTGCTTTTGACTGGCAGTAAGGAATTTTTGAGCTTGGTTCTTTTTAAAAATGTTTTATTGATTGATTTTAGAGAGAAAAAGAGAGAGAGAAACATTGATTCGTTATTCCAATTACTCATGCATTCATTGGTTGCTTCTTGTCTGTCGAACCCGCAACCTTGGCATATGGGGATGACACTCTAACCAACCGAGCTACCTGGCCAGGGCTGAGCTTGATTCTTGACAAGGAATCAGAGCAGGAGCTGGGGATTGAGGTGGAGGCGTACCTTGAATGGCATCAATTTTGAAAATATATTATGATGAAATATTTCAGACCTAGAAAGGCATACAGAATAATGGAATGAGCCGCCCGCTTAAGAAAGAAAACATCAAAAGTCTTCCCAGGGTTTCCCTCCCTGATCGCATCCTCTCACCACCCACCTGAGTTCGGGGCTTATCGTTTGAGATGAACCTTGGGGGAGGACCAGGGCTGTGCAGTCGGGTGGGGGTGGGAAAAGGTGTAACTCGCAGAGAGAGCAGCAGGGCCAAGAGAGGAATCAGTGTGGGCAGAGCTACTGCGCATGGCTGGCGACCTGGGACCTGTGGGGAGGGGACGGTTTGGGGTGGTAGGTAAGCAGCCAGCCCCGCTCCCCACTCATCCGTGTCACTCGAGCATCTAACACAGTGGGTGGCACAAATGGGCTTTATTCAATATTGAACCGATAAATGAGCGAACAAATAACCATTTCATTGATTTCACCCTTCCTTGGTGCGGGCGGGGTGCTGGTGGCAAGAGGAACAGAAAATCTGAACAAGAGTGTTTTTGAAGAGAATCGTCAATTTATTATCACAAGGTACAGTACACCACTACCTTCACTGGTGCTGCCACATAGGGAGACCTTGTATTGATTTGTTTTGTAATTTACTGATTTTAGAGAGAAAGAGGGGGGTGGAGAGAGAGACTGATTTGCTATTCCACTTATCTATGCATTCATTGGTTGATTCTTTTTTTAAAAAAGATTTTACTTTATTTATTTTTAGAGAGAAGGGAAGGGAGGGAGAAAGAGAGGGAGAGAAACATCAGTGTGTGCTTGCCTCTCATGTGGCCCCCACTGGGGACCTGGCCCACAACCCAGGCATGTGTCCTAATTGGGAATCAAACCCACAACCCTTTGGTTTGCAGCCCACGCTCAATCCACTGAGCTACACCAGCCAGGTCATTGTTTGATTCTTGTAGGAGCCCTGACCAGGGATGGAACCTCCGACCTTGGTGCATGGGGATGACGCTCTAACCAACTGAGCTACCTGGCCAGGGCTGAGCCCTGGCTTTAACGTGTGTCAGTGAGAGTGAGAAGCCGCTCTGCAGGCAGGTGTCAGATGATGGGATGGATGACCAGCGGGCTTCTCCCAGCTTCAGCCACCACCAGTGTCGTTCACCAGTGTCACTGGCTCTGATGGCAGGTATGCAAATAATCAGCTTCCCACAGAAAGCGGGACCAGTTTTTCTCCTTTAAAAACAGTCCCCAAAGCCTACATGTCCCCTCTTGTGTGTTCACTATTGGCTAGCTCTGCTTAGGGCTGCAGAGGCAGCCCCTCGTTTGCATTCCTAGAAGCCCCTCTCAGAGCTGGGCATGCCTCAGTGGGTTTTGAGTGGTGAGAAGAGCTTTTCTCAGAGCCTGCATTCCACGCAGGGCCTAACAAACAGATAAAAGGGGCCTGCAATTAGTGGCATCTCTTTGCAAAGAATTAATAGGCTGGAGGCTGTTTATTCTGTTGCACCAAATCTGCCCTGCAATCCTGTCTGACCCCACCTTGGCTTTCCTATCCCAGGAAGTGCACAAATGCACTAACAGAAGAAAGATAAATGAATTGAGCTATTTTACAAATATATCTTCAAGGGCTTTGGATAAAGAGCAAGTTATTAAAAGGTTTGACAGTATGATTTGTAGACATTTAGGCCACCACATTCTGCATTTGCAGAGTTCTGTTTCGTGAAGTCATTTTGTCCCTTCCCTGTGCCCTGTAATTTAGTTCAGACACAAAGAGTAGAGTGAGGCTGGGCCCCTCATCCCTGCTGCCCCTCCCGAACCGTCACACCTAAGGCAGGGTGGGGAGCAGGGTGTGTGGTGCGCCCCGGACTTGGGGTTTGGCGTGGGAAGACCTAAGGTGGAGCCCTGGCTCTGCTGCGTTCGCTGGCGGGGTGACCTTTTACTCACCGCACATTTGTTGAGCACCAGGCACTAAGTTTGTGCTGGAAAAGCAAAGATGAAAGACCTGATTAATCTCCTATCCCCCTTTTTAAAAAAGGTTTTATATATTTATCTTTAGAGAGAAGGGAAGAGCCCTGGATCGAACTGGGTCTTTGGAGAAGTCAGCTTAGAATAATGGCGCCCGTCTCCAATGGTCCTCCTGAGGATTTAAGGTGCTGGCATTAGGTAATGTTGTGGTACCTTGCACAGAGCTGGTGGTGCTCAGTGAGGGGTTGGTGAAGGAATTAGTGAACATATAGAAATGGGATGCCCTGGCTGGTGCTGCTCATTGGATTGAGCACTGCCCGTGAACTGAAAGGATGGTGGTTCGACTCCCAGTGAGGGCACATGACTGGGTTGCGGGCCAGGTCCCCAGTGGGGGGCGCACGAGAGGTACACTGATGCTTGTCTCCCTCTCTTTCTCCTGTCCTTCCCTTCATGAATAAAATCTTTAAAAAGGAAGAAAGAAATGGGAGAACTGCATACAATTATGGCTCTTCCTGGAGCCAGGGGGATGGACAGAGTGACCTTTATTCAGCTGCGGGCTGAACTAGAGCACCAGCTCCACCCTCCCAGGGAGGGAAGACGGTCCCACCCCACCCCAGCCCACCCCAGCCCACCCCAGCCCACTTGACTGCATAGGGGCTGTGAGGCCAACTCCTTTCTACACAGGAAGAATAATACCACAGGGCATCTCCCCACCCCCTTCAGCACTCTGTTATCCTCGTCCTGTCTCCATCCTGATCCCTGGACCCAGCAGAAAGGACAGGAGTCTGGGAGCAACAAGTTTTAGGGAAAGGCTCAGGCAGGCTGGGGAGGGGCAGAGGTGTGTGTTTGTTTTGAAGGCCTGGTGCGGCTCAAGAGGAGGAGGAAAAGGCGGAGGCGGAGTAAAGGGGGTGGGAAAGAAAAGGGGAGGATTTATGTGCTACTCTGAAGAGAGGGCCAAGGACTGAGGCCTCTTCCTGCTTATGCTGTCCCCTCCTCCACCACGAGTCAGGCAAGGGAGTTGCCTTGTGGTATCCAAGATAAGGGACAGAGTGCGGAAAAGCTGAGGACCTGGGAGTGGGAATCTAGACCCTGGCAAGGATGAGTGAGGATGCTTACCGACCCTGGTGGGCTGGGTCCTGAAAGACACCCGCTTGCCCGCCGGACAGTTTCAGGTTCCGCGGAGCCTCGGCCAAGCACTGCCAGAGCTGGCTCAACAGCGGCACCTGCTGGCCAGGGCTCTCCCTGTGGGGCGGGGCTTTCCCCGTCTCCCCCTGCCCCCCTGCCCCCCCCTCCCACCCCGCCTTCTGCGCCGGAGGAGCCCAGCGGGTGAATCACTCCAGTGGCCGCTCCAGCTGCCAGATCAGAAAATGTCGGTGGTGGAGGAATGTCCCCAAGCGGCGAGCCTTGGCCCTTCCGGTCGCCACCTGTTTCCCTAACTTTGCCCTGTACACCCAGGACACCGACCGATAGTCCGCCCTGGGTCAGTCCGGGGCCCGCGCTGGGGGAAAAGAGCAGGAATCAAGTCCCCAACTTCAGGAGGTTCTTAGTCTGGGTAGAGTTTTTTTCTTTTTAAACTTTATTTGAAAAAAAAAAAAAAGATAACAGAAGAGTTACAAGAACGATGCAAAGATCTTCCATATACCCCTTACCCAGATTCAACACTTGTTAAAATTTTGTCCAATTTGCGCTCTCTCTCTATATTTTAAAATAGACAATACATAATATGTATTTTTTCCTGATCTGAGGGGCCGTGGCAACCATCGTGCCCATGTTACCCGTAAGTACTTCAGTGGGTGTTTCCTAAGAACAAGGACATTCTCTTGATAACCACAGTCGACTTTTCAACTTTGGGCAATTTAACGTTGATACAAGACCTTCATGTGATCTGGCAACGTTCTGGTTTTGTCTTCGACTCAGCGAGGGTCCTTTAAGAGTACGTTTTCCTTCTGATGTGGGAATCGGACCGGGATCACAGTTTGCATTTAATTATTATGTTTCTTGAGGCTTCTTTAATCTGGAACGATTTCTCATCTGTTTCATCTTGCATGACTTTTTTCAGAGTAGAGACCCCCTTTATTCTTTTTGTTTTTTTTAATCCTCACCCGAGGACATTTTTTTTTCCATTGCTTTTAGAGAGAGAGAGAGAGAGATCCATCCGTCGACTGCCATAGACACTCAGTCGGGGGATTGAACCCACAACCTAGGCATGTGCCCTGACTGGGAATTGACCTGCAGCCTTTTGGTTACAGGACAGTGCTCCGACCAGCTGAGCCTGCCACGAGCCAGGGCCCTTCTTTATTCTCTTGAGTGCTCCAGGTTTTGGGGTGGCCTGGTGTTTCCTTATGCGTAAATTCGGGCTGTGCATCTTCGGTGGGAATATTGCATAAGTGACATTATGTTCTTGGGGTGGGATTCTTCACCTTAAGAGTTCATGGGACTCCTGAACCTGTAAGGATTAATCCCTGAGTTTTCCGTAAAAACTGGAGTCAGATTTTCAACACGGGTTACGAGTAGCACCATTAATTGTGTGTGTTTCCTCTCTGCTGATGGCCGGCTTAGGCTCTGCCTCTCAGCGTCCTGCCTTCTCTTCCTCCTGCCACCAGACTTGCCATTGAAATGCAGCGCCTCCTGTTGAAAGCATTAGTCTTTTTGGAGGCCACTAGGGACAGCCTAATTGCCCAGCTCAGTCATCTTCAGAGTCCTTACCCTCTTGACCTCCTCTCAGAGCACAGGGCTGGTCCTCCCTGAACCCCCCCCACCCTGGGGGCCAGGCTACTCCCCCAGTCTCCCCCCATCCTCACCAGCAAATGACTGGATGCTGGCTGGTGCCTGCTGGCTGCTCTGGGAGTGCCTTGCAGGAGGTGGTTTGCCTGGGAAAAGCTGCGGGTCCTGGTCTTTCTTTTGCCCTCCCCACACCTGAGTGGAGACACCCTCCCAGTTCCTGCCCTCAGATGGGGCAGGCTTCTAGTGGCTTCCGCATCCCCTCTCTCCTTCACCAACATAGGAGGGCCGTCTTCATCTCCACCCTCCTGTCAGGACTGGCCTAAGTGGATACCTCTCAGATCCCAGGGACCACAAATGGAACCGTTGACTTCTCCCTCAGCCTGTAACTCTCCCTTCGTCCTTGTCCCCATAGTGACTCACCATCTCTCTGTCACCCGCACCCCAAACATGAGCTGTTTTTCACCCTTACATCAAAGCCGTGTCTTCCCTTTCAAAGATCAAGCCTTTCTTTCCCTCCGCTTCTCTTTCCTGGCCTGGGTTTTGTTTCGAAATCCCTACGTGGTCTTCAGTTCTTCTTTCCGATGCCCTCAGCTGACCGTGGCCCTCCTGCCCCCTCACCCCGTTAGTCACCGGGCTCAGATCTCACACACTTACTTACCAGGACCTGAGGGTTGGGCCTTGGATGCTCCCACACTCCCACCCTGTCCCTCTAGTCCCACGCCCCTTGTCCCAGGCATGCCAAATCTGCCGTGTTTCTCCCAGCAGATCATTGCCGCCGGACCTTGGCACATGCTGTTCTTTCTGTTTGAATGGCCACTCACATTCTTCCCCCGCTCCCTTAGACTGATTTGGTCAAATTCTCCAATGTCCTCCTCTCCACGAAGACTTCCCGTCATCCTCAGGCAGCTCTGGCTTTACGCCTGAGCAAGAGGGGCCCAGCGCTGGCCTCCCAGCTGTAGCCGCCCCACAGGGCAGTGAGTTGACCGGAAGCCCTGGCTCACTTTCTCGACCTGTGCTGTCCAGCAGAACTTTCTGCAATAACAGAAGTGTTCTCCATTTGCACCGTCCAATACGGTGGCCAGTAGCCGCAAGCCACATATGGCTACTGAGCGCTTGAAATGTGGCTCAGTGGGAATGAACCTGAGTTTTTAATTTTATTTGATTTTAAATAGTTCGAATCAAAATTTAAATAGCTAAATAGCTACATGTGACTCGTGGCTACCCTACTGGACAGCACAGGACTTGATCATGCCTCAGGTACCTGGGATCTCAAGGTCCCCCGCCCAGGGCCTGCGTGGGCTGTGTCCCAGGAATATTCTCCCACAGGCAGACTGTACAGCTGATGTGCACAGCCCTAGGGGTGCAGGTAGGCAAGTGTGCGCTTGTGTGGTGTGGACAGAGCGTGGCTATGTGGCCTGGGGTGTGTGTGTGTGTGTGTGTGTGTGTGAGTGTGGCTCCTCTTAGGGATGGAGCTGGGCGTGGGAGAAGGGGGTACAATTCCTGAACTGTCATGTTCCAGTACAGAGTCCTAGAACTTTTTATTTGAACCTGGCTTTCTGGGTCTTCTTGAAGCTATATCTGCCAGAGTAAGGATAGAGTTTGTCTTTGTGGGTATGACTTATGACTTTTAAATATTTAGGTGAATTGTAAGTTGGGCTCCAGCTGACTTCCAGCCTTAGGCCCGCAAATGTGAGGAGTGGGGATGGAGTTAGTTTCTCCCCCCATGGCCCCTGTGGCACCCTGAACCTCCCCTCACACCCACATTCTAGGCTGTGAGCTTTTCCCTGCGGGCCCGAGTCTGATTCCTCTATTTCCCCAGGGCCCGGAAGGCTGTCGGCCCACCATAGACTGTCACTAGGCAATGAGCGAAGAGGGTCAGCTGTTTGCTCAAAGCCTTGTCCTGATGTCAGCTCTGTCACTGTGGCTCTGGGTTGGCTGGCTGTCCAGGAAGGAGACCTTGGAAAACTGGCTGTCCCTCGTCCACCAGGGCCAGTAGGGAGAGCTGGGCCTCCAGACCTGGGTTCTTGTCTCTGCTCTGCCATTTTTGTGACCTTGGACAAGTCACTTAGCCTTTCTGAACCTGGGAGATTTTTTCTCATGTTTACCCAAGGACATCACCGTCGGCACCCTTGAGTTTTGCGAGGGGCAGGCTGTCTTCGATCCAACCTCCTGCCATCTAAAGAGCCAGGTTTTGCCTGGTTCCTCTCCGTGTTTGTGCGTCTGGGGGTTTTTCTTTTCATGCCAGCTCAGCCTTGCACTGAAAATAACACACACATTTTGTCTTTTGTCTAGCGTTTTTAGCTGTTTTGTATCAGAAGGGTTTCTCTGGAAATAGAGTCCACCTAATTGCTAGAAATAGACGTTTCTGCTAAGCCCTTCTTCACATGAAATTTTATTTACTATTAAAAACACTTCCATGATATACTATCCCAGTTTTTTTTCAGAATGAGAAAACTGAGGCTCGGAGGCTTTATGGCTGGGTTCGGATGCTGGCTCTGACCTTGGTCAGCCGCGTGGCCTTGGTAGACCGGTCACTCGAGTGGGCACGGAGGTCAGGGACCACAGTGACGAGGTCTGCCGTGCAGGGCTGATGCCCAGCTGCAAAGGGCACGTGGAAAGTGCCTGCCTCTGCCCCTCCTACACTTGGTGCTGGTGCTTGGAAGGCGTCAGTGATGGTTGGTGTCTACAGGGAAGGGACATGTGCCTGGTGCTAGGGACGTGTCCTCTCTTCACTGAGAGGTGTTGACAGGGGTAGCTCTAGTGTGTGCTTGAGAGTTACTGGGGAGGCCATACAAGACACATCTCTTGACCGCACCTCCCACGAGGTTCTGATTCGGATGCTTGGCCAGGTTTGGGCACCCGTGTCACCCGAGGTGTGGTTCACGAAGAGTTGTCCACGCCATTCCCCTGGGTTGCCCTCTGGGTGGGTTACGGAGAGGAGGTGTAGGAGGGTTCCCGCCCTCACCTACCACAAGCTGCCAGGAAGAGGGATAGAGCAGCCCTCCTTGGTTAGACAGCAAGCGGCTTGCTTTTATTTTACTGTAACTTTTGAATGGGTAACACATGCGTATGGCTGAGAAATCACAATGGTATAGGAAGAAATGGGTTGAGAAGTCTTGCTCCCACTGCCGCCCTGTCTACCTGTTTCCCCAGCACCTCACAGGTTACCACTTTCACTGCTTTCTCCATGCAAAGGGAAGCAAATGTAAACACTTATTTTCACCTCCTTTTATACACAGTGCAGAGATGAGGCCCGTTTCTGGAATGCGGGAGAACACAGTGTGAGCCGTCCTGGGAATGTGCATGTGAGCTGAGTGTGAATGTCCTGAGAACTGTGCCTGTGAGCCGTCCCGGGAATGCCAGGCCTCCAACCTTAGATCTTGAAGTCTGGAAGGCCCCTGCCAGAGGAGGGCTTTCCAGTCTGGGGCCGAGGCTTGACCCGGGCCTGGGGACGAGTGTGGCCCTTAAGCGCAGGCTTCCTGCTTAAACCTGACCATCCACACTCCCTCCTCCGGGCCGCCAACGTGCAACCCTGTTCTCTTTCATTCAATATTTAAGTCCTGCGCGGGGGATGCAGGGATGGAGAAGATGACACAGTCTCTGCCTTGCAGGAAGAAGGAGACGGATCCTCACTTGCCTTGTGACAAATTCTTTCAAAGAGGGCTCACCAAAGATCAAAAGGCCCGCTACTGCCCTCTGTCAGTGGGGGTGGGGCGAAACGGGCAATCTCATCCCTTGCTGGGGGCTGCAAATTGGTGAAGACTTCTTGGAGGGCAATTCCATGAAAACCTTTCCAAAATCTAAAAGCTCATAACCTTCGACCCAGCAATGTCATGTTTATGCAGTTGTCTCGCGGATACACCCGCACGTGCAAACACACAGATGTGCCGAGACAGGTCGGCAGGCGGCAGGGTGTCCACGAGGGGGGGAGAGAGAAAGCAACAGCGGCACAACCGCAGGCCGGGGGGCTGCGCGGACTGTGAAGGCACACAGAGTCGTAAGTGAAAGCAGAAGGTGCTGCACAGCGAGGAACGTGTGCTATCACTTGTGTCAAACACACACACGCTGCTTGTGTGCACCCAAACTGTCTCTGGAAAGACGCATTAAAACTGTTTTTCTTTAACTGCGCACGTGTGTTACCTTTTATTTTTATTTTTAAACAGGCATCAGTTGAATAATGGTGAGCAGGAAGGAGATTCCTGGGGAAACCTGCTCAGTCACCTAACCTCCGAGTGCAGCCAGTGACTGCACAATCCCTGCATCGGAGGTGACAAGGCGACAACAGTCTGGAAATGTCACCCACGCTGTGACTCCATCTTCACCACTGGAGGCCTCGCCCTATCTTGGCTGTCATACTGCCTGTGCCCAGCAGGGGGAAGCACAGACCCACCAAAGCATTGGTTCTGAACTTCACCAAGCCTCCCTTCTAGGATTTCCTCCTCTGTGGACCCCCATTGGTAAGATAGGTTCTGCCAAGCCAACCAAATTTCTTAGGTAATAATTGATTGAATCCTCCCCCTTCTTTTTTTTTGTAACTCACAGTTCTGATCAGCACAAGGGAGAGACAGTGTAGGCCTGACGGGCTGGATGTGTTCCACACGAGAGGTCCTGCTTAGCCCAGCCTGACTTCCACCACACCGGGGCGAGGGGTGGTTGGCAACGGCCTGCACACCCCCAGGTGTTGAGGGCACAGGCTGGCAACTGTGCACCAGAGGCTCCCCACCCCACTCAGATTTTCAGCTGCGGGCGCAGCTCCTGCCCTTCTCTAGAGGACGGAAGCATGAGCACCTAGCACTGCAGACTCGATGGCGGCAGCCACCCCAGACGTGTTTACAGTCTGTCCCTTGCTGGGCTGTGAGCAGCCCAGGGACAGGGACCCTTCTCATCTGCCACAGAACCTCCGGGGGTGAGCACAGTGCTGGGCACACAGCTGGTGCTAAGTAAAAATGTGTTGTTAAATGGAAAGAGACAGCCATCGAGGAGATCAGGGACCGAGTTCTTTAAAAGAAAGAAAGGGGAGCGGGGAAAGAGATGCTAGTTAGTCCCAAGGGCAAGAACCCAAGGGCGAGATGCTGGTCTGTTCTAGGCTGGCGGTGAGGGCAGTGGGCACCTCCCTCCAGAATGGATCACCTCCTTTGCACGCCCAAGGAAAGTTCTGCTTAGTCTGGCCTCATGGGTCCCTGGCTGGGGCAGGAAATCTGTGACTGCGTCTCCCACCCATCTGAGGAGCTGATGAATGAATGACCTTGGTGGAAGAGAGGCTTACGTCAGGGTGACCTGGGGGAAGGGCTGGCTCATTCCAGGGCCTTTATTAAAATTAGTTAGTTAACCTCCCAGCTCCTGTTTAAATTCTTGTCAGATGGGTGTTTTTTTTTTTTTTTTAATTTGAGAGGGAGGGCAGAAGGAAGAAGAAGCTATAAGGGAAGGGGACACTTATGGCTGCTGGCCTGGCCTAGAGAAAGTCCAGGGCTTATTAACGGGCACTCCCTCCTCCATGCCTTGGTAGTTCAAGGGGGAACCAACTAGGGATCCCTACAAATTAAATGGGGTACAAGGGGGGGCAACCGAAAGAGAACAGCTTCAAGTTCAGTCTGGAGATTGTGTCCAGACCTGGGGGTCTACACTCCCTAATGCTCTCTCATCCTCTGGTCCATCCGAAGAGAGAGGGACAGTGGGTGCCAGGACCGCAGCTCCAAGGCAGTGTAGATTCTGAGCGTGAACAGAGAGGAGGCCTATTTCTGCGTTTTATTAGCTGCGTGTCCTTGGACAAGTCACTTAACCACTCTGAGTCTCAGTTTCCCCATCTCGAAGATGAACACATCAATTCTGTCTCCCGTGGTCATTGTCAGGATTCATGAAAGAAGACCTCTGGAAATATTCCTGTAATTGCCAGACCTCAGAGACTGTTGTTCTCCAAGATGAGAGGCTACCTTAGGTCCCTGGAGATGACAGCGTCAAGGAGATTTCCCCCGCTCTGCAGTGCCTGCTCCTTTCCCAAGCCTGGATGCTTTAATACTCCATTCCCAACCCCCACGCTTCTCCTTGAGACTGCCTTGGTGGTCCTCAGATTCTGGAATTCTGCCCTTTTCCATTCTAAAACCACTGGGGGTGCCGGCACGGGTGCAGAGTTGGTCCAGGGTGGGACAGGTCGCTGGGGTGGGGGTCTCTGCCGGACGGTGTCTGAGCCTTGCTTTGGGGTCCTCATTTGCAGATGGTTCCCTCTGGTCCTCAGCTCTTCTCTGGGCTAAACGGAGGAGAGAAACAAGGGGTGGGGGACCTGGAAGGGGGTTCCCACCTTCTCATTCAGGAACCCGAGAGACGGACTCAGCTCTTACGCCCCCATGCTGCCCTTGGTGCTCACAATTCTCGACTCAGAGGTTTGCCTCCTCCGGCCCACAGCCGTGACCCCATTTACCCAGACCCCGCCAATTCCCCGGCTCTGAGCGAGGGAGAGCCTGCGGTTCTAGGACCCGGAGGCGCTGCCTTACGCGCCACCGCCTCTGCCTAGCCTCGGTCGCCTCCCGCTCCGGCAGGTGAAGCGGCACTGGCCGCCCCCTCTGCGGCAGGTGAACCGGGTCGGCAGCCCCCCTCCCCGCCGCGCCATGGCTGCGGCGGACCCCTGGCCGGCACCCCGCGTCCGCCCCCTCCCTCCAGCCCGCCCCCATGGGGCTGGGTGCGTAGCGGCGGAGGCGAAACGCGGTTTGCGCGCAAGGGGAGCGATAGCAGAAGTTAGAGACTCGCCGAGGGGGGAGCCCGCGCCGCAGCTTCCTGCCCCCGGCCCAGCCCTCTGTCCCCGGCGGCCTGCTGCCTGACTTCCTCCCCCCACCCCGCAGCTCGCTGCCCCGCTGCTCGGACGGGCCAACGCGATGGGACGCCGCGCCCCGGCCCCTGCGCGCCGCTGAGCCGAGCTCCCGCATCGCTGAGCCCCCATCACAGCTGCCAGCGGCTGCTCACCTCGCCCCCCAGGCCCGGAGCCTCGTCTCCCGCCCCCCAGAAAGCTGGATTTCCGAGGCTGGAAGCGCCTGGCCGGCTGGGTGGGGACCACCATGGGCAACGCGGCCGGCAGCGCGGAGCCGCCCGCGGGCTCCGCCGCACCGTCACCCAAGCAGCCCGCTGCACCCAAGCAGCCGATGCCCGCAGCCGGAGAGCTGGAGGAAAGGTTTAACCGGGTCCTGGTGAGTGTGACCTGCCGCGCTCAGGGCACGGGTGGGGGGCGGCTGGAGCTCGGCACGCGTCCCCGCCCCCGGGGGCTCAGGTACCGCTTGGAGATCCTCGGCCCAGTGGCCGCCCTCCACTGGGTGGGACTGTCAGTGGCTTCTTTTAGAGTGACTTAGCACTCTCCCCCCAAAACTTTCTTCTTCAGTCACCCAGTCTCCCTCCCCAAGACACCCTGTCCCCCTCCCCCGGCTCTCGGGTCTAAACTAAAGGTATAGGGAGAAATGTCCTGTGAGGAAGTTGGGAGCGAGCTGGGAAAGGGGTTCCCGGGACGCCCCTTTCCCCACTGCACGCAGGCCCAGACACCAGGCGCCGGGCTGGAGCATCTGCTGGTGTCTCAGGGTCAAAGATGGAAGGGGTCACGTTTTAACCTCCCGGAAGCTGGAGAGGAGCTGAGGTGTTTGGTCCTGATTTGTTTGTCGGTGCATAGGCTGCCGGCAGCTGGGCTGTCAGATGCTGCCCAGGGCACGTCTGTGTTTCTAAACCCCTGTGTCCAGGAGAGGTTGCCCGTGGGTCCTTATCTTGGGCATCTCCTCCTACCTACGGAAGGGATTAAGGTTAGGAAGGGTGTGGTCAGGATGGGGTGCTCACTGTGGCTTGGTGTGGGGCAAAAGCCTGGAAGCACCCCGCTCTGCCCTCTGTCACCTCGCCCCCCAGGAACTGGGGGGCTTGGGGACTAGGCCACTGGGGTGGGAGCCATCAGGCTGAGCCTAGAGGCAGTCAGGACGCGTTTGGTGGTTGGCAGCTCTACAGCAAAGTCAGGGTCCCCCAAGACCTGCTGGGAGGCAGAAGTAAGGAGAAAGGCCACTCCTTCTCACTTCCCTGTCCCCACCTCAGCCCTGTGCCAGGCTCCCCTCTCTAACTAACCGCTGGTGGCCTGTCTGCTGTCAGCTGCCTTGCTGGACGCTGGCTGACAGGCGAGGGAGGCCGTGCGTTCCCCCAGGGGCGCTGAGCAGGCTGGCACTGCGGACCCGAGGGTGGGGGCCCAGAGAGGCGCGGGCAGCAGAGCAGTGCTGGCTGGTGGTGGTGCTCGGTTCTCATCCCCTCTACCTCCTTGACATCATTTCCCCTCCCCTGGCCCTTAGGCCCTACTCGCCAGATCCTCTGCACAGTCCCTCCTAAGAGTTCCTGGATTTCTTGGCTGCTGCCCCTCCCAGGAGAAAGGCTAGGAGGAGTTTGGAAGAGCTACGGGGTGGGGTCTGATCTATCCTTGTGAAGGCATTTTGCTTGGTTAGGGGAGAGGGAGGGACTCTGAGGGACACTTCACACCAGGCTAGGCCCTGATTCCCCCCTCTCCCCACTCGCTTCCCCCTCCCCAAACCCATGGCCTGGCAGAGCTGAGTTGAGCTGAGCAGATGGGGAGAGGGGAGAATGAAGACAGACCGTGTCTGGGGGCCATCTGAGGAGCCTGAGCTGCTGGTGGGTCCCTGGGCTTCAGCCCACCTGACAGGGGGACCTGGGTCTGCCTTTGCCCCCAGTGTGTATCTGTGGATGGCAGTGGGACCAGCTTTCAGGGTGAGGTCCAGGCCTTCTCGTTACCCACACTGATGAGGAGGAGCCCTGTGAATAATTCAGACCAGTGGGAAATCCAAAAGTCAAATGGTGAGGTTCCGATGCATGTGGAGGGCTTGATTGCTCTGCTGGCATTTCGGCCTTTGCTGCCATTGGCTGAGTCTGACACTGAATGCCACTGGGAGTCCCTAAGTAGCAGGGCGTGGAGGGTGGAGGCCCCAAGATGGGTCTTAGAGGGTGTCCTGGTGGGGAAGAGGGCGGCGGCTGGGTAGAAATCTAGGGCAGCACCACCCCCACCGTCAGGAGCCCTGGTGTGTTTACACCTCTCCTTCTTCCTGGGGAGGGGTCAGCCTGTCCCTCGTCCCGTACAGGCAAGCCCACTTGGCTAATGACGGCTCCTCTCACTTCCCACCCCCGGGGGCATGAGCACCACTATGAGGCGACAGACTTGTTCCCTCCGTGAGGCTGCCCAGGGCTAAAGATTTGGTCAAACCCACAGGCCTGGCGATGAGTACTGCCGGGTACGCCTTCCAGGGGCGCCGCCTCCACGGCCGGAGCGGGTTCCTGTCCTTAGTGACTGTGAGGAGGAGAGCCTCAGACTGCTGAGAGTGAGGGGCCTTCTCCTCCAGAGCCCCCCGGTCTTGATGGGAGAAGCACACCCCTTGGGGTCCAGCCACTTGGCCCCAGGGAACCTCTTCCTTTCATCTAAACTCTGCCCTTTCACCCCTGGTAGGAAGTAGGATCCTGAAACCCTAAACGGCTTCACTGCTCCTGGCTCTGGGACCCACCTTGTGGGTGGGTGGGAGGTGCCCCCATCATAGCCCACAGTGAGAAAAGAGATGAGGGGCCTTGCTCTCCCTTTCCCCATGGGTAGCCTTTCTCCCAGGGGTGGGTGCTGGGGGCTACTTTCTTAACAAGGTTATAAGAGAGAGGGGTGCCCTGCTTAAAATGCGGGTGAGGAGAGAGAGCAGGTTGAGCCAGGGTTTCCGGCTGCTGCCTTAGCAACGGCGGAGGAGCGATGGCTGCCCAGCCACTCGGGCCTGTTGCAATGGTGGGAAACCAGCCCGCCAAGCTCTGCACTCTCGCCTCTCCTACGCCAGGCCCAGCGCTCGGTGTCTTCCAGCCCCTGCAGGCCTTCCCCTGCCAGGGTGAGGGTTTGGGACGGCGAGGCACTCTTTCCAGGCCTGCTAGAAGGGCCATGCCTCTGGTCGGGTACTGGACACTCCTGGTCTGCCTGGGCAGGGAGCAGCCTGTCCTTGGGGCAGTGGGATGGAGGGAAGGTGCTCAGGATGCTGTGCTGAAGACCGAGAGTGATGCTGGTACCCAGGAGGAGGCTGAGCCAGTTGGAGAAGAATTTGCCTGATGGGGCCTCGTGCCCTGGAGTGCCCTTAGCATGTGCCCAGGGTCACGGGCACTTGGCCAGGCTGTGTGGGGAGGTCAGGACAGCCCCAAGCAGGGTGCGGAGGCTGGAGTCCTGCTTTCAGCTGGGCCCCTTCCGTGCTGGGGCCGGATGGAGATCTCCAGTCTGTTGGCCTGTGACAGAGGCACCGTCTCCTTGTCCAGCTCCCTCCTCTGGGGTGGGGCAGATGAAACATGTGGGCATGTAGCTGGTGGGGGGGCCACTCAGGCCCTGTGACCCCCCCCTCCCTGGGGTGTCTCACAGAGGATCTCAATGCAGTTGTGGCCATGCGGTCAGATGATGGGCTGGGCAGAGGCTGCGGGCTGACATTCCCAGCAGGCAGGGCTGGCACAGGCTGACCCTGGGACCCAGGGACGTGGTGGGCATGATTCACAGAGAGTGACATCTGGGGCCGGTTGGCAAAGAGCTGAGTGAGATGGGCAGGAGCAGGTGAGGCTGCTCTGGGGGCCGCCTCTGCATTCTTCCCGGGAACAGGGAGACCTGGGAGGTGGCTTGGGCCCCCTGCCTCTGCCCTGCCACTCACAGGAAGGGCAGAGTAGCTTCCTGGGCTGGGGGGTCATGGCACTTGGGGGTGGAATTTTGCCTTTGCCGCTCTGAGCTTCAGTTCTCCTCATGGGTAAGAAGAGCATGATGGCGGCCTTCTGGGATGGTCGGAGGGATGGAGCAGAGTTGCGGGGCTAACAGAACGCTTGCACAACGCCTGAGAGGGAGCAGGTGCTCGGAAAACAGTCTCCACCACGAGGAAGGCGATGATGATGAGGGGAGGATGAGGGAGCTGGTCTGGGCTCTGCCTCTCCCCCCACCCCCATCACAAGACCGACCCAGGTTGCTGTCTTTAGCCCTCGGGGGCCAGGCTGCCCTCCCTGCCATCACGCAGGTTAGGATCAGTGGGGCCTTGACTGAAAACTGCCTGATGGCCGGAAACCACGAGAGGGAGGGCCCACCTCTCTCGGAGGGTGGGGCAGCGGCGGCGCTAACGGTAGCTGGTAGCTGTGTGCACATGCGGAGGGGGTAGGGCGGCCTCCACTTCCCTCTGAGAGAGGGTGTGCTGGGGGGGGGTTCCCCAGTGAGTAAGAGCTCAGTGTGGGCAACAACAGGAAGCATAGGGTGCTGGGTGGCAGGAAGTGGGGCTGGCTGTTCCTGGTTCCTCCGACGGGGGAATGGGGCCAAGCTGTCTGCAGAAGACCCTTGGGGGGTCAGGACCCACATTTTTCATAGTCCTCAGTGCTCCTTTTTTCCGAGGAAAGTGAATGCTCTTACCGGCTTGCCAGCCAGGTCACCTTGAGCAAGCCACTTAATCTCTCCGTGCCTCAGTTTCCCATTTGTGAAGTGGGGATTGTCATAGTGTCGACTCTGTAGGCTTGCTGCTGAGGTTTAAATGAGCTCATAGACGTAAAGCACTGAGAACTGAACCTGGCGCAGAGTGTTTTGGGAGAAATTATTATGTTGCTGCGCTCCTACCAGCCTGGCTTCGTGGGCCGCCCCTCTGCCCTGGCTCCCACCCTGCCTGCCCCTTGTCCCTGCTGTGGGAACCCTTGAACCCTGGTGGGAGGAGCTGCTAGCTTTGGGGGTTCTCAGCACCTGATTCTAGGCCCAGGTTACCCAAAAACCCTCTCCTGTAAGCCTGGGATTTCTTGTAAGAGCCCCAGAAAATCTCTATGCCGGAGTTTTTTTAAAGTGGCTTGTTTTTGGAGATAGGCTGAGAGCTCCGAAGCCCAGCTGGAGGCCAGAGAGATGTGGTTTGGGGGGAGATGGATGGGGAAGTGGGGACTGGGGGACAGGGCCACTTGTGGGCTCGTCAGGCTGTGGAACTGCTGCAGAGCTGATCTGAGACTGGGTTTGGCACCCAAGTTCAAGAGCGTCTGGGGCTGGAAGGGCGGGTGTCAAGGGGAGAGGGTGGGTAGTGGATTGGAATGAGTCTCAGGTCAAATGAAAGTGAAACTGGAGGGTGTGGCTGTGTCCTGATGTAGCCAGAGCCCTTTCAGTCCCCAGGGACACCCCCTGATGTCAACACTGGGAGGGGCGTGGTATAAACCTTGCGAGGGGCTGGTCTGGGGTGAGTGAGGCTGGAGGCCCCTCCGGCACTCAGACAGGCAGGGGCCGGGAAGGCGGAGACCTATCCCCACACGTTCTGATAGAAACATTGGGAAATCAGGCCCTCTCCTTAGCTATGCACCAGGAGACGGATCCTCCTTCTCCTTCTGACCCAAAGCATTAAGGGCAGCTGGGAAAGGGGACTGAAGGTTCTCTTCATTCTTGGCCAAGCCTTGGTGATGGATCTGTTCCATCTGGATGTTTCCACTAACTTCCACTCACCACGTGATCCCTCACCTGGGCATCATAATGAACTCCCCCCCGCCCCCAACCTGTGAAATGCCTCTTCACTCAGGTGCATCACCAAAGGGTGTTATTATTGGGCCAGAACTTGGCTTCTCATGGGGTGCTCCCAGGAGTTCTGTGAGTCTATGGGGCGGCAGGGAAGTGTGCCCACTTTATGGAGGAGGAAGCTGAGGCTCAAAGAGCAAAGAAGCTGTAGGGCTGGCGGGCCCAGAGCTGGGTCTCGCGTTGTAGCTGCCCCTTGCCCCTTTCCCCTCACAGGACGCAAGTCTCGCACACCTGGGCCCCGCCGTCCTTTCCGGTTCCGTCTGAGCTCGGTCAGCTGGACCTCTGCTTGTCCCCCAGCGCCCAGCCCAGTGGTGCTGCCTCCTCCTGAGAGCCTGGGGTCTGGGGGTCTGCTCTGGTTTTGCAGGATGGCCTCACCCCACTCAGAGTGGCATCCACTGGCCCCGCTCCCGCTCCCTAGGGTGCCCGTCTCCTCGGTGGGCACAACCAAAGAACAGCTGCTAATTAGTGCTCAGCGCTGTCAGAGCTATTTCTGATTTCGGAGCCTAAATTTAGCCTGACTGGCAGGCTGGTATGTAGGCCCGGGGGCCTGAGGAGGCCCAGGTGGGGAAGGGACAAAGGGGCAGCCCGTCCCCCACCACTGTCCGGACAGGTGTGTCAGCTCCGTCAGTGGCTCCCCCTCCCCACTAATAACCAAGGGGCTCATCCTGGACCAGGGTGCTGGTTCAGAGTCAGCTCTGGGCTCGAGGCCCACCCAGCTCCCCGCTCACGGGTTTCATAACCCTGGGCAGGTCACCAGTCTGTGCCTGCACCTGTAAGACGGGAATACCAACGGCGGACTGACAGTGCCGGTGATGATGGCGAGGGCGCAGTTGTCATCCGAGCGGGGGCAGGGCTCGGAGCAAAGCTGGCTCCCGCAACTCTTGGGGTCACCACTGTGGTTAGTTGCTGCCTCTAGAAGTGCCACTGGGGTCATCCCGGGAACCAAATAGGTCCCTGGAGTGGGTGAGGGCCCAGACGGTCCCACGTCAGGACATGGCTCTTCCCTCTAAGGCTCAGCCACCCCACACTCCCCCCGCCACCACCTTCCTCTTCTCTGGTTCTGGCCTCTGCTCCAGTTCCCCTGTTGCCTTCCCTCTCTCCCTGCTTCCTCCTGCCCCCTCAGCCGTGCTTCCCACCTGGGCCCTGCCCTACCCTGGATGTCTGCGGGGTGGGGATGGATCAGGAGGGGCGTGGTGGGGGAGAGGAGAGAATGGTACCAGGGAGCCCTCCCTGGCCTGCAGGACCCTCCCCAAGGCCCCTGCCTGGAGTGTCCCTCCCAAGTGGCAGAAGCTGTGCTGGCTGGTGTGGGGTTGGGGGAGGTAGCAGATGAGACAGAAGCAGTTTCCTCAGTCGGGGCTCACTTTCACAATAGGGGTGAGGAATGACTATCCCCATGCCCAGCCAGGCCAGGGCGGCGGGGTGGGGGGTTGGTAGAAGGGTGGTTTTACCTCTCATCTAGAACCCCAGACAGAAAGCTTGGGCAATGGGGGTTGAGAGCACCCAGCTTCCTGTTTGGGGCTGACCAGAGGCAGTGATTTTGGGGATGAGGTCTGGCCAGAGATCCAGACAAGGCTCAGCACCCCAGAGAGGAAGCTGGCTGAGGAGCCTCAGGTTGGGGTGGGCCCCCCCCCTGTTCTAGCTGGGGCCTTTTCTCTTGGGGCAGCATGAGCAGGTGGTAGGGGCTTCCTCTCACACCCCCCGAGGAGATTTAGAGCTCCTTGAGGGCAAGAAATGTCTTTTTGGGGTCTGGCACCTGGTAGGTCCTCAATAAGCTGGGAGTTTACTGAATGGGGTGAATCGGCATCGTCCTCTGGTCTGGTGGGAAGACACGCTAAGTCCTGGGGGTCCAGGGGGCCCAGAGTGCTGACAACGCCCGTGATTCCGCAGCCTGAGGCGGGACCCTAGGCGGGACCCTGCGCCTGTCCTGTTGGTGGCGATGAGGTCGACAGGGACACCGCGCCCCTGTCACGTGTTGCCTGGGGAGGACCTAGGCAGGGCCGTGCGGACGACTCAGCCCCTGAGGGGAGTCCCAGTGGGCCACCAGCACCACAGACCCAGCACGCCCTGCGGCCGGTGACCTTTCCCTGGAATTTCCCCTCCTCCGCCCCCGCAGCCATGATGCACCTGCTTGGAACTCCCTGCCCTTCTGACCTCAGCATCTAGGCCTGTCCCTGCCTCCTTCCTTCCAGAAGTGACGGCACGTGAGGGGCTGCAGAGGGACGGGGGAGAAGAAGGCTGCGGTCTGCCATGGCTGCAAGGAGTTTTCCTTTCTTTTTTTAAAATTATATTTTATTGATCATTCTATTACAGTTGTCCCAATTTTCTCCCTCTGCCCTCCTCCACCCAGCACCCCCCACTCCCTCAAGCCAGCTCCACGCCATTGTTCACGTCCATGGGTCGTGTGTGTAGGATCGTTGGCTACTCCATTTCCTGTACTGTACTTTATATCCCCATGGCTGTTTTGCAACTACCTACTTGTACTGCTTTTTTTTTTAAGAATTTATTTATTTTATTTTTAGAGAGAGGGGAAGGGAGGGAGAAAGAGAGGGAGAGAAACATCAAAGTGTGGTTGCCTCTCACGCACCCCCACTGGGGACCCGGCCGGCAACCCAGGCATGTGCCCCGACTGGGAATCGAACCCACGACCCTGTGGTCCGCAGCTCATACTCAATCCACTGATCTATACCAGCCAGGGCCTACTTGTACTTCTTCATCCCCTCACCTCTTCACCCGTTCTCCTGCACCCCCTCCCATCTGGCAACCCTCTGGGAACTAACTTCTTTTCTGCAAGAAGTTTTCTGGTGTTTGTGACACACTGGTGCTCTGGGCCAGGAGTGTGAGTGGTTGGTGCCTGGGCATGTGGGCCGCACTTGGGCCTGGTTGCAAATGGCCCCCCTGTTAGCTTCTCACCCAAATGGGAGAAAGAAGATACCCCCTTGTCGCACACAGGGAGATGAGCCCAGAGGTGCTCCAGGACCCAGGAAGTTAGGCTGAGAACCCCGCACGGCAGGGGTGCCAGGGAGGAGGTGTGGGGACCTGGAGCTCAGGCCTGGAGGCGGGCACCCTCGGATTCACACCCCTGCCCCTTTCTAGATGTCCAGCCTAGGGCAAGGGCTCCACCTCTGTGCCTCAGTCTTCTCATTGGCTAAAGCTACCTACCTCCCAGGGTGAGGGTGATGGGGGTTCATGTGAATGACAGACCTACTTAGGGGGCTGTTCCGTGAAGATGCCCCTGTGCCACCCCCCCATTGGGGCCCCAGGCTCAGGGTCTTTACCTCGTCTTCCCCTCCCCAGAACTGCATGAACTTGCCCCCGGACAAGGTCCAGCTGCTGAGCCAGTATGACAATGAGAAGAAGTGGGAGCTCATCTGTGACCAGGTGGGTACCGGGACTCTTCTACCACCGGGACTCCCTGCCCTGGCCAGGCTGGGGCTGGCAGGAAAGGGGCGCTGCCGGGCCACTCATGGGACCGGGACCCTGCCCAGAGGCCAGTACAGCGTGTGGGGAGGGTGCCGGGGTGCTGGGGGCATCTGCAGGACTCCGGAACCCCCCTCTCTTGGACATAGGCCTCCCTGGGGACCTTATGAATCCTGAGCAGGCTGGGTCTGTCCTCTGAAGAGCTGGCAGGGGCTTCTGAGCTTCCTGGAGCAGCCTCTGTTGACCCTTCAGCTCTGGGTGGGGGAAGAGAGGGTGTAAGCCCAGGGTTGGACATTTTCGCCTGACCCCAGGGGAGGTGGGCAGGATCCCTGTCTTCCTTTCACCTTGGGTCCAGAGGAGCTGCCCTCAGCAAGCAGCTTGCTAAGGCCAACCAGTTACCAAGCGGTGTGGCAGGGACTAGAACCCCGGTATCCTGGTGCTCGGTCAGGTGCCGGGCTCGCCACCTTCCCAGCTCACTGGCTGCCCTGGCCCTTCCAGCTTTCAGGGCTGCTGTCCATGGTAGCAGGAGGACCCCTCCCACTGCCGGGGCAGGGAGGGGCCTTGTTGCGGTGCTGATTTAGGATGGAGGCAGGCTGGCCTGTGGCGGTGGAGGCTGGGGTGGGGAGTGGGGAGCAGGGAGTCTCCCCTGGGAGCCGGGCTAGGCCTACAGCAGCTGCTAATGGATGGGAGGAGCTGGCAGGGCAGGAGTATGGGGGTGGGGGCAGGGAAAGGGCTGGGCCTTGGGGAGAGGGTGGGGAGCTGCCACCAGAGGCTTGGAGGCTGTAGTAGGGGTCCCTGCCTCTCGGCCTGGCCTCTCAGGTTGGAGCTCAAAGGCCTGGGAGGGGTGGGAGGTGGAGAGCTGGGCAGATCTGAGGGGTCTGGGTCGGGAGGGACGGGAGCCCCTCAGGCGGGAGGCCTTTGATGCGGCCCCTCCTCTTCCTGTGAGTGGTTACTGGAGCGCTGGGTGGGGCCGGGGAGTCGGAGCGCTGGAAAGGAGCACACAGGTGCCTACCATCCCAGGTGAATGGAGAGCCGGGTCTTGTCCCGGGAAGGGGCTGTCCGCCAGCCCTTCATCCAGCCCCTGCAAGTGTTCCTCTTCCCAGTACTCCCACCTGGGGGTTGGGCGTGGCCGGGGTGGGCGGGGCTGGGGGTGCCCCCTACTGGCCTGTCTGAGTCCCCTCCTCTCAGGGCGGTGTGTATGGCCGGCCTGACCCCTCTGTACTGCACCCCAAGGCTGTTCTAGGGCTGTGGGCTGTGAGGCCACAGCGGGAAGGAAAGGCCAGGCCCGGGGCCGGGGTCTTTTAAAGTGGACTGGATGGTTGGTTATGCCTTTGGTATGTCACAGGGGTCTCTAGCAGCCTGGGACCTCAGGTCACAGCCAAGCATGGGACACGGGGGACAAGGGCTGGTCACTTGCCCTGGCTGGTTCCCTGTACACCCCCCACCATCTCCCCAGGAGCGGTTTCAAGTCAAGAACCCGCCCGCAGCCTACATCCAGAAGCTGAAGAGCTACCTGGAAACTGGTGGGGTCAGCCGAAAGGTAGCAGCGGATTGGATGTCCAACCTGGGGGTACACGTCTCCCCCTTTTTTTCTATCCCTCTCCCCTCCCCCTTCCAAGCTCTGGTCAGCCGGAGTAACTGTGTATAAACTCTCCTGTGGTTGTGTGGGTGCACGTGAGCGTGAGTGTGTGTTCACAGGGGCCTGAGAGTGCCCTGGGCAGGCACTCACACAGGTTCCTCTACACATCCTGTGTGTGCTTACATGGGCACACGTGTGTGTACTTGTGTAGGTGTGCGCCCTGTGTGTCTGTGCTTTCTTGTCCACATAAGGATGTGTGTGCACCCTTGAGTCCGTGTACAGGGTGAGTGTGTGCCCCATGCATCTCTGTGTGGACTGTGGGCGCCTTTTCTCTGTGTGCCCAGGTGCCTGTGTCTGGATGTGCGTGTGTGCCCGGGGTGTTTGTGTTTGAATGTGTGTGTACCCTGTGTCCCTGAGTGCAGCTGTGTGTGCTGCATGTCTGTGTATGGGGGTATGTGTGTGTACCCTGAGTGTGCACGGGGGAGTAGGGGTGGCCTAGGAATGCTGACTGTCGGGCAGGTGTGTGGAGGTGGTGGTGGGTGAAAGGCCAGGTGTGGGGGCAGGGCTGGCTGCTGCCTCGGGGCTTGGTGGGCCCGTGAGAGGCTGGGCTCCACCCACTAGACTCCCCTGTTCTTGGCCCCCAGTTTAAGAGGCGAGTTCAGGAGTCCACTCAGGTGCTGCGGGAGCTGGAGATCTCCCTGAGGACAAACCACATTGGGTGAGCCAGGGCTCAGAGTTCCCTCTGGAGGGCCCGGGAGAGCTCTCCCTCCAGGCAGTCCCTGGGGCTTCCCTTGCTGATCCCCTGCTCAACACCCTCCTGGCCCCAAGATGCCTATGGGCCACCTCTGGGGGAGGGCGTCCAGGACAGCTGCCCTGCCTCCTCTCCTACCTACCCCTGGAGGCATTGGCTGGGCTGTGCATCCTGCCTGAGCCCCTAGCAACCCCGGGCAGTGCTGGGTCTATGACGGAGGCGGCTTGGTGTCTTCCCCAGGGCGGTGGGGGTGGGGGAGTGCACCCAGGGCCCCTGCCTGTTCTGGGCACCCACCCTGGGAAGGACCTCCTTCCTGGCTGGAACTCAGGGAGCCCTTGCCCCGCAGGTGGGTGCAGGAGTTCCTCAACGAGGAGAACCGTGGCCTGGATGTGCTCCTTGAGTACCTGGCCTTTGCCCAGTGCTCTGTCACGTAAGTCCCCCGCCCTGGCCCTCCTGCTGCTCCTTGGAGTCTTGGTCCGTCCCTGTACCTTGCCATTCCTCTGGTCACTTCCACGCAGTGCAGCCAAAGCCGACCCTGGAACCTGCCCTTGGCCTGGAACGATGCCTCTTCCTGAAGCCTGTGTGAATAGGGAGGGATGTATCTTGGGGTGGCCAGCTGGGACATAGTGTCTTACCCTTCTGTCCCCATTCCTTCTCCCCCTACTATGTTCCAGCATAGTGCCGAGAACACAGCCTCCTCTTCCTGCCCCCAGTCTCTCCTGCAGAACTGTCCCGTACCTTGTTCCCCCCACTCCTCTCTTCAGTGCCCCCGCAGTGCTGGCCTCCAGCCCCTCTCTGACCCCCAGGTATGACATGGAGAGCACAGACAATGGCGTCCCCAGCTCAGAGAAGAGCAAGCCCCTGGAGCAGTCCGTGGAAGATCTCAGCAAGGGCTCCCCGCCATCCTTGGCATCACAGCCCAAGAGTCGCCACCTGACCATCAAGTATGTGGGTCCCGCGGTGGGGTGATGGGGAGAATAGAGAAATCACCCCTAGACTGCTGCACCCAGCCAGCTTCCCTCTGGGCTCTCGGGGATGCAGGGAGGGTGGTCTGGCACTGGGGATCAGAGTAAGGGCCTCAAACAGAGCTTGGGACATGGGTGTGTTAATAAGCCTTCAGGGGTGGGCACATAGAGGCTGGAATCTGGGTGGGTCTGGAATAAGGAAGGGGTTTCTGGGTCAATGGGACCCCTCTTGTACCCATCTAACCCCAATTTTCTTCCATGCGGCCTCCAGGTGCCCCCCTTCTCCCCGGTACGTAGCTGCCTGGGGGCAGGTGCATGTCTGGTGGACTGCCGGGTGGTGGGGTAGGGTGAGGCCTTGGACTGATGCCCCTGGGTTTAGCTGCTGTGGATACGCCATCCCACCCTAACTTAGGGCCTCCTGTTGGGAGGTGGGGGGAGGGCAGGAGATGGCCCTGGAGCCTCATGTGGACACCCAGCTTCCTCTCTGCCTACTTTGGGTCTGGGGGACTAACTTCATATCAAGACCCAAACACTCACAACACCCACCTACCTTCCTTCCTTCATTGAGTAAGCATTTTTTAACATTCACAACGTATCGGGCATGGTAGCAGGTGCTCAGGAGACTGGTTACCCTGCCCTCGGGACTCCCTGGTCTAGTAGGGGACAGTGTGTGACAGGATGTCATGGAGGTGTGACTGGGAGCTCTGAGAAGAGAGGCGGCCGCTGCCTGGGGCATCAGGAACGCTTCCCAGGAGAGATGGCACCGGAACCTCATCTTATGACGAGGGCTTCACAGTCAGTGACAGGGACAGGGAAGGGCACTTCAGTCAGAAGGAAGAGCATGAGCAGAGAGAGACTCAGAGGCGGAGCTGAGCAACGGAGAGAGAAGTGTGATGTGGCAGGCAGAGGGGACTCCCAGTGCTGGGTGTGTGAGAGAGCTGTCAGGAGGACCTGACGTGGCCATCACAATTGGAAAGTCCTGCAACAGTGAAAAAATCACTTTAAAAATTTTTTTTTAAATTTTCAAAAAGATTTTACTTATTTACTTTTAGAGAGGAAGGGAGGGAGAAAGAGAGGGAGAGAAACATCAATGTGTGTTTGCCTCTCGCACGGCCCTACTCGGGACCTGGCCTGCAACCCAGGCCTGTGCCCTGACTGGGAATCGAACCAGCGACCCCTTGCTTCCCAGGCCAGCACTCAATCCACTGAGCCACACCGGTCGGAGCAAAATCATGATTTTTAGCAAAGAGTCATCAAACACACATAGAGCACCCACTCTGTGCCAGGCACAGCTCTGAGCACATGCCACCATCCCAACGACTCTATCAGGGAGGTGCTATTATCATTCCTGTTTTAAAAATGAGGAAACTGAGGCACAGGGGGATTCAGCAGCTTGACCAGTCAGTGGGGAGCTGGGATGTGAGTCAGAATTCAGAGTCCAACTCCCAAGATGGAAGAGAAGCCCATGGGGCCGGAAGCAGAAGCGCCCCCTTGTGGAGGGCGTTTCTGCGGCGGTTCCCAAGCATTGACTGTCTTTTCTTAGGGGCTCTCCACGCCCACAGCACAGTCACCCTTCTGAAAGCCATGCTGCTGTTAAGGGTCTCTGCTTTCCCGATCCCCTGCTCACAGCCTTCCCTGCATGCCAGCCCCAGGCCTTGGGGCTGAGGACGCCTTCCTGCCCTCGGCCAGCCTCTTTGGCTGGGTAGCTGTGCCCGCCTCTTGTCCCAGAGGCCCTCTGAGTGGTGGGAGGGACTGGGAAGCTGGGTTTGGGGCTCTGACCCCTGTCGCCCTCTCCGCACCCCACCCAGGTTGACCCCGGCCCACAGCAGGAAGACCCTGCGGAATTCCCGCATCGTCAGCCAGAAGGATGACGTCCATGTCTGCATCATGTGCTTGCGGGCCATCATGAACTACCAGGTTGGTCGGCCAGGCTGGTTCCCACCCGGGCCGCCCGAGCTGCCGAGGTTCTGGGACCACCAGTGCCCAGAGCCTGTCCCCTGCTGGAGAACCGGGGCATCTGGGCTGTTGGCTCAGGGTCTTGAGGGGAAGCCCAGATTTCTGGCCCTTCCTGGTCAGGTCCCCTAGAGCACCCCGGACATGACTGGGAGTCTGGGTGTGTGTGCCTCACGTGGGGACCTAAGCATACCCACACAGCCCTGGGTCATTTCACCTGGAGGGGTGCTTAGTGAGGCTGGGCCTCCCTCCCTCAGCCAGCCTTTGAGGACTCACTGTGTGCAGGGGCTGAGTCCTGGCACTGACTTTTGAACAAACCAAGGTATTTAAAAAGAGGCACCGGGCTTTGGCAGAAGAGCTCGTGGGTGGATATAAAGAACTCCCTAATCCTGAGGGCAGTTAGAGACCAGAACGGCATGGTGCTGGCAGTCCTGGGGGTCTGCCTGGAGCTGCTGACCTCTCCCCTGTCTCCCAGTCTGGCTTCAGCCTCGTCATGACCCACCCAGCCTGTGTCAATGAGATCGCTCTGAGTCTCAACAACAAGAACCCCAGGTGAGGTCCGGGCCCCTAACCTTCTCCACATCCAGATTCTCCTGCTACTTAACCCTGTGCCTCCTCTGCCCCACCCCCTGCCCCCCATTCTCAGGACTGCTGCTCCGGCTCATTCCACCCCCGCCCATCGGCTTCCCCATCCGCTGAGTGCCAGGCCCTGCACACCCTTGCTGCGGGATCTGTTGCTCTCGAGGGACAACCTGCCCTTCTCTCCCCAGAACCAAGGCTCTGGTGCTGGAGCTGCTGGCGGCTGTGTGCCTGGTGCGGGGCGGGCACGACATCATTCTTGCAGCCTTTGACAACTTCAAGGAGGTACTGGGGGCCCCACCCAAAGATGTCCTTGTCCTTGTCCTCTAGAGTTGCTCAGCGCCCCGAGGCTGGCAGTCGTGGCCTCTGCTGGGGGTGTTGGGTGGACATTTGGGGAACACAGTGTAGGGACGATCCGGGGTGGGGAAGTTCCGAAGAGAAGGTGCAGAATCATATGGAGGCACTGCCTGGGGCGACAGGGACAGTTACGGACATCCGCTGACCCTCAGCCTTTTCAGATCTAAGCTGAACTTGACCTGTACATCTCACAGTTGCTGACTCTGGTTAACTGGCTCACGAGAAGTAAATGCTTGAGAGTATGACGCAGAAGGCAGCACACAGCAGTCATTCCTTTAACGAGTATCGAGCACCTTCTGTGTGTTAGGCACAGACTGGGCACTTGACATACATTGGTGATCAGTGAACGAAAGAAATAACGTCCACTGGCAGGGACCCCCGGCCAGTGTGGCTCGGTTGGTTGGGAGTTGTCCTGCAAACTGAAAGGTCGCCGGTTCGATTCCAGGTTGGGGCACAAACCTGGGTTGCGGTTGGGGTGCGAGTAGAAGGCAACCAGTAGACGATTTTTTCCTCTCTCTCGCTCACACACATTGATGTCTCTCTCCTCTTCCTTCCTCCCTTTCCCTCTCTCAAATCAAACATTAAAATGAAGTTTAAAAATTTTTGGAAAAGAAGAAATAAGGCAGGGAAAGACAGATAAACAACAATAATAAATGAGCAAACTGCATGTTCGACAGTGATGAATGTCATGAGGAGAGAGTCAGGGCCGCCGTTGGGGGAGAGGAGCCGGTCACAGGGTGGGCACGGAAGCCTCCGTCGGAAGGCGAGATTTGAGCAAAGCTGTGAAGGAAGTGAGGGACTTGGCGTGGCAGCCGGGGCCTCTCAAGCAAGAGCATGCCAGACAGATGGGTCAGCAGTGCGAATGCCTGAGGGGGGAATGTGCCGCACGCCAGTGTGGCCCGAGGGGAGTGAGGCATGGGGAGGGCTGGGGGAGATGGAGGGAAAGTGGAGGTTTTCAGCAGAATGTGGCCTTAGGTTTAACTTGAGAGGAGCCTTCAGAGACTGGAGGGTAGCAGCTGGAAGGCGGCTCAGGTGGTGTGCCCCTGGGCCCCGCAGTGACAGCCATGCTCCCTCCCAGGTGTGTGGGGAGCAGCACCGCTTTGAAAAGCTGATGGAATACTTCCGGAACGAAGATAGCAACATCGACTTCATGGTGAGCTCAGGGGCGGAGCCTGGGCTTGAGTGTCGCAAAGTGTGAGGGCTGGTGGCTGGTGGCGGAGGGGTGGATGTGATGTCAGAGGGGGGAGGCTGGAGGCGGGTGACATGGGGGAGAAGTGGGTAGGGACCAGGCTGGGTTAGTGGAGTGAGACGTGCACAGAGGGAGGGGGCCGTGGGAGGTAAGTGGAAGGCAGAAGGCGCTGAGGACCCCCCACCCAGAGGATCACAGACCTGCTCATGTCTCCCACCCCCCAGGTAGCCTGCATGCAATTCATCAACATTGTGGTACACTCAGTGGAGAACATGAACTTCCGTGTCTTCCTACAATATGAGTTTACCCACCTGGGCCTGGACTTGTACTTGGAGGTGAGCCCTGCACTCTCCCTCAGACTGAACCATCTGCCCATTGCAGAGAATCGCTCGGTGGTTGGCAGCATGGGTGTTGGGGTCAGGCAGGCCTGGGTTCAAATCCTGGCTCTGCCACTTCCTAGCCCATGTGACTTTGGAGAGGTTCCTTCTCTCTGAGCCTCAGTTTTCCCATCTGTAAAACAGGAGAATCTTAGAGATAATAATGATTCTCAGTAGGATGGTGTCTGCCACATACTAGGTGCCCAGCCCATGGCGCCTGGCGCTGGAACAGGCTCTAGGTGGCCCCGGTCTGGCTCCGGGAGCACATAAAGGAGGGTGCAGAGACACTGGGCAAACGTGAGAGCCGGCTCACCTTGGGTGGGTCCCGGTCACGGGGGCGTTCTTTGCCCTGGGGAAGGCGGGCAAAGGTGTTTCCCGGCCTGAGCGGAGAAGCTGCTTCTTTCCTCTCTAATGCCTTTGGGAGGCTTCCTAGAGGAGCAGAGCCTTTGGGATTGGATTTACTTTATTTATTTACATTTTCAAATTTACCGTTATTCTGTTACAGTTGTCTCAATTTTTCCCCTTTGCCCTCCTCTGCCCAGCCTACCCCCCTCTCACAGTCAGTCCCTACACTGCTGTCCATGTCCATGGGTCACTCATACATGTTCTTTGACTGACCCCTCCCCCTTCTTTCCCCCATTATCCCCCTCCCCCTCCCCTCTGGCAGCTGTCAGTCTGTTCCATGTTTCCAAGTCTCTGGTTCCAGTTTGCTGGTTAGTTTGCTGTTCATTAGATTCCTCTTATAGGTGAGATCATACAGTGTTTGTCTTTCACTGCCTGCCTGGCTTATTTCACTTAGCATAATAGTCTCCAGTTCCAATTATGCTGTCACAAAGGGTAGGAGCTCCTTCTTTCTTTTTGCTGAATAGTATCCATTGTGGAAATGTACCACAGTTTTTTAATCTACTCATTTACTGGTGGGCACTTAGGCTGTTTCCAGCACTTGGCCATTGTAAATAGTGCTGCTATGAACATAGGGGTGCATACGTTCTTTTGAATTGGTGATTTGGGATTTTTAGGATACATTCCCAGCAGTGGAATTGCTGGGTCAAAAAGCAGTTCCATTTTTAGTTTTCTGAGGAAATTCCATACTGTTTTCCACAGTGGCTGCACCAGTCTGCATTCCTACCAACAGTGCACTAGGGTTCCCTTTTCTCCACATCCTCTCCAACACTTGTTGTTTGTTGATTTATTAATGATGGCCATTCTGACAGGTGTGAGGTGATATCTCATTGTGATTTTAATTTGCATCCCTCTGATGGCTAGTAATGCTGAGCATCCTTTCATATGTCTATGGGCCCTCTGTATGTCCTCCTTGGAGAAGTGTCTATTCAGGTCCTTGCCTACGTTTTAATTGGATTGTTTGTCTTCCTGGTGTTGAGTTGTACGAGTTCTTCATATATTTTGGAGATGAAACCATTGTCTGATGTATCATTGGCAAATACGTTCTCCCATGCAGCCGGTTCCCTGGGATTGGATTTGTTAAAGCCAGGATTAACAGCAGGCTAGGGTACTATATCTACACAGTGGAATATTATTCAGCCGTAAAAAAGGAATGAAATACTGAAACATTCTACAATAGAGATGAGCCTTGAAAACTTTACGATAAGTGAAAGAAGCCAGACATAAAACACCCCATGGTGTATGATTCTTTTACATAAAGTGTCCAGAATAGATAAGTCCATAGAGACAGCAGATCGGCGTTTGCCACGGGTGGGGAGGAGGGAACGGGGAGTGACCGCTGACGGGGACAGCGCTTCTTGGTGGGGTGATCAAAATTAGATAGTGATGGTTGTGCAACCTTGTGAGTATACTAAAAACGACTGAATTCTACAGTTTGAAGGAGTGAATTTTGGTCTATGGAATTATATCTCAATAAAAAATAAGGGAGGGGAAAACAAGCCGGCTAGGGCCCAGGCCCCTTCCCGCGGCTGTGGCGGTGACGGGAGGTGCTGGAAAGGCCCCTCCCTCACGCCGAGCCCCGCCCGCCTTCCGTCTGGGAGACAGAGGCTGCGGCTCACGGAGAGCGACAAGCTGCAAGTGCAGATCCAGGCCTACCTGGACAATGTCTTCGATGTGGGCGTGCTGCTGGAGGACACGGAGACCAAGAACGCCGTGCTGGAGCACATGGAGGAGCTGCAGGAGCAGGTGACCCTGGTGAGAGCTGCCCCTGAACTCGGCCCAGAACACCACACCGGCATCAGGCACCGGGCCTGACACTGGCACGCCCACCTGGCTCCCGAGTTTGACCTTGAATATAAACCCTAAATCCTCTGGGCGTCTCTCAGTGAGTGTTCGTGGAGCCCCTACCCTGTGCTGAACCTCTGAGGAGGGCAGGCCCCCCCCCCCCCGCCCCCCGTGTGCCTGGACCCCGGGCCCGACTTGGGTGGAACGTCAAGCCTGAGGCGCCGCCCAGCTCAGTTTCCTCTTCACCTACCTCCCCCCATCAGTGGTACCCTGGATTCCCCTCCTGAGAGAATTTTAGTGTCCTCAGTGCCTCATCCATTTGGACTCAAGTGCCAAGCTCGGCCCACCGGCATCTGGGCTGAGAGCGTCAGGAAGCCTCCCCCAGCCCGCCAGGCGTGTCTGATGCCTCCCCCTCACTGGTGGTGACAGTGCCCGGCAGCGGGTGGGAACTCACCATGTGTCGTGTGCCACAGCTGACAGAGCGGCTTCGGGACGCGGAGAACGAATCCATGGCCAAGATCGCGGAGCTGGAAAAGCAGCTAAGCCAAGCCCGAAAGGAGCTGGAGACCCTGCGGGTGAGGCTGGGGGCAAGGGTCAGGCCCGGGGTGACATGGGCTCCCAAGAACAGACCAGTTGGGGCTTCTAGGCTTGATACCTCCCTCCACTCTGGCAAGAGGATGGGGCTCAGTGCCAGGCCTGTGGGCGGGCACTGACCCCCCCCCCCCCCCCCGGGGCTTGCAGGAGCGCTACAGCGAATCCACTGCCATGGGCGTCTCCAGGCGTCCGCCCGAGACCGAGAAAGTGCCTGCCGCTGCCCCGGCGAGGCCCTCGGCCCTAGAGCTGAAGGTGGAGGAGCTGGAGGAGAAGGGGTTAATCCGTATCCTGCGGGGGCCTGGGGATGCAGTCTCCATCGAGATCCTCCCGGTCACTGTGGCAACTCCAAGCGGCAGTGACGCCCCAACTCTGGGAGTGCCCACCGGTTCCCCCAGCCCAGGTGAGCAGGAGCGCCCAGCTGGGTGGGGTAGCGTGGGGGAACCAGGGCCTGGAGAGGGAGCCTAAGGCCACCGCCTGCAAGAAGACTTGGGAAAAATAGGTTTGGGTTGTGGGCGCTGCTCAGGTAGGTGCGGATGGGCAGGAAACGGGACCCATGCGCATGCGTGTGGTGGGGAGGCGGAGACGAGACCACCCGAGGCTAGAAGTTGACACCTCCTTCTCCTTCCCCATTCTCTGTACTCCCGCCCACCTGCAGCAGAGACAGTTTCCGAAGCAGCAGCCCCGCCCCCACCACCTCCGTTGCCTGGCCAACCCTCCCAGCAGGAAGCCCCACTCGGGGTGCCCCCATTGGCCCCGCCCCTCCCAGGCAGCTCGGAGCCCCCGCCACCTCCACCGCTGCCAGGCCTGTCGCCCCCACCGCCACCGCCGCCACCACCACCGCCTCCTGGCACAGATGGGCTGGTGCCTCCGCCACCTCCACCGCCTCCGGGAGGTCCCCCTGATGCTGTTGGAGGGCCCAGCCCAGAAACGGGCACCGGTGAGTGGACCACCCAGGGCTGGGAGTAGAAGGAGGCTGGGACCCTGGCCTTAGTGTCCTCAGGACTCTCCTGCTACTTCCTGCCGGCCCTGCCAGCCCTTGCTGGGCCCCGGTGCCCTCCAGCCACCCCACCCTCTGCAGCCCCCATACTCACCATTCCCTCCTGGTCCCAGGGGTGAAGGCCAAGAAACCCATCCAGACCAAGTTCCGAATGCCGCTCTTAAACTGGGTGGCCCTGAAACCCAACCAGATCTCCGGTACCGTCTTCACTGAGCTCAACGATGAGAAGGTGCTGCAGGTGCGTATGGCCTCGCTTGTTGTCGGGTGGGCACCAGAGGGGGGGCTTGCCTGATCATGCTGGGCGCTCAGAGTGGTCGCCTCCTCTGCCCCATTTTGCAATGACGACACGGAGCCCAAGGATGGGCAGTAAGCCAAGCCGGATTAGCGAGTCTGGGAGGCCGTGCATCCTGGCTCCTGCGGAGGCTTTCCCTTTCATCCCCGACGAGGGGCGCATCCCTCCTCCCTGTCTGGCCTGTCTCTCCTCCTTCCGGTCCCCTCCACCATCTTCCCACAAACAACCCGGGCTTCAGCCCTTCCAAGTGCACTTTGTTTTTCAAAAGGCACGCGTTCTCTGGCCTCCAAGCCATTGCTCAGGCTGTTCCCTCTGCCTGGAATGCCCTTCCTTTCCCCTGTTTGCCCCTGGGCAATTTAGCTCTTCCTTCAGCTGTAACTGCTTGGACTCTGAGTTGGGTACTGCTCCTCCTCCTCTTCCTCAGTGCTCCCTGTGCTTCCCCTGCACCCCCAGCAGGGCCTGTAGTCAGGCTGAGTTACTGGTTTGTTTCTCTGCCAGTGGCCAGGTCAGGGCAGGGTCGGTGGCTCTAGTACCGAGCATGGTGATCAGCCAGGAACGTACTAGACCCCAGCCCACCCAGCCCTACTTCCTGTCCCTGCGCCCTCAGGAGCTGGACATGAGTGACTTTGAGGAGCAGTTCAAGACTAAGTCCCAAGGTCCCAGCCTGGACATCGGCGCTCTCAAGAGTAAAGCAGCCCAGAAGGCCCCCAGCAAGGCCACACTCATTGAGGCCAACCGGGCCAAGAACCTGGCCATCACCCTGCGCAAGGGCAACCTGGGGGCTGACCGCATCTGCCAGGCCATCGAGACGTGAGTGCCGTGGGCTTGTGGCCACCCCAGCCCTTCTGCTAGTCCAGGGCTGTAAAAGAACCTAGTAAAAGAGCCCCAGGTATGGGACAGAGCTCGCCAAGCTTTATATCAACCCTGGTCAGGGACTAGGGTGGGGAACCTTATTCCCATTTTCAGGCGGAGAAACTGAGGCCGTACTGTGAGGTCATGCCCACGCGGAGATGTTCCCATCCCCTCCCTGCCTCCTTGCCCAGCTGTAGGCACTCAGGCTCAGGCGTTTCAGCTGGACATCTGCCACTGATGTATGATGGGGATCCCAGGCTTCCCAGTTGCCAACTTCCCTCGACTCCGATCTCTTGTTCCCTGAAGCTGTTGGCAAATAGCAAATCCTTAAGTTCATTTATTCAATCAAGGAAGGGCAGGGGATCTGGTGGGTGTGGAGCAATACCTCCCGCTCTGCCTCCAGGTACGACCTCCAGGCCCTCGGCTTGGACTTCCTGGAGCTGCTGACCCGCTTCCTGCCCACGGAGTACGAGCGCAGCCTCATCGCCCGCTTCGAGAAGGAGCAGCGGCCAATGGAGGAGCTGTCAGAGGAGGATCGCTTCATGCTGCGCTTCAGCCGCATCCCGCGCCTGCCAGAGCGCATGACCACGCTAACCTTCCTGGGCAACTTCCCGGACACTGTCCAGCTGCTCATGCCGGTGTGGGCGGGGCAGGCAGAGTGGTGTGGGCGTGGCCTGGGTGGAGGATGGGGCGGAGCCTGTCCCAAGCCTGGGCTCCAGGATGGCATTTGAGTGCCTTTGAGCCTCCTACGGGCTTGCTCCTACACAGCCCCAGCTGACTTCACCTCCCCATTCCCTCCCCCAGCAACTGAATGCCGTCATTGCAGCCTCAATGTCCATTAAGTCCTCTGACAAACTCCGCCAGATCCTGGAGGTGAGTGAGAGCTCAGGGCAAGGGTGTGGGAGGTAGGGTCCGCCCTGACTCCTTGCCTGTTCTGGGGCATTAGGGGGAGACTCAGGCCCCGCCCTGCACATCTAGGATGCAACAAATATACTGTTCCCACCTCTCACATACAGGCTCAGGGTGGGGGTGGAGGCCATGTACAGGGTGGGGGCAAAAGAATAAACTGTCGGAGTTTATTCTTGCATTACTTATTTTATTCAAAAGTGGATACAGCTGGAAACCTACTTTTGCCCCGCCCCGTAGACAGCGTCACACCTCAGACCCTGCCCGAGGGCTCAGCCCCTCTGGGGGTTACTGTGTAATCAGCAGAGCACCCACAGCTGCTCAGTGGGGTCCAGGGAACCGGTAGAAATGGCTGTTAGAGAGGTGGCGATTCCGCAGCCTGGGAGGAGACGTTGGCAGCACAGTTTGGGGTAGGAATAGCAGAAGATAACATTGGGCGTGCCATGGTGTTAGCCGTGCACATGTGCCAAACATGAACACATGCATGTGCGTGTGTCACGGACCCCAGGGGTCCACGGAGGACTGCCGTGAGGGCTGAGTTTGAGGCTTGCTCTTTGCCACCTGTTCGTGTGCAATCTGTGCCTCAGGGCATTTCCCCAGCCCGCGCCCTGCTGAGCTCTCCCGCCTCTCCTAGATTGTCCTGGCCTTCGGCAACTACATGAACAGCAGCAAGCGTGGGGCGGCCTATGGCTTCCGGCTCCAGAGTCTGGATGCGGTGAGGGGCGAGAGAAGGGGTTCCTTGGCTCGGGTGATGGGGAGGAGGGCTGGTGGCCTGTGGCTTATAACAGGTCCTCACGCAGCTGCTGGAGATGAAGTCGACTGACCGAAAGCAGACGCTACTGCACTACCTGGTGAAGGTCATTGCTGAGAAGTACCCACAGCTCACAGGCTTCTACAGTGAACTGCACTTTCTGGACAAAGCAGGCTCAGGTATGGGTGGGTTGTACTCCCTGCCCACTCTCGTCCTTGGCAGGGGCTCAGCCCTGGGGATTGATACGGGCTGGGAGAAAGCGAGGGGCCCACGGGATGTAAATGGGCGGGAATGCTGCCTCTCTGATTCCCCGCCTCTCTACTGCCCCGCCCCCCAGTGTCCCTGGACAGCGTCCTAGGCGATGTGCGTGCCCTGCAGCGAGGCATGGAATTGACCCAGCGGGAGTTCGTGCGGCAGGATGACTGCTTGGTGCTCAAGGAGTTCCTGAGGGCCAACTCGCCTACCATGGACAAGCTGCTGGCGGACAGCAAGACAGCTCAGGTGGGCTGGGGCCGCCTGGCCCTGGAGGTGGGAGGGTGGGGGTGCGCTATGAAAGGCTACAGAGGTGGGGTTGAGTAACCAAGGCTTGGAGTGGCGTGGCCACAGCTGGGACACGTTGAGGGGTGGAGTAGGAATGAGGGGTCACCTGCCAGGAGAAGCAGAGATGGAGTGGCTGGTGTGTTAATGGCTGGGGGGGGCCGCGTACAGAGCTGTGGGCAGGCGTCGAGGGGTCCATACTGATGGGGCCGACGGGCTGTGTCTGCAGGAGGCCTACGAGTCTGTGGTGGAGTACTTCGGGGAGAACTCCAAGACCACGTCCCCCTCCATGTTCTTCTCCCTCTTTAGCCGCTTCGTCAAGGCCTACAAGGTAGGTGTTTCTGGGGGGCAGGCTGGCACCACTGCGGGGCACTGCGGCCTGTCCATGCGGGCAGAGGGAGGGGTAAGTGAGGGAGACCTCAGCTCATGGAGACCTGCCATGGCCCCTCAGAAAGCCGAGCAGGAGGTGGAGCAGTGGAAGAAAGAAGCTGCTGCCCAGGAGGCAGGCACCGAGACCCCAGGCAGAGGGGAACCCTCAGCAACCAAGGTAAGCAGCTGCCCCTGAGCCTGGTCCTGGGGTGCAGGGGTGCTTGGCGTCCTCACCCTAAAGATCCAGCATGCTTCCGCTCAATCATTTTCACTGACAGACCCTGCCCAAGGCGAGTTGCCTGGGATGGGAATGGGTTCCTTCTGCTCAAGCCGGCAGTGGGGGCTGGCTCTGGGGGACCAGGCAGGGTTTGGCGGTGTGGTGGGGAGGGGATCCTGAAACTGCAGCTCCACACCCTCCCCGCCCCCCAGTCCCCGCCCAAGGTCCGGCGGCAGCAGATGGACCTCATCTCTGAGCTGAAACGGAAGCAGCAGAAGGAGCCACTCATCTACGAGAGTGACCGGGATGGGGCCATTGAAGATATCATCACAGGTGAGGGCTTGGCCGTGGCAGGCGAGTACCTGGTCTGTCCGCCTGTGCTTCCTCCATCCACCTCCCCACCTGGGCGTCTGGCTGCCTCACTGCCTCTTTGCTACTTTTTCTATCTTTTTCTTCTCCCCACTCCTCCCTCCTAACCCTCCTCAGTGCTCAAGACAGTGCCCTTCACGGCCCGCACTGGCAAACGGACATCCAGGCTCCTCTGTGAGGCCAGCCTGGGAGAGGAGCTCCCCCTCTAGCTCTCAGGTACCTGGGTGGCCTGGCCTCTGAGTCCAGTGGCTTAGTCCCGAGGGCCCGTGGGGGGACTGAGGCCTGTTGCCATCCCCTGAAGTGGCCACGCATGCTGGGATGTGTTTGAGGGGGTTTGGTCAACATAAACAGGTGCCCTCCTCAACGCGCACAACCCGGGTCCCTGGAAGGGTGAGGCCCGTGCCCCCGAGGGGTGGTCCCAGCCTCGGGCAGACTCCTTCCTGAAGAGTGAATGCGCTGTCTCCTCTCTGCCAGATCTTCGGAATCAGCCCTACATCCGCGCAGACACAGGCCGCCGCAGTGCTCGCCGGCGACCCCCTGGACCCCCAATGCAGGTCACCTCGGACCTTTCGCTGTAGCTGCTATTTCCGCAGATGGACTTTGGGGGTGGGGGAGGGGGCTAGCCAGGGCACAAGGAAGGGGGTCTTCAGCTCGGCTGGGCCGGGCAACCCCTCTGCCACTGTCCCCTGCTGTGGGCCCACCTCAAATGGGCCCTCGCACCCTCATCTTGCTACAGGGGACAGGATCGCTGGCCCCTCCCCCCAAATAGCCATACTGTACTTAGCCTCAGCGGGAGACTGGCCCGTAACTTATAAAGTGCAACCTCACCCCTACCCGGCCTCCGGGGACTCTCCATGGAACTTATTTTTGTACAAGATTAATAAAGATGTTTGCAAAAGATCTGCATCCGCTCCGTGCCTCCCGCTACATTCCAGCCTGTTTCATTCAGCAAATGCTTTACTTGTACTAGTTCTTTGTAGCAGATATCTGTAAACAGGCAGGCGAAGGGGAGTAGGGCTGCTTTTGCACTAGAGTTGGCGGGGAGGGAGCCAGCTTCCAGCGGCGCGTATCCTCTACTGGCTGGTGCGAGAACCCTGCGGGAGCTGGAGGGTCCAGCCAGTTATTCGGGATGGACACGCTGGGTTAGCTTTCCCTCAGTCCGCCTTAGTGCCTACCCCATCCTGTTTCTACTGGTGCGCTTCCTACCGCCGGGTATCTGCTTGGCCCGCCCCTGCCTGCAAGCCCCGCCCACAACCCTGCAAACACGCAGTGGCCCGCTGCCCGGCTCCACCCCCACCCCTACCCCTCCCGCGTGCTTCCACCTGGGTTGCACTGCCTCTGGTTAATCCTGGGCTCCGGGTGGCTGGAGGTGTAGGGCTTGGGAAATCGGACTTCGGAGCTTGGAGCCAACTTAGGTATCTCAGAGTAGGGGCTGAAGGAATCTGGGGTGGGGAAGCCAGTAAGAGAAAGGAGGGCCAGTCCTAAGAATGGGGCCTGAGTGAGAGTCCTCACTCCTGCGGGTGCCCCCAGCCCCACCAAGGGGTGCACCTGCTTTGTGCAGTCCGTGCAGCAGGCTCGCCAGCTGGGCGTGGGAAAGGCCACTGACCCGCTCAGCCTGGCAATAGAAGTTGAGGCCGCGGTGACTGCCCTCTACGCAGCTTTGGCGCCGCGAACTGCTCTGCCAGCCTGGGGTCAGCAGCAGAGCCTGCTGCTTCTTGGAGTAATAGCTAGAAGGGGAAAAGTGGAGCAACCGCCTTAGACACCGCCTCCACACGCCCCCTGCACTCCCCCGCAGCCCCATCTCACAGGAGGGGAACCAAAGCAGGACAGGGCGCCACTTGTGTCTGGCCTGGGGCCCGTCGCTGGGGCCCAGGACACTGACCCAGAATTCAGGGCTCCCCTCTCTGGGGCAGGAACATCAGGGAACCCTTGCATGGGGCAGAGGCTGCTTCCCAGGATCCCGGGCCCTGAAGCTGGGTACATTTGTGCCCACCTCATCACCTCCCGCACTGACTTGTAGGGCACAAAGCCCTGCCTTATCAGCTTGAACAGCGTCTCTAAGAAGAGGGTCTGCAGGCCTTGGGGGTCCCAGACTTGGCTGTTTCTCACTTGGCCTGGTGTCAAAGAACATGGGGGAGGGTAAGGAGGCCCCTCCCTGGAGCCAGGCCCATCCCGCGCCACCAGCCCCACCATTCACCCAAGTACTGAGCGAGGCGGTGGTTGTTGGTGAAGACACCCAGGAAGTCTTTGAAGCCTACAGTTCCATCACCTGGGAAGAGAGAGGAGGGGGTGCTGTGGGTGCCTGCCCCTGCCGCAGGCCTACCCTGTATAAGCATTAGGGGCTGGGTTAGCAAAGCCAAGTGTCAACCCTGGCAGAAAAAGGAGAGGCCACGGTGACCTCGGAGAAATAGCCCTTGCCGGAGGGAAGTCCCAAGTCAGAATGAGGATTATTAACACAGCAGAAGTGTCTAGAGGTTATGGGGTAGGCGTGTTGATCAGGACAGGCTTCCTGGAAGAGGAGACTTTAAAGTAGGACCAGGCTAGGGATTCTGTGGGCAAGGGAGGTGTTCTTGAGGGCCAGAGATGGGGGAGGAAGAGGGGGCAGAGGATGGGGCACCCACCGTCCAAGTCTGCCTGCCGCAGGGCCTCACGTATCAACCCTGGGCTCAGTCGGATACCTGCGGCGTGCAGGGCGGCTCTCAGGCTGCGCATGCCCACAGTGCCGGTCCGACTGGAGCTGAACAGCTCGAAGATGTCCTGGAACGCTGCAGGCAGGAAGGGGGGCAGGCAACAAGGTGAACCGCAGATCTGTCCCCCCCGCTCAGAGCGGACTGAGGACTTGGGTCATTCCAACCCCCTGGGCACGATCACTTCCGATGTAAAGAACCACCTTGGCTGCTGTGTTGACAGTTTAGTGCCCATTCAATTTTCTTGCCCCAAACTCATGTTTGGACATGTTTGTATGAAAATCATTCAAAACTCATGTCCAAGGTCACGCCCCCAGCAGGGGCCATGCTGGGCTTTGGGCTCCGGCAGTCTGAGTCTGGTTGCGGAGCAAAAATGCTTCGAGGCTGCAGGAACCCCGCTGGCACCTGGCATGTAGCGGGCACAGGAAATTACTATTTAAAAAATTTCTTTATTTAGAGGGAAGGGAGGGAGAAAGAGAGGGAGAGAAACATGGATGTGTGAGGGATACGTCGATTGGTTGCCTCGAACACGCCCCCAACCGGGAACCTGGCCCACAGCCCAGCATGTGCCCTGACTGGGAATCGAACCAGTGACCTTTCAGTTTGCAGGTTGGTGCTCAGTCCACTGAGCCATGCCAGCCAGTGGACATAAAATCATTGATGAATAAAGTGATTCTGCTTTGCGGGACCTTTACCAATATCAAGGCATGATCTTTGGGGGGCACTGGGGTCCCCAGATGTCAAAGGGTTTCTTCTACCACAGCTTCCACAGCCCCAGACCCAAGGGGTGTTGGGGACTCAAGTTCGTTTTTTTTTTTCATCATTTCCCCCAATACTCTTTTTCCCTTCCTTCTTCCAGCCTGTTCATCCACCCATTCATCCATCCATCTACCATCCAAATACCTTCGTGTTCACCAATCCATCCCTCCCTTCATCTTCACACCACACACACACACACACACCAGTGAACCCTGGGGTTGTACAGACGAGCAAATTAGACCGGCACGATTACAACACAATCGGTTTTCCTCGGTGACCCCAGCCTCTGGGCAGGCAACCCCTCGTAGGTCTACTCTGAGCACCCCAGATTTTTCTCCCTGCTCCCGGCCATGGGGCCCTCACCTGACAGCTGCTGGGGTGTCAGTGGTGGCAGGTTCTTGTCTGCAAAGCTGCCTCAGAGAAAGAGGTTGGGGAGGCCTTCGCACCTGCTGCAGGGAGGTGCCAGGGCCAGGCGGGCCTTTCCCCAAACCCAGCACCCCACGCCTGGCCTCCAACCCCTGTCCTCACCTCTGAGACCCAGCACGTGAGCCTGACCCTACGAAATGGATCGAGGCCAGGTCTTTGGACTCCCTGGCTTTCCGTGAGGCCTGCTCCGTCCCCGTGGCCACGGCAGCTGCTGGCTCTCTCAGCCTCCCGTTCTGTGTCCTGCCGGCCTGCCCCTCTCCTGGGTCTCGCGTGAGCAGTATCTGAGGCTTCTGTGAAGGCCTTGGAGGTGGGGAGAAGACACTCCCCACTAGATTGCTAAGATTCCAGGGGACCCAGGACCAGGCTTCCTCCCAGGACCCCCCACATCAGCCGTGTGCACCCACCGTCTATGCAGGGGGTTCAGGGGACAGTGGCCTGTAGTACTAGTGCGCCCTCCCCTAGCCCTAGTCACCTGTGCGTTCTCTGTGCCTGCAGCGACCTCTTGGTCTTCTGCCCTCTGCTACCTGAAAGGCAGGGCCACAGGCTCGAAGGCTGGTCCGGCGCCCCAGGCCTGGAGCGCCCAGGATGCCTCTGTGGTGGATTTTAACATCTTTTGGCAGGGGCACCCTCTCTCCCTCATCTCTCTGCTGGGCAACCTGCTGCTTTACTCTTTTGAGTTTCTGACTCTCTTAAGGCACCTGAGTCTGCACCGCCACTCCGGAAGCTAAGGCAGGAGGCAGAGGCCCGCAGGGGAAAGCAGCCAGCCCCAGCGTCCTAGAGTCAGGGTGTGGGAGGGTGGGGTCCAGCCCCAGGTGGGCTGTGGCCTGTCTGACCACAGCTGCCCTGGGAGGAAAGGGTTCCTTTCTCCCAACTGTGCAAATCCACAAACCACAGGAAAAGAAGAGTCCGTGAAGGTTGGTCCCAACCGCTGGATGGCACCTCTGGCCCAGCCTGTCCTGGACACTCACCCAGCATATCCTCCTTTTCCCTCCTTCCAGCCTCCTGCCCCTTTCTCCTGTGGCCCCCAGTCCATTCTTAACTGACCACCCCTTCCTCACTCCCCTCTCCCAGACCCTGGGTACCCCCCTTCCCAGCCCCCTCTCCAGGTGGACCAGGCTCTTTAGTCCCCGCGAGGCTGGGCTTCCACTTCACAGGGCGCCTGGGCGCAGAGTGGCCCTCGAGGCTGGGCACGGCACTGCCATGCCCTCTCCCTCCCTGACTTTCGTCCTCACGCCCCCGGCCAGCCCCGCACTCAGAATTCCCTTCCCTCCTTTGCTGCCATCTCCCTCCTCTCCCAGAACGCTTTCCGCACTGTCCACTTCCCCTTGATCTGGGGAGGCTTGTGCATTTTGTGTGCGTGGTCAGTACATGCATGTGTTGGTGTGCGTTTGTGTGCATGACACGTATGGAGCATGCTCTACATGTAGATGTGTGATGTGAGTGCCCGTCTGCGTGACGTTCTGGTCAGCTGAGGGCGTGTGCGTGCACGCACGTGTGTCTGGGTTGCAAGCTCTTACTGCGTGGCTCTCCCCTGCATTTCGAGGTGACTCCAGCTCAGGGCTGTGGAGCCCAATTCCTCCAGCTTTGTTCTTTCCCTGCTTCCAGCCCCTGGACCCTGTCCCTTCCCCTGCCAAGCCTTCCCCATGGGGAGAAGCAAGGAGAAAGAGCTCCCTTCAGACTCGCTTTCTAACCTGCCACCCCTGCCCCCCAGGAGACACTGTCCTCGGATGATCGGAAGGCCTGTTTTGTAACCTAAGGAGGTGCAGCCTCAGAGAGGGCACTGCGTCCTCCCGAGACTGGACTTGACTGGTCATGAGCCCGTTGCAGGTGGGAACGTCTAGGCAGGTGCGTGTGAAGTGGAACAAACAGGGCTGGTGGAGGCCTCGGGGGCAGGTGGGGCCGGTGGGGCAGGGGTAGCTAAAAAATGGGGTGGGGGCATCCCTAAAAAATTGCGACCAGGACTCCGCCGCCAGGTGAGCTCCCTGGCCCAGGAGTGTCTGCACGGAACATCTCAGCCGGGGGCCAGCACTGGAGGCTTTATTGGTCTTGTCTAGTTATTTCTCTGGGGAAGAGGGGGACGACAGCTTAAAATGGATTTTCAGCAATAATGGACTCCCTTGCTTGGATCCTGGCCCCGAGCTGCAATGCAAAAGAGAGAGTGTCATTTGGGCCTCGGGGGGAGGGCCAGGGGAGAGGGATGAGCCCGCTCTTGGGAGGCCACTCTTGGGAGGGCGAGAGGGTGGGAGGACCCACTCCCGCTGCACACTGATGGGCAGCTGACGTCTGCTGGGTCCGTTCATGACTGGGAAGCAAGGGGTGCTGCGGGACCCTCTTCCCTCTTCTGCCGCTCGATGGGAGTGTCCTAGGCCCGGGGCCGGAGCCACGAGGTTCTCAGCCGGGCAGACACTAGTGTGAGCATTGCCAGGGAAGGGGAGGCCATCTGTCCACTGCGTGAGAAGCCTCCTAATGGCCCAGTGGCTCAGAATGGCCCTCCCCATTTTGAACCCACGTCCCTGCCGGAGCCCTGGAGTGCTCACTCTCCATGGTCCCCAGGTCGCCTCTGGCCCTGGCCTTGGCGGAGCACCTCAGTCCCCTGGAACCTAGTTTCCATCAGCCTTTATGAGGTCACTGAGGTTGAGAATCAGAGCTCACTCCACCCCCCGCCCAGCCCCTCACCACCCACAGGTCCTGGCACAGCCTGCTCTCAAAGGGAAGCTGCCTGCCAGCCTCACTTACGCTTTCCCATCTCCTGTCGATGGAGAGGACATGACTGGGGTCTGGAGGAACTTCACTTTCCCTTCAATGACAGCCGTCTGGGGCCCCAGCTTGCTGAAGTCAAGGTGAAGGGGAAATTCGTTCTTGTCTTTCTGCTTGCCAACTTTCTCCGGCTCCCCGGCTTCCAGCAGCTTCTCTGGTGGCTTCCTTAGCAACCCAGAGAGCTTCTCCTGCTCTGGCTCCTTCTTGGCACGACGGGCGGCACGCTCCACCGTGGGCGGTGGCACCGGAGAGGGCTCCACGAACTTCTGCTGGGAAGCTTTCATCACGGATTCCATATTCGGCAGGTCCACCTTGCTGGAGGAGGCTATGGCCAGGGAGGTTGCCAAGTTGACCACATCCTGCAGGGTGATGACCGGTGGGAGACTGGAGGAGGAGTCGGTGCTCGACGGCTGCCTGGCGCCAGTGTCCGGAGGCTCTGGCTGGGTGCTGGGGTTCTGGGGCGGCTTCTTGGAGCACAGGGTGTCCTTGGGGACTGACTTCTGGTTCAGGTGGCCGATGGTCTTATCTGTGCGCTTCTCACCCAGCTGCCTCCTGGTCTCCCGCTGCACGTTCTGTTCTGAGGCCTGGATGACCTTGTCTGCCCAGAAGAGGTGCTTGGAGGTCTGCACGTGGATGGAGTGATGGGCGGGGGTCGCTGGTTCCTCCTCCACAGGACTCGGGTAGCCGGTGTCCCACCTCTCGCTCCACTGGTGGGTGTCGTCCTCCAGCAGCTCCTCCGGGCAGGGGTGGATGGGCTCTATTCTGTACCTCTCTTCCTCCGGGTTTTCGCTGCTGGCCTCCAAGTTGGAGCCTGGCGGGGCCTCGGGCTTGAGCATGGGCGCCAGGCACCACTCCAGCGGCGGCACAGCCTCCTCCTCCAGCTCTGTGTCCAGGTCCATCTGATGTGGGGGCTCCATCTCTAGTAATTTGTCCTCCTGCTGAAAAGTTTCAGCTGAAAGCTGAGGAGGCCCCTGCCCCTCAGGTCCTCCCTGACACCAGCTCCCTGCTCTGCTCCCCCCTTACCCCGCCCCCACCCCCCACTGCTCACTTCCTTCCCCACACTTGCCTCTTTGCAGAGACCTGCCTGGGGCAGGAAGGCAGTGTGTGTGTGTGTGTGTGTGTGTGTGTGAGAGAGAGAGAGAGAGAGAGAGAGAGAGAGAGAGAGAGAGAGCACGCGAGAGCATGACACCATTGGCCTTGTACTAGGGTCCCAGAATTGCCAAGAGTAGGGGCTGGTCAGAATATAAGGAAGATGGGCTTGGCCTCAAAGAACCCTGCCCCCTGCCTACCATCCCCCCCGTAAGGGGTGATCCCGTCCACCAATACCTCTGTCTCATCTTCCCTTTGTTTCAGCTGGAGCTGGTGTTGGTTTATGTCAATCCTAAGACAGAAGGAGACAGAGTAGGTAACAGGGCCCCATGGGGTTGGGGGTTGTCTTCAGGGGGAAGGGGGTCTCTGGGACCCACAAGGTCCCCTGCCTTATACAGGGGCTGGCAAGATGCCCCCCTCCCAGCTTGTCTACCGTTCCCACTCCCACCAAGAGTTCTGGAGTTACACTCTCAAACTGCAGTGGGTTTACAAAGTGCATGGAGAGCTTGCCAGGTCACTTTCCTCCCTGTGAGGAGGGGTGCAGCTGGTTGGAGGTGAGGGCCAGGAATCTTCACTTTCATCGGGAGGGCGTTCCAGTGACTGGACGCAGCTCACTCGGGAAAGCGGCTCCTCGCAGAAGGAAAAGCCCAGAGCTCCGCCCCCCCCCCCCCCCCCCCCCCCCCCCCCCCCGCCCCGCAGCCTGCTCGGCAGACGTGAAAAGCGGAGCGCTGTGTGTGTAGGGGATGTACGTGTGGAGGGGTGTGTAGGTCAGTTTTCGTTGAGAGTGCGCTGGCATCTTGGTCCTTGTCTTCAGTGCTCAGCCATGTAACCCCCTCTCCTTCCTTAGAAGCCTGCCCACCCCCAACTTGGATGGTTGGATGGCTCGGTCCTCAGAGCAAGGTGGATCTAAGGTGTGGGGTCCCATCCACGCCCCTGGGTGTGTCCCTCTACTCTTCAGTCTTCCTCCAAGGTGGGTGACTGCAGGCAGAAGCTGGAGTGGGTGGCACCCCTGGCCCCCACCATGGCCTTTTGGCCTGGATATTACCCTTGGGGAGATTTTGAAAACAGGCAAGATGGAGGGAGATCCTGGGTTGGGGGTACATGAAAACTTGGCAGTGGTGGCGGGGGTAAGGGTTGGTGGTCCTGGAAGGTGGGGGAGAGGTCCGTCGATGATGGGGGACTGGTTCTCACTGTGTGTCTACAATGTCCACCGACTCCTTGGTACAGCAGGGAAATCCATTGGCACCTGGCAGAGAGAAGGAGATGAGGGCAGGGGAGCGACAGGTGGGGATCGGTCCCTGAGGGGTTCTGGAGCCTGGGCTGCTGGTGACGCTTCAGCCACCCCGTCCCTCCCTCCCTGTCCCTCCCCTTAAACCATATGCCATTCCGTCTCCCATCTTAACCCTCGTTTCCTCGCTGTCCCTAGCCAGTGTCACCAGTCTTGTCCTGCGTGTCTGTTCCCTTCCACTTTTCGTGCTGGTCCATGCTGGCCCTCCACACAGGTGAATGCTAACGGTACTCACTCCCTTTTATTGAGTACTGCTAACTCAGACACTGTGATGAGCACTTTCGGTGCTTTATCTCATTGATTCAACACAAAAAAGAGGCTTGCTTGCCCAAGCTCCTTCAGCTGATCATGCAGGAAGTCAGCACTTGAATGCAGATTGGATTCAGGAAGCGGAGCTGCCCCGTCCTGCATGCTGTCCTGTCCCAGAGCCTGGAACTACCTGGCGTTCCCTGTCATGCCCTCGTGAACCTCGCTCACCTCCCTACATTCCCGCTCCTCTGTCCCCGTCTCCACTTTCTCAGGCCAGGCTTCAGATCTGCCACTCACCCTGCCCCTCCTTCCTGAAGTCCACCCTCTCTTTCACTGGCTTCTCACCCCGTTACTCTGGGGTCAGCCAGGGTTCCCACCCCCAGGTGCTTGTTCTGAGGGGGTGCTGACACAGATCTGTGATTTGTGAGCCTGTGTAATCTCTCCAGAGGAGTCTGACTCCCTAGGGAGGCTTCCCCACCCCGGGTCTGCCCCTGGAGTCTTGCATCTTTCATGCTCTGGTGGTGGGAGGCACCAGGCTGTCCCATTCTTTGCTTCCCAGGGGAATGGATAGAGGTTGATAGTGAGGTCATCATGGCAATGATCAAGCTGGGTCCCCAAGAGCCTGGAGCGTGGCAGGAAGTGACAGCCTTGGCTCTGGCTGAGAAGAATTGCTCCTGGGATTATATTAGGAGGATCGGAATGTGCTGTGGCCTCTTCCTGGAGATGTAGAAGCTGAGGAGGACCCTTGCATGGCTGGTGCTAGGGCTGGGATACGGTGCATCCGTGTTCAGCCTGGGCCTTGGGATCCCGGATTGACTGGTTGCTGGGCTAGGAGTCTGAGCGCCACCACGGACGGGCAGCGACCTCCTCGATTACTGAGACGACCACGCTCCCTTTGGCTTTCTCCCCACCTGACTCTTCATCTCCAAGTCTACCAAGTGCTGCTCCTCCCCAGGCTTCTGACCTCACAGCCTTCCTTGCCTGTTTACAGAGTTTCCCTGGCGACGGAATCAACATCCGCAGCCTTACCCCTCCCATAAACAGCGACTACCGGGTGTGGACAGGAGAACTAATTATGGTGTGGGCCTCCTAGCAGCACCGGGGGTTGGAAACAAAAGCCCGAGGCTGACGACCCTTGGGGCTTCCGTGACATTCTGCAGTACGCGAAATGATTTCGACTTCCGATGGCTGGCTGCTCGTCTGCAGAAACGTATTGATCTTGTACCTTACAACCGTCCTAAAATCCTGTTAGTTCCAGTTTTATTTATTCTTTATAGATTCCAGAAGGTTTTCTACATGAGCAGTAATGCGTGTGACTCAAGACAGTCTTACTTCTTCTTCCTTTCCAACCTGGATGTCTCTTCATTTCCTTTTCTTGCCTTATTGAACAGTCTCCAGCACAATGTTGAATGGAGCAGAGGGAGGGCATCTGGCTTTGCGCCTGAGCTCCCGGGGCACCGTCCAGTACGACGTTAACCAGTTTTTCTCACAGGTGACTTTTATTGGGTTGACAATGTTTCCTTCTTAGTTCATTTTGTTTTTAACTAGGAAAGAACGTTGGATTGTTTGATGATTTTTCTACATCACTCAGATGATCATGTGGTTTTAATTTTATATTCTGTTAACATTGCAGGTCATACATATTATAGGTTAACCTATGAGTACTTTTACATGTTATTCTGTTCATAATTCTTTTTGTGGTAAAATATATTGATTTTTAAAAAATATCAAATCAATCTTATGTTCCTGGGATAAACCTTATGAGGTTTTTTTTATACACTGTTGAATTTGATTTGCTAACTTCTTCTTCGAATTTTCACATACATGTTCATGAGGTATTCTAGTGTGTAATTTTCTTTTCTTGTAATGTCTCTGCCAGGACTTGTGATATCAGAGTAATGAGGGTCTCATCGAATGAGCTGAGAAGTATTCCCTCTTCAGCTTTCTGTGTTTGTGTAAAACTGGTGTCCTTTCCCCCTTTGTCGGTGGAATTCACGAGGGCAGCTTGTGAACCTGTGCCTGCAGTTTCCTTGGAGAAGATTAGTTACAAGTTCAACTTCCAAAAATAAATACAGGGCTATTCAGCCTATTTTTTTTACTGTGGTAAATATACATAACATAAAATTGCCCATTTAAACTATTTTTTTTTGTTTTATCTGCACCTGAGGACATTTTTCCATTGCTTTTAGAGAGAGAGAGGAAGGGAAAGGGGGTTGAGAGAGACGGGGAGGGAGGGGTCAGAGCCCGGGCTGAGCGGGTCTCCTCTCTCCGGAATCCCCTTGTTTCCTGATGTGAAGGTGCTCAGGGCTCGCCTCTTCCTGGAGCCCTTCTGGACTCCACCTCACGGCCCTGGGCTGGGGGCTCCTCTTCCAGTGACCCCTCCCCCGACCCCGGCCCCTGCAGACCTCCATCTGAGTGCATGGCCTCTGGCTGACCCCTCAGTTAGAGGTGTGTTGCTTGCTTTGCCCCTCTGACCCCCCGCAGAGTCTGGCCCAAGGTGATGCTCAGCAGAAGTCTGTGCAGAGAAATGAATGCCGCCTCCCTCTTGCCTCGCCAGACCCTGCGGTCAAGTTCACCGCCCCCTGTGTGCCCAGACTGTAGCGCGGCCAATGAGGTTCTGCATGTCCGACCCATCTTCCTTTGCAATCTCTCATCTCTTTACATCCCCTTCCTCCTGATTCACCCATCGTCCTATCTCCCCGATTAGAAACCTGGGTCACCTGTGGCCCCTCCTCACTTCTGATCTCCCTCCTGCTGGTGCTGACCTTGTGCACAAACCCTTCTGCACCCCCACTGCTGCTCTCCACACCTCCCACCTCCAAAGTCAACGCAGACCCAGGCCTTACTACTTTCTGGCACTCAGTGCCTAGCGCTTTGCACACAGCTGATCCTTATAGTGCTTTTCCGTATCCTTGGGTGTCTCAAGGGACCTCCTGAACTGGGCTTCCACTTTTGTTGTTGTTGTTCTCCAGTCCTGGCCAGCTGTGGCCTGACTGCAGCTGCCAAGAGCAGCGCCTTGCCCTTCCTTTTTGCTTCCCTCTGTTTCTTCAGCCACGTTCATGACACTTCGATTTATCGAAGCAGTTTGTCTTCGGGTGACGTCAGCTGCTCTTCCATTGCCAATGGCCTGAACACTCCACCAAACAACTGTTTCTTGTTTATTGCCCTGGGACGCTTTTGTGCAGAGTCTTTATCCAAAATTAAAATAAGTGTAACACCTTTCCTCTTCCTGGTGTTTTTACCTTTCATCATAGTAACTTTTCCAACTTTACCACACTTGGGAAACGCCCGGGCTCAGTCGCTGCTGGTCAGGGGAGAGTGCAAGTCGGATACATACTCTTTGCTTTTCCTTGGGGCTGACACACCTCTCATTGCTTCAGGCGGAGTGGCTGGGAGGCCTCAAGAGTGTGCACTCCCTGCTCAGTTGGGGCTCAACCCTGACTATTGGGTGTCTCGCAGAGGCCTTGGCTTCGGCGGCGTGGTGGGTACCGGGAAGGGCCCGGCGCTGCAGAGGAGAAGGAAGCTGCAGCGACGCCTCTTCCTGGTTCTCCTTCAGCCAGGGCGCTGGAGCTGGGCCCGGAGGCAGGCGCTGGTGCTGACCCACATTTAACTTTGAGTCAGCTCCTCTGACCCAGGGCCTGGCCGGCACAGGAATGAGCTCTGAAGGAGGTGCAGTAAATGTCATATACACTTGTCATCCCAAAAATGTGGGAAAGGGGATCAGCTGCTCTTTGGTTGGTGGTTTTCCGCACGTTTTTATAAATGCTGGGCTATGTATGTCTTCCGGGGAGAGAAGGTCCTAGTTTCAGAAGGGGTCTGAGCACCCATTATTAGAAACTGGGGAGACCCAGGGCCCTGAGGGGCACAGAGAAGAGTGCAAAGCATAGAGGAGGTGCTCGGTAGACGAACGTTGAAGTGGATTGCTTTTTGCTTTCTGCAAAATTTCCAAGTGTCGGCCAGGGACGACTGGACGTGATTTTAGCGGTTATCTGGAGTTTGGATAATTCATGAGTCTTTTCCTGGGCACAAGGCCACTGCTCTTTAGATGTGCCAGGAACCCCTGGGCAAGAACCCTCTGTATCTGAGGCCTTAATCCCAAGGTGTGCATCCGTGCCCGTGCACGCGCACGCGCACGCTCGTGCACCGCGGAGGGCCGAGGCTAGGCGTGGGAGTTAGGGCAGCAGCCGCCCCTGCAGGGATGGCGAGTGCTTTCGCTGGAGTCACCCTTCCTCAGGCGCCTGGGGCTTGAGGAGCAGGGGCAGGGGGCCGGAGGCCAAATCCCTGCCCCCTCCGCGCCCCGCCCCCTCACTTTCACTTTTCCCGGTATGGTCCCTGCCCCCGCCGTCCCTCCGCGCCCCTCCCCGCCGCGCGCCCGCCCGCTCCCACCTGTCACCCCCATGCTGACCGAGGCGACTCTTTCCGGGAGGTGTGGAGAGGGGTGGTGGCTGGTGCCCCTCTGCCTCCAGTTGTGCCCTTTGGTTGGGGACAGTGAGCGGTGGTGGAGATGCGGGGGCGCCCGCGTCTGTGATGTCGCCGGCTCTGTGACGTCTCTACAGCAAGTCCCGCCGGCTGGGCACGGCGCTCAGGATTTCCGGCGCTTGGGTGGCAGCGGCCTCTGGGGGGCAACCTCCGGGGAGGGCGGCCCCACCAGGTTCAGCAGCTGGAGTCCCTCTCTGGAGACCTCGGGGGGCTCTCGCTCTTCTGCAGCAGGGGCAGGGCGGTGGGGACCGCAGCGGGGCTAAGCCTGGGCTCTTCCGGGGGGGGGGTCCTTGCACCTGCCCTGGGCGCACTGGCACAAGGCCGCTGCCTACCGTGTCCCCAGGACCCCTTGGAGAACCCACTGAACCTCCGGCCTTTATTGAAAGGTGTGCATGCAGATCCCCATGCACACACACACTTGTGTGTGGCTTCAGGGGGTGTGGAGCCCGATGAGCCACCCCCTCCTCAGGCCTGTGTCCGGTGACCAAGGTACCCACTCTGAGAAGCCATTTCTGACCCAATGCAGGCATTCAGGAGGGGGCTGGAAGGGCTGGGAGTCCAGGCCTATTCTCGGGTCAGTCCCCTGGAAGCCTGGGCTCAGGGATAGGGCAGGCCCTTTCTGGACATGCATGGGCCCCACTATCCAGGCCTGGTCAGTGCCCAGGCCTTCCCTCCGTCGTCGTGTTCCTCCCCTCGGCCTGGCAGTGTTGGGCAGGAAGTCCCTGCTGCCGCCAGGTGGGGTAGCTTGCCCAACTGGTCTGAGTGTGTAGCTCAGAGGTGGGACTGGACGCACCCACTGGGAGTGTGGGAAAAGCAGCCCCAATCAAGGGTTGAAAACTGCCAGTGCCCCAGACAAGGGGCAGATTTGACAAGGTCCCAGCGTGAAGGCCAAGGGGAGCAGCTGCTGGGACCGGAGTCTCGGCCGGCAGGCGGACGAGCGTGGAGGCAGCCGAGGCCAGATGCGTGTTGTTACCCGAACTTTATTGCTTACAGAGGTCTCTGCAACTCGAACCCCGCAGGGGCAGGGCTGCAGTTCTTCCTGGGGTGCTGGGGGCTGGGGCCTCTCCCCGGGGAGCGGTATGGCTCCGCGGAGACAGCTGGGTACGTCGCGGGGACAAGCTCTTCCCAAGGAGGAATCTCGCAGGCCCCTCAACCCCCAACGATTCACAGTTGATTAATGCTACATGAGTCTCAGTCAGCTTCCCCCTCCCCCAGACATAAGGCTGGACTGGGGCAGTAGAGAGGAATGGAGGTGGGGGGCCTCCTCTTAAAGAGATTTGGGCGTTTGGAAGGGTCACATGTGTGGAGACAGGTCAAGACTTGAATCCCCGCACCCCATCTCCTAGTCTGCCTGTGCTCACGCAGAACCACAGACCTGCCCTTCGGGAGGGCGGCCAAGAAAGTGCTTTGAGGTCATCAGAGTGCAAAGTGCAGCTGGCAGCACCCCCGTGGCCAGGGGCGGGGTGGGGTCAGTGAGGGCCTGGTGCCTGAACTGCGGCTTAGGAAGCTGGCGTGCAAGACGTGGAAGACCGTGGCTCGGGTAACAGCAGCGCCCGCACCTGCTGCTCTCTCTCCCGTGGGTCTGCGCTGTCCGCAGACACCTCCCGTCGGGAGGTCTCACGCCACTCGCCCCTCACTTTCACAGATGAGGGGACTGAGTGCCAGAGAGTCGGGCATGTCCTTGGGGACTGAGAACCGTATCACTAAAACACCTGCTTTGGTCCCTCGCTGATGCTGAGTCCAGCGCAGGACCTGTGTCGTCACACCATGAAAAGTGTGGCGTGCGCTCCCAGAGTCAGGCGTCCCCACCTCCCTGACTCTGTCTGACAGTTTCTGGGTCTAAAAGGGGTGGATGGCCAGGCAAGGCCAGGACGGGGGGTCGGAGGCCCCCGTTTGCCCAAGGGTAGGCACACCCACTGCCTGGCCTTGTTCCGACCCGGGGTGCAGGTCTTTCGACCCTGACTCGCTCACACCTGCCTGGGGGCCTAGGGGCTCGCCCGCCCCTCCCCGACCCGAGCCGGAACCTGCTCTCCCCTGACTGCCGGTAAGCGGCCACTGACGCAAAGGGGTCCGGCCAGGCTCTTTGGACCAGGGTGGAGAAGACCCTCTCTGTTCCCTGTGGGAAGAGGCCTCCTGCCTTCCTCCTCCTCCGCTTCCTGCTCACACGGGCACGGGGTGTTCTCCTGGTGGGTCAGGCAGGACCCGGGCAGGGAGTCCCGGGAGGCGTTTTGCTGGTGCCCGCTTTGTCCCTGGTCCCACCGCCGAGGTCCCTGGGAGCAGCCCGAGCCTGCGTCTTGGCGGCAGCACTGGGCACCGAGGACGGCCGCTGCTAGCTAAGTGGAGCCGGTGGCACAGGACTGGGTTAGGGTCTGTTCTCCAGCTGGCCGTGCTTGACCCTCCAGCTCCAGGCGAAGCTGCCGTCTGGGGCCAGGGTGCACTGCAGGTCGATGCCCGAGTCCGGCACCTCCATGTCGTAGCGTACGGGCTGCCCGTCCTTGGTCACCAAGCTGAAGGCTGCAGCTGGGATCTGGGGCAGAGCAAAGCAGGGGGCCTGAGACAGTGGCCCGGAGCCCACTGGAAGTACAAAGCTGCCGCCTCCCTCCAGCCAAGCAGGCAGCCCCCGGAGGGCATTCTCTGCCTTTCACCTGGTCCACGTGGGGGTCCTGAGAACCCCTCAGTTACCACTGCCAGTCTTGCCCTGAGCCCCGGGGGACATCCAAGGCCAACTAGTGTCTATGGGGCCATTTCTACTTCAGAAACCTTCCTCTAGGAGGGCTGGGCCAGGTGCCCCGGCTTCTGGGACTCTGCCCCCAAGCGTGTACCTGCCCTTACCTGGCTGCTGATGCCGGTTGCGATGTCTCCCACCTTGACCCGGTGGAACTCTCGGATGTGCAGGTGCTCGCCATTGAGAGACTGTATTTGGACTTTTACACCTAGAAGGCAAGCAAGGTGACGGTCAGGAGAGCGGCCGCCGGCTCCCCGGGGAGCCCCGAGCAGAGGGAAGCAGGCTGGAGGTAACACGCCCGCTAGCTCTTCCAGCCACTTCCTGCCGACACCAGCATGCGGCCCGCACAGAGCAGAGCGCTAAGGTTAGCTTCTATGGGGAAGTAGCACCCCAGGGTGCACACACAGCAGAAAGGAACTGGAGAAAAAGATCTTAAATTAGACCGCAGGCAACTTAGAGTGTGATGTTCCCTGAGCTGGAGCGGCCGCTGGCCTGCTGGCGCGGGCTTGAGGCCATGAGTCACGCTGGCCCTGGGGAGGGCCGCGGAACTGTGAGCTGACGAAACCCTTGTTCTCTCGAAATCACAACAGGACTTATGCAACCAAGCTTGAAAACTAAGTTCTGTGCATGTTCTTTCTCCACTTCTGACTTCAAATCCCAGAGAAGGATCCCAGCAAACCTGTGGCTGACTTCCTGATTTAAATGCTTGTCCCTTTGGAAGATGCTCATTGCTCAGTTTCTTGACTGCAGGCCAAGACTCTTGACTCCTGACCTCGGACACCACTGGCAGCCCTCAGGGGCCGCGGTCCCTCCGCCCCACCAGGGAAGGGCCATCAGGCCCTTTGCTCTAAATGACTCAATGGCCAGGTTCTTCGAGTTCTGGCTGCCAGATGCCTCCCCCTCCCTTCCCCATGTGCCAGAGGAAGGGAGGCGGAAATCCCCCAGGCTCCCCAGTCCCGGGCTGGCGGACCAGGTGCTGGGGGTTGCCGAGCAGGTGGGGGGCGGACCGTACCATTGAAATAGCTTGGGGTGTCGGTGGGCCGGCCCCGGGCCAGCACCATGTTCCAGCTGGAGCTGCGAGCCTCGGCCTGGCTGCCCCACGAGTGCACGCCGGAGCTCAGGGTGTCTCGCGAGCTCTGAGAGGCCTTGGACGGGTTCTGGAACGACAAGGGTGGCCAGACTCAGGCCCTGGGCTCTGGCCTCGGTCTGCTTTGGGGCAAAGGGGCCCTGGGTCCACCCCTGCAGTGAGGGGCTGCTCTTGTCCTAGGCCGGCGCAGGGCTCCGCTGGGTACTTTGGGGGCTAAGCAGGGAGCTGAGGTCAGGAGGGGCCCCCGGAACCAGGAGAGGGTGAGGAGTGTTTCTACGGGGACCGAGACCCCAGTGTCCTTCCCTGCCATCCCCAGTAGCCACACCATTCCTTCGCTCCTAGGTGTGCTGGAGATGGGCTGTCTCACTCTGAGAAACCCACACTCCCTGCCCCAGTGAGGACCCCTCCCAGGAGGAGGGGGTGACACCATCCCCTCCCTGTCTTCACCCACTACTTGCACACAGCCCTCTCACCAGCTGGACACGAAGCCAGCGGGTCTCTGTGCCCCGGCGCCCGGTCCACGGCTGACCCACCTTTTCGCTGTCATCTGACAGGGAGAAGCTGTCCACGCTGAGGCATGAGAGAATCTGCTCCTGTTCCTCCAGAGAGAAGGGCTGGGACAGGCTATTCAGAAATAATTCTGCAGAAAAAAGATGCCGTGAGAAACTGGGAGGGTCCTGCACAGGCTGCAGGCGCTGATCTCCGGGGAAGGAGCTAGGAGAGAGCCTACGGTGGCCGGGACTAGGAGGAAGCCCAGGCCGTGGCGGGGCCCAGAGACCCAGGGACCCTGAGGCCGCAGCGCCCGTACCTATTTCCAGCTGCTGCAGTTCCTGCTCCGGGAAGGTGGCCCTCCGTTCCGGTGAGCTGGGGGTTTTGGCGGGGGCTGGGTCCAGGGAGGACAGAGGCAAGGGTTCCCACATCCCAGACTCCTCCTTGCCCCAGTTCAGGCTTGGGCACTTGTTTCTCTCTGGGGGGTCTGGAGGTAGAGGAGGTTGGAGCTTGGGGGCCCCGCCTGTCGTGTCCTCGGCTGGCTGGGGCCCCCAGGCCTCTGGGGGCAGCTCCCTCGGCCGGGCTGGGAGGACCTGGTGAGAGCGGGCTGGGCTCGGTGGCGGACGGGCGTGGTGGGGCGGCGGACGTCTGGGCTCCCTGTAGTCCCCCCTCCAGGGGCTCTTCAGACCCCCCACTGGAAAACAGAGAGCAGCGTGGTGAGGTGGGCGGGCTGGGGACACACTTCGGGAGGCGGCCTGCTCCCTTAGTGGCCTCCTCTACTGGGAGCAGGACAGTGTTCCCGGTTTCTATCCCCCTTTCCTCCTAGACAACAGCAGCAAATTGAAAAGTGACAGAATTGGCTCCAGAGAAGGGCTTTACTGCTATCCGTGGTCCAGGGAAGATTTAAAAACCGTGCCGGGGTAACACCAACTCAGGGCTCCCAGCTAAACCGGCCTCCCTGGGCCTCTGTGTCCCTCACCAACCCCCCCTCTCCAGTCAGGCTCCGGAGGGCACGTTTCTCTGGAGGGGGCGGGCAGACAGCCCCCCTACCCATCCTGATAACTTCTGTTTATGTTTGGGGCCCGGGGTGGCAATCTTCTCTCTGTTTTATTTACTCCCTCTCCACTCCCATAAGCACTGTCTTTCCCCGCCCACCCGCCAGGTAACATCCCATTACGTTCCATTGTCTTTCTGGGTTTGATCTTGTTCTTGCAAAGTGTTTGTCGTTTTTATTTATCTATTTTTTTAATGAAGAAAGAAGGCATTGTGGTGTAGGCCTCGCCCTGCTGGCCCTCTGTTCTCCCAGCCCTGTGGCTTTAGACGGCCAGGCTGCTCTGTGAACGTGGAGTGGCTTTAACCGCTGCGTGGTTCTCTGTGGGGGACCCCCCACCTTTGGCCTCTCCACTCCTCCAGGGAGGGACGGACGCCCGCGGCCCCGCTCTCCTCCCGCAAACGACGCGGCTGTGCGGGTCCTCCGCGTATCCCCTTGTGGATCCGGTGGGAACTCCTTTGGCGCGTGCCCCTGACTGGAGTGTGGCTCCCCGGCCGTCAGGTGCCTGCCGAGTGCTTGGGCCCAGGCTGTGGCGGGGTGCCCTCCGCAGAGCGGGGGCTCCTGTCCCGCATCCCCCCGCAGCACTGGGTGCTGCCAACTTCCGGGTTTCCCCCACTCGAATGGCTGGAGAGGGAGAGCTGGCTTTGCCGAACACTCTCTGATCCCTAATGAGCGGGAGCCCCTTTTGGTGTGACCCCAGTCCCCCGTCTCTTGGGCACACTGCCTCTGCACACGCAGTACGACGCACTGTCATTCGCATCGCCTTGGTCTTGCGGACGAGCCTGAAGCTGGGTCATTGCCGTGTTCTACACGGGGAAGCCGAGGCTCGGACAGGCCGACACCTTGACCCTGACCACGGCGCTACCCCACAGGCCCTCTGACCCCTCCAGCCCCCTCGGGGCTCTCACCGTGCTGCAGCGCCAGGCTGACCTTCCGCCACAGCTCTACCGCAGACGCGCGGTGGACCGGCTCTTTCCTCAGCCCCTCCTCCAGGGCCTGGGCGGTGAGAGGGGCACAGGAGGGTGGGATCTCCCGCACGGGCGGAGGCTCGCTGGCGATCTGGGGGTCAAAAGGCAACCTGTGAGGCCCGCCTCCCCTCTCTTCCCAGCACCCAGCTTTCTCTTCTTGCTTCTCCCTGCTCTCCCCACTCTGCAGTGCTGCGGTTGGTCACAAGGATTGGAGGGGCCTAGGGGAGGGAGAAGGCTGGGACGTTTCCAAGAAGAGGGAGAAAGGGGGCGAGGTAGGACAGGCCCGGGCCAGGTAGCGGGACGCCCAGGACCTCCAGGCCCAGCCTGTGAGGGGGGCAGGCAGAGGTGGCCCAGGTGCGGACCCGCCAGGAACTCAAGGAGATCCCTCACCTGGGATCTGCCCTTGGACCCTCAGATTTGGGTGACGTGTATTTTAGTCAGGGTCCCACATTTGTGGTAAGGCCTCTTCCTGCCCCCTGCTCCCATCTGCTGCCACCGAAGAGCCACAAAATGCCAGGCCACCCCGGGCCTGCCGCTGGGGCCCCGGGGCCCTGCCGGCTCTCCCCCCTGCCGTCTTAGGTGCCGCCACTGACCTTGAGGCAGAGCGGCCCTCGGAAGTACTGGGTCCAAGGGTGGCAGCCGTTGAGCATGTGCAGCATCATGCAGCAGCTGCTCCACACGTCCACCTTGGCGTCGCAGGGCTTGCCCGTCACCACCTCCGGGGCCATGTGGGTCTCCGTGCCGGGGATGTAGTCCCCTGTGGGGGCGAGGGAGGCGGGAGAGTCCCTGAGAGGCGAGAGCTTGCACAGTAACCACCCCAGTCCACTCCTGAGACGACGCCTCGAATCTGTCTCTGTCCAAGTGCTTTCAATAGAGACAGAGCCCCTACATCGAACCTGCCGGGATGAGCTGAGTCGGGGGCTCTGCTGGGGGCCGGTACGAACAACACAGCCTCTGCGTGTGGACTCTGCCCTTGGGGCCGCACCCTCACGTGGTTTTTAAAAATGAGGAGGGCCCTGGACATTCACCCTGAGGTTGCAGAAGACTAATTAACAGGATCATGTTCCTGAAATTTTAGTAAGTGGAAAAAAAAAATAGAAAACTTATGTGCGTAAAAGACTCGAAGATGGATACCAGATGTAAGCAGTATTGTTTTCTGGCGATCTGTAGGTTTTATTTTTGCCTGGCTCTACTTTCCGAAACCATATTAGAAAAGAAGTTATTTTTGTCATAAGAGGAAAACAAGTTACTTTAACATGGGGGGCAGGCATCCACGCCCAACTTGCACCTTCGGAATGACTGTCACAGCCCTTTCCCAACAAACAGCCACTTCTAAAGGGTGGTTTTTCCTTTCGCCAAAATGAAATCGTTTTATGCTCAATGCTACACATGAGAAAAGCAGGGCACAAGATTGGGTTATAATGGCCTTAACTACCGACAGAGAACAAAAGACCTGGAAGGAATTATCTGAAATATTCATGATTATCTCTCTGGGCAAGAGGAATGGCGAGAATTCTTTTTTTCCTTCCTTTCCATACCACTTAACTCAGTAGCTGCCAAATATCTTACGATGGATGTGGATTATTTTAATCAGACAAATCTAAGTTAAAAACAGATATTTCTCCAGCTACAGAGCCCAGGCCTTTGTGCCCCCAGAAACGGAGCTCTCAGGGGTGCGGAAGGCTGAGGTCACAGGCTGGGAGCGCGGCCCCCCCAAAAAGGCTGGACAACAGGGATGGAGCCACGGCGGCCACTGGGAGGGGACCGGGGACCCAGGGCGAGGTACACACCCTCTCCATTCTTCCGCGGGAGGGGAGCACCAGAAATGAGCTATGGACAGGCGTGACTGCATGTAAGCCTAACGACCAAAGCCTTACAGGACAGCCCAGGTGGCTGTGGGCTGACGTGTACCGGTGGACAGAGAGTGCTCGCATCTCTGCTTGCTGGTGTGGAAGGCACAGGAGAAGGCACAGGGCTAATGCTGCTGGCTATCGTCATGGGAAGGGCTGGGAGCTCACCTGTGAGCAAGGAGTTCCCCAGGCCATCGGGTCGAAGGCACGCAGCATGGCCGAAGTCGCACAGGGCTGCTCGGCTCCCATCACTGGACAGGAGCACGTTGTCAGCTGCCAGGCCGCCCCAGGGAAGAGGAGGAACAGGTGAGTCACGACGGCCCCGGCCCACCCTGGACTTCCAGTGAGGCAATTTTCTGGCTGACCCTAGGAGGCAGCTGCTGCTTCTGATTAGTTTCATTAGTCATGGAAGAAGGGGGGGAGGGTGTCAGTTCAGGCTCGAGGCAGGCAGCAGGCAGGAGCTCCAAAAGTAATGGCACGGGAGCAGAGTTCCCTCCCGGGGACGCTGCCACTTAGCTCTGATGCCCCTGCCCCCCCGCCCCGACCCCAGCCGTCACCAGCGGGTAGGAGCACGACCTGCAGTTCCCTGTGGGCACCACCCCCGCAGGCAACTGCAATGCCAGGCTGAGGGCTGAGAGAACACTCCCACCTGCACACCCCTCCCAGCCTGCCCCTGGGGACGGCCAGCGAGGCCCAGTAGATCGGGCAGGAAATCAGGCAGGGCGGGGGCCTGCTGGGGCACAAGATCTCACCTTTGACGTCGCCGTGCAGAATCCGGCGGGTGTGGAGGTACTCCAGGCCCTCCAGCGCCTGGCCCAGGTAGTAGAGGGCTCGGTCCTCCGGCAGACAGCCCTTCTGCTTTATGAGCTGGCCCAGTGAGCCACCTAGGAGACCAACGGCCAGGCTTTACGTGGGGCTCTTCCAGGCCTCCAGGCCAAGGGCAAGGGCCTTGGAAAAGCAGACTGTGGAAAAGCAAGCCTTTCTGCCAATGTCCCAAAGTCAAGAGGTTAAAAATGGATCGACTGGGGACCAAGGTCAACCTGGGCAAGACTCGGGGAAACCCTTGGCTCTGAATTTTGAAGGAGAAGGTGTGGGACCCAGCTCCTTACCTTCCAGCAGTTCCATGAAGATGTTGACCCAGGGCCCCTCCTTCACGGCTCCATACAAAGGGACGATTCTGGGTGAAGCCAGTCCTGCACATGACGTCAGCTCCTCGGCCCGAAACACGTCGACTCGCACCTGGAGGGGCCCAGAGGGGGCTGCGAGTCAGGGTGAGGGGCCGGGGCTGGCTCCCTGCAGACACTGCTGGCGTTTCCAGCAACGATTCTGAGGCCAGGCGGGGCCCTGGTGGGCCCACAGGACCCTCAGAGGCCAAACCGTGCACACCTGGGGACAGGGGCAACCCCCAGGACTTGATTAAAGTTCTGCAGGGCTGACACGTACGAAACCACAAGGCCCTGCAATCCTTATCCGGGCTCCTGGCAGGCTGCCCACCCTCAAATCTGCCAAACACAGAATCTTCTTTCCCCCAACACAAATGTCTGGGTATTTCTGGGACACGGGACATCTCATTCATCAACATCCACAGCGACGGTCAGAAGCTGGGTTTCTGACTTGTCTAGCGCCACTGTGGATGCTGCCAAGGTTCTGCCTCTGGCAGTGCCTCAGAATCCTCAGCACTCTTCTCTTCGATCGTGTCTTTCCTTTGAGGACGCAAATGTCCATGTAGACGGTGTGGTGCTGTTTATTCTGTTCGCAGCGGTTTCCCCAGCATCTGGGCACAGGACAGGCTGCTAGGGAGGGGTCTGGCCAAGGATCCTCCCGCGGTGGAACAGCAGGCCTGAGAATACCCACTCCTCTTTGCAGTAACCAGTATGGAACGGCGGGAAGAAGCAGACCCTGGATGCCGACAGCCTGGGCGGAGACCCTGGCGGAGCCACTTCTAACAGTAGATCAATTCTCCTAGGCCCTGTGTTTCCATAAGTGAAAGGTGGGCACAGTAGGATCCGCCCCTGCGCAGAGCGAAGATTTGACAGGGTGATAACCAGCACGGGGCCTGGCAACCAGCGGGTGCTCCGGAAATACTAGCTTCCCATCTCCTCCCTCCAACTCAAGTAAGAGCAGCTTATTCCTGGCCGCGGTGGGGTTCTCAGGTTCTCCTTTAAGAGGCACCACCAGGGGGCGCCAGTGGTAGCAAAACCAGCCTGGAAGAAATTAGTCAGGACCTGGCAGTTTTCTTTGGAGACCTGCTGACTTGGCAAACAGGAGCTCTGCGATGTGGGGTTTTGGGACTTTTGCCTATCAGTGGAAAATGTCTCTCTTCTAGTTACGTAAAGAGTATCTGGTTTTGTTAATCAATTCGCGTGAACTTTGACTCTTTGTCAGTGTTTCCAGCTCTGAATCTGAGTTGGAAGTAATTTACCAAAGGGACTTGTGTTGGCAAATGTCTGTAACCTTAACTGCTCCCAAACTGTCAGCCGTGGCACCTTGGCACCTTGGGGCACCACGGAGAACTCAGAGGGGCGCGCCAGGATAGTTTTACTTTTCAGGCTAACAGCAGTGGTGTTCATCTGCGGGACGCCGTGCGAACGGCTCGCACGCGATAGTTCCCTTTCAACGCTAGACGCGCCGCGTTCTTTTTGATGATGTATCTTGACGAAGCTCGAGTTTTGGAGGTGGGTGTGATAAACACTTCAGACAGATCATGCGGAGGGGGAAAGTAGGTGATGACGGTGTCCAATCTGAGTTCAAAGCTTGGGAAGCTGTGCGGTCCCGATACGGAGGACGTCCCTTTAGTAGTTACGGTTGTTTAAGAACAGAAGAGGAGATTTGCTTTCGACTCCTGTGCACTGTTATTCAGATGGCTACTAAGTTGTTACGTTAATAAAGACACTATTTGACCTAATTACTTTATAAATGGAACTGTTAGGTACTTGTTTTGGCCTGGGGCGCCATAAAAAAATTACCAGCTGGGAATCAAAGTTTGGGAACCTCTGCTTTAACTTTCAAGAGATCGGTAAGTCCTCTAGAGTGGTCCGGCAACGTTTTAAAAACATTCCCACTCACCCAATCGAAGGAGGTTGAGGGAGACTCTGCAAAACACACGGTGCTTTGGAAATCTGTGCCGGCTCAGGGAGGGAAGCAGAAAGGGCGGTCTCAGGGAGCACGGCGGGGTGGGGGCAGGGAACACAGGGTGGTGCAGCCCGGCCCGCTGCCCGCCCCTCTGGCCCGCTCCCCTCTCTGGTCTTCAGTGTCCTCCTCTGGAAAGTGAGGGGCTGGCCTGTGATAAGGGTGTTAATGAGAACTAACGTGGAATGCACACTTAGCATCTGCCAGATCGTCGGTTATTTACATCTTACAATAGCCCGTGAGGTGATACTGTGTCCACAGAGCAGGCAGGTGCTTGGGAGCCGCTGGCTGTACTTGGCCAAGGCCACACTGTCCCGCGTCTGTGGCAGAGTCAAAAAGGAGACCTCAGAACTCCGTGCTGGAGCCGGATGTTCTCAAGTGAGCAGTCCTTAATGCTTTTTGGGCCACAGACGCTTCTGAAAATCTGATAAATGATAGAGCCCTTCCCCATCAAAACTATGTGTGCATCCGCACGGACACACATGGGCGCATGTGCTCGCTTCAGGATGAAGTTCCAGTGGTTCGTGGATCCTGTGAATACATCCAATGACGGGGCTGAGCTCTTCACGTCGCTTGTTAAAAGGCACGAGTGCAGTGCACACGCACCAGGAAGGAAGTCTGTCCACGACGTACTTTTACACGAAAAAAGCATGGCACGGAATAACCTCTGGGTACAATCTCATTTTAAGGAAGGACACAACTACACGTTTATAGCAAATCGAAACACAGATTTAGATTTGTGCATAACAAATCTAAAAAGGTTTATGTCAAAGATGGGACCAGGGAACGGAGACTTCTGCTTTTTGGGTATCGTTTGAATTCTTTTATATAGTGAGCCTGTATTTATTTGCAATTACAAGACCAAACAAAACCTTAAAAAGCAAACAAAAAAACCTCTACATTAAATCCTGGACTCGTGACCAATCAGCATCTGACCTGGGGCCATGGGTGCTCTGGAAGGAGGACCAAGGAAGCGTGGTCCTTGCCGTGTGCTGGGCTCTCCCCAGGGAGCGTTGGAGGGTGCACAGGCTTGTTCCGACCCTATGTACAGTCTGACCTCTGACCCCTGCCTGCCCACTCCCTAGCTCCCCACCCCACCCATCCTGCCCCCTCGGCAGGGAACTGTTTCTCAGGTCTTCCAGCTGAACATCCTGAAAGACCCTACTGCCTGCCCTACCCCCTCCCCAGAGAGAAAGGAAAGGAGAGGCCGTTGGCCCAGCCAAGGGCAGCTGTGTGAGCTGCCCAGCAGCCATCCCCACCGAGACCCTGGGCAGCAGGAGAGCGCCGAGAGTGGATGCTCTGGTGGGCCCTGGCGGAAGCGGAAGCGCTGGGCTGATGGGCGGGAAGTCGGGGCAGTGCTCAGAGCTTGCCTCGCTGCCCCGCGGAGGTGAGAAATGGAGCATTTCTCCTCTTCCACTGTGTCAGGGCTGTTTACCCTGTTGCCTGGGACGGGGAGAACTTTAGCAGGGGAACAGCTGAGAAGCCGGGTGACTAAGCTCCCCAGCACTGGCCATTCATCTCCAGGGCACTTCACACCCTCCGCTCTCCTCCCACCCGCCTCCCCAGAGGGACAGCTGAGCCTTCTCCGGTGGCCGGGGGGCGGGGAGCTGCAGCTGAGGAGGTCAGGCACGTGGCCGTGGCATCCCAGTGGAAGACGACCCACGCTGGCAAGAACTCTGCACATGTTTTGGTCAGTGGGGGCCGGCGAGGGTGGAGCTTGATTATTTGACACAGTATGTCTGAAGTTTGGGGTAATACCTACGGATAGTCCCCGCTCTCCTCCTATCACCCTGGGGCTCAGACTCTAGAACTCTCAACATCCCATATGCCAGCTGGGAAGCCGGGCTTATTAACAGCACAATTTGTGCTTCACTCCTTAAAGCCACAGGCACCCCGACAGCGGCAGAGTTGATGTTCACTCTGCCCAGGGCCTGGTCTGGCTAGGTGGTGCCTGTCCATTTGGGGCTCCGAAGATCCTCGACAAAAGCTGCTTGAAAGCAGGGTCCTCCTCTGGGCTAGGTTATTTCACCTTGCCAACGGGCCCAGGAAATGGCCCACAGAAAGGTTTCGGATTTCTGGCTTTGGAGGTCCTGGACGCTGGCTTTGGGCCAGGGCCAGGTGGCTCCCAGACAGGGTGAGCTGAGAGTCAGAGGGAGGGGAGAAGGTGGCAGAAGGGGAGCAGGGCCAGCACCTCCCAGGTCTGTGGGCCTGTGTGTGACTTGACAGGAGAGGCCTCAGTTCCAGGCCGGCTGTGTGTGGCTTTGGGCAAAAGGCAGACGACTCTGTCTGGTCCCCAATTCTAATACCGGGGAGATGAGGGAGTGGAGAGGTGATTCACGCCTCTGGCTCTAATTGAATTGCTAGGACCACAGGTCCTTCTCCCCAACTCCCCTGAAAAAGTGGTTCAGAGGTGGACCAGCCGGGGTCTCTTGCTATGTCTCACTTGCCCCGTCTCAGGACCAATCGTACCTGGGCGACAGGAGACAAAGCCCGACCTTGAACCAGACTGGACTCCCCACACTCACGGCCTCCTCTGGGAGGCCCCTGTTAAGTGGAGGCTCTTACTCTTGCTCTTACCTCCTGGTCCAGGTGTGGGGTGACCCCACTATGTGGTGGCCCCACGTGAATAACGATCTACCCACCTTCTGGGTTTACTTGCCCCTGGCTTAGCCTCAGGAGTTGCCCAGGCCGCACGCACTCTCTGGCCCCCTCTCACGTACACACAAACCCAGCACAGCTCCCGGGCTGGGACGTGTGACTGAAGCGGACCCAGGGGCTGCTAGGACAGCCAGGCTCCATTAGCAAGTGAGACTCTGGGCCACCCTGTGACTGCCCTTGAAGGCAAGCAGAAGGAGCGCAGCAGGCCACCTGGCCCGCTCTGCAGCCCCGGAGCTCTGGCACTCATACCTTCTTGACAGCGCACTGGAAGCCAGTCTGCTTGTCCTCCATCCTGTGCACCTCTCCGAAGGAGCCTCTGCCCAGGCAGGGCTGGCGCGTGGCCCAGTGCACCTCCTCCCGGTACTCGTAATCCACCGGCTTCAGTTTCTGGAGTTGGCAGGAGAGAGGCCAGTGTCAGTGGCCAGGGCCACAGAGGGACGCGGAGTTACAGCGGGGAAGGCTCCGCAGAGGGTGGTCCTCACCAGGCCGCCGGGCTGAGCCCTCACCACCACAGACACCACCGAGCGGGGGGCTGGGAGGGGTTATTCCTTCTGGGGTTATGGGAATAAGGCAAAGGCGAAGGAGGGCCTCCCGTGCTGCCTGAGGCAGGCTGGTCCTTGTGATGAAGAGCCTCCCAGACTTGTGGGTGTGGGACAGAAATGGAATTGTCAACAACTTGACAATGAAAAAATACAACTCAGTAGCTAGCGGGTAGAAGAAAGGGAAGGACAGTGAAGGGGCGGGCGCCGAGGGGCAGTGTCCGGGATGGATGGAATAAAGCTCGGAAATATAAGTGTGCGAAAGCCATTTAAAGTTCCAAACTTTTTTTTTTTTCCCTGGCTGGTGTAGCTTAGTGGATTAAGCGCGGGCCTGTGAACCAAGAGATCACGGTTCGATTCCCAGTCACGGCACATGCCTGGGTTGCAGGCCAGTTCCCAGCAGGGAATGCACAGGAAGCAACCATACATTGATATTTCTCTCCCTCTCTCCTTCCCTTCCCCTCTGAAGATAAATACATACAATCTTAAAAAAAAAAAGTTCCAAACTTTTTTAACTAGAGAAGGAGAACGAGAGAAAAAAAAGGGAAAGAAGGAAGTAGGGAAGAAGGGCAAAACCCTCCCGTTCTTATCGGGGTCACTGGGGAAGTTCTGAGGCTGCTATTTGCTCGTTCCTGTTTCTCCGCGTGTGTGTTATTCACGTAACACGCTCGCACTGTGGCAATAATGAAGGAACCAAACAGAACTGAAAATAGAAACAGCTAAAAAGACAGAAAAGTGAGCCTGGAGGTTGAGTGGGGGATTACTGCTTGTCATCAATGACAAGTCATTTGCATGATTTCATTTTTAACCACATGCATAAGTGATGTTGATAAGGAGAAAGATCATCCCCCTAAAGGCTGTGAACTTGACAGTGGGTCTGGCAGGTTTCCAGCGATGCCCCTTCTCCCATAGCAACCCCTCGATGCCCGGTTCCCAACTGCTGCCCTCAAGCCAGGACTCGGTGGTAGTGGTCCGTGTGCGTGTGTTTGGGGGGTTATTTACCTCAGTGAGTAGGACCCCCTCGCTGTCTTCAGCTTTGGGGCTGGGCTCCGGGGGCCTGGAGCCCTGCGCCGTCCAGGTCTTGGCCAGGCTGGCCAGGCTATGGGGCTGCCCGGAGCTCACGCTGCCTTGCAGAGCGTGCACCAGGTACTCCTCCACAGAAAACTTCTCGTGAGTGCCGCGAGGAGGGGAGCTGGGCTCCAGGGGTGGGCCAGGCAGGGGCTTCTGACTGTCTACATAGGCCAGTTTGCCCAGGGGTGGGCCAGGCAGGGGCCGGTGGCTCTCCACACCGGCCAGCTTGCTCAGGAAGAAGGACTCTAGGCGGTGAGGTTTCCAGGGCTGGAGAGGGTGGAATGGGAAGGGGTGGGGAAGTCTGCTGTAGGGGAAGGGGTGAGCGGGCTGGGGCAGGGGGCCCACGTCCTGGGGGTGGTGGAGTTTCCACACGTGGCTTAGACATTGCAAGGGGCTGATCAGCTTGTGGAGTTCCGAGCGAGGCAGCGCTGGACGCAGTCCCTCCCCGAGTTTCTTAAAACAGAGTTGGCCAAGGCCTGGCTCCTTCAGAGGCTTGGTGAACTGGGGGGCGTTTCTAATATATGAGGTGCCAAGTGGGGACTCGTCCTCCTGTGGGGAAAACACAGGTGTTAGGACACAGGGCCAGGGCACAGGCGCTGTCCCCACGGCCCCAGGAGCCAGGTCCGGGGATGAGGACGGGTCTCACCTGCACGGGGACCGTGCAGCTCTCCTGCTCCGGGGTCCTGGGAAGGGGTCTGGCCAAGGCCACTCCCGCCGGAGCCTGGGGCTTCGAGCTCTTCTTCTTGCGTTTCTTCCGGGCTTTGCTGCGACGCTTCCCCTTCCAACACACTCGGGCCATTTTGCCCTCAGTCGCGTGGGCCACATTGTTGGGGATCTGATCAAGGCTCTCAGACTGGCTGTCAAAAAGGCGACAGATAAGCATTTTGAGAGCGAGGAGGTGGGAAGACACAACCGCTTAGATAACTGTGGTTAGAGTTGTAGACAAACCCCAGCTTACTTGGTACCAGTGGGGACAAGGGGGCATCCCTAAAACCCCAGGAACCTCAGTTTTCTCATCTATAAAATGGGTGCAGTATTTTCTGCCATGTAGGTGGAAAGGTTTAAAGAAACAGCTCATTTAAAAAGCCTACCTCAGTGCCTGGGCCCAAAGGTGAGCTTCCAATGAACAATATTAGGACCGTGACAGCTACTCTTCCAGACACACACCTATTCCTGCTCTCCAAGCTGGCTGCCCCTGGAGGTCCCAGAAGGTGGCGTGTGACTCCGAGGGGCACACTCCACGTTGGGCATTCTTAGCTCTGACTGACAAGAGTTTGTTTCTGTTACCTCCAGAAGAAGGGACAGATGAGGTCGGTCACCTCTGGTACCTGGTGGCCATAGGAATGTGAGGAGCCACAGAAACAAAGACATTTTGCCCGAGTGACTGGGCACTAGAGGAGTCTGGCCTTCTCCGATGGCCTGAGGCTCACACCGCCATGGATGCCACTCGCTCTTACCCCTGCTCGGTCGGGCCATGGCCTCACCTGCCCCGCCATGGCCTCGTCTTCTGCCTCCCACAGGGAGGCGGACCCCCCAGTCCTGGGAGGCTGCTGGAGGCCTACACACTTGTCTTGGGTGACCGAGAGAAGTGGGTCCATCGGAGACCCCCAGCCCTGGGCAAAAGGCATCCCGGGCAGCGTGAGGAACCTGACCACACACTGAGCGTTTCGGGTCCGAGGGTAGCAGCCCACCCCACAACGTTTTTTTTATCACTAGCAGTTTCCAAATTCCAATGATAAAAAAGTCCGACTCGCAGTAGAAGAGGAAGTTGTTTCCAGGTTCAACTTTCAGTTGCCAAAAGTCATCCTTGGGGATGGGGAGCCTGGGAACGGGCCGAGCCTCGCTTGGCCTCCGTCCGACAGGGCTGCGGAGCTGGGAGTCTGTCTGTCCCGCCTGTTTGCAAACGCGCATCCCTCCCAGGGTGTGTCTTGCAGGAGAAAAGACACAGTAGGTTTCTCCCACAGTTCGAGGGGCGCCTCTGGGCCTGCACTCAAGGTCACACACCAGCGAGAAAGTGCCTCGTGTTCCCAGCACCCTCCCTAATTGCTGGGAAACGAGGGGGAGCAGCGAGGACTCGGAGGAGAACAGAAATAAAATGTCAAGCTGATGTCACCCAGAGGCAGTCATCCACACACTGTGAAAAGCTTTTGAAAAGCTTATTTGGCCGAGAGCGTGGCTCAGCCAGGAAAGGCTGGGCGGGTTCCAGGGCTGCGCCACAGGTGCTGAGGGCGGGAGCCAGGGCCCGGGCGGCAGTGGCCGCGGGCGGGGGGGACGCCGGCTCGGGTCTCCGTGTCCCCTGCAAGCTCACCTCCTTACCTGTACTGTTTCGACCCAGCGATGAAAATCCGTTCGGAAAAGGTGGGGCTGAACTCCTGGCTGTTCTCACCTTTGGAGTAAAGAAAGAGGGGTCAGACAAGCAGGAGGGAGAAGGGAAGGAGCGGGAATTCAGCACTTGGGAGAGGGGCACTTTGCAGCCGCCTGCTTGGGCCACCTGTCCCCCGCCTCTGCGGGCCACCTCTCCCTGTCTGGTGGCTCACCTCCTCACCCCTGCTGGCCCCTCTCTCTCGGGCTGTCTCACCCCACCCTCCCAGTCTGAGGGTCACGAGCAAGGGGCATGCCTACAATTCGGGGTCGCAGGGTGCCCACCTCGCTTCCTTCACTGTGAAACTTCAGTGAGATGGTCCCTGCGAAATCCTCGACACAGTGCTTGGCACATGTGACAGCTCAAAAAATATAAGCTATTATTTGTATATTTACATATATGTGCATATATGTGTTCACGGGGGTCTTAGTATAGTCTGTCAGTCACTCCACTCCAGTTTCTATTCTCTGATCTCCTCAAAAACCAGGCAGAAGGCAGTGGAGGGCGAGAAGGATGTATGTGGGCATATGCCAGCGCAAGCTGCCTGTCTTCGCCCCAAGAAACCTCGTGGGCCGGGGAGGAGGGGAGACTCCTGGCCCCCCCAGCCCTCCCAGGGGCCTCTCAGGCTCTGGGGGCGGCCACCATTTCGAGTCGTCCTGAGGTACAGTGAGCTGGGAGGGGACGCAGGAAGGACCAGGCCAGGCCCCCCCACCCCCACCCGCAGCAGCCTGGCCCGTGGGCCCGCCCGGCAGGCCCCGAGCAGGTGCTTGTTCTTTGGGGTGGGGCCGCCGGGAGGTGGGAGAGACTCAAGCCCCAGAGGGACTTTCCAGGAGACCTGGCCTTTCCTGTCGGAGCCTCTTCGGAGATGCTCGGGCCGCCTGAGGCCACAGTAGAAAGCTAAGGGCCTGCTTGACGATCCGGCAGCGAGTCCCCGGGACCTGTGAAGCCCCCTACTTCCTCCGCCCAGCCCTCGTCCCTGCTCTGGTCACAGTGGGCGAAAGCCCCCATTGGCCGCTTCTCCCTTCTTCAGTCTCACTCCCCAGCGCTGTTATAGCTCCACTTCACACTGGTTCTCGGCTTAACCCCCCCAGCTGCGTCCCGTGAGAATCACACAGAGTGGTCACTCTGATCTCCCTCTTTCGTAGGGGTCCCCGAACCTCACCGTGCCATCCACCCTTGCACGAAGACTGCACCCACCTGCAGGCCCACCCTCCTGCGCCCCCTGCCAACCCCACCCCAGCAGGGCCCCCTTACATTCAGCCTGGGCAATGATGGAGATGGCGGCCGGCCCTCCCTTGGAGCCCTCCTTGGCGGTGCCTTTGGTAATCACGTCGTTCAGGATCTCCCACTTCCCGCAGAACACGGGGCTCTTCTCCACGGCCTCGAGCTTGTTGATGGGGCTCTGCTTCTTCTCCGCGGCCTGGGCCTTTTCCTTGGCTTTGGCGAGCTCCTTCTTCTGCCCGACCGCCGAGCCAGGAGCGCCTGGGCAGGCCATCTCCATCACTGCCATCTCCCAGGCTCACGCTCGCCCTGCGGGAGGGGCCAAGCACAGAGAAGGTCACTCACCCCGAGGGGCCGGGGTCTGGCTTGGCTTGGAGGAGAAAAGCGGGGGGACATGGGGCCCGTCCTATTCACACCACACGTATTTATCCTGCAAATGTCCCAAGTGGCGGAGAAGCCCACCCCTCAGCACATCTACACTGCCCCGTGAGCTGTGGCCCCCCGTCCGACAGCACACCTCCACGAACAGACTCTTCCACGCTGCCCAGAAGGGGGCTTCCAGGCCACTGCCTCCGACAGCCGTGGCTCAGACATCTGGGTCGGTTCTCTCTTGCCTTTATAAATAATGGCTGGATCTCCTGCTGTTTGTTTAATGGCAAAGTTTGCTTCCCCAGAAGAGGGTGGTGGATCCTGTATTCCAAAACCATTAGTCACAGCACTGACTGCCCCAGCCTTGCCTCCTTAGAGGACACGTCCCCGCCGTCCACAGTGGCTTCGCTCCAGCGGGAGAGAAGAAAGGCTTTGCTCCCCAGCAGGAGGGAGGTCTGTGTGTGTGTTTGTGTGCTTGTATGTGTATACATGCATACACGAAATCTGACGAAGTCTAAAACTCAACAGCAAACGGCAGCACCAGCACTTGGCTCCTGTCCCAAGAAGCATCTGCTGGTGGCTGTCCAGATGGGTCTGAACAGAAGATGCTCCTGCTGCACCGTCCAGTCTCACTTGCTGGAAACCTCTCCTAGGTACCATTTTTCTTTCTGGCAACAATAGTGGTGGGATTTACATGAGAGCCTCCAACGCCAACCTGCGCCTCTAGAAACGTGAGGACAGAGCCCAAGAATTCACCTCTCTCCGGGCCCCGTCCCCACCAGCCCTGTGTGTCACCAGGAAGCTGCAGGGTGGCCCAGTGTGGTGACAATCTGTGCCAACAGCGTGTGGACGAGAACTGCCACGCAGTGGGACAGCACCGCCTGAGACTGCGGCCATCTGGGAACCTTTTCAGAGACCGAGACCGTGAACTCCCTAAAGCCCGAGAAGGCACCGCATGCAAACAGGTCTTTCCTAAGCGCTCTCTGGCCCTGGGCAGTGTGGCTCGGTTGGTTGGAGCCTTGTCCCGTGTGCCAAAGGTCGCAGGTTCAATTCCCCGCCAGGGCACACACCTAGGTTGTGGGTTTGGTCCCCAGGTCCCCGGGATCTCAGGTGTGTACAGGAGGAAAATGATTGATGTTTCTCTCTGTCTCCCTTTCCCTTCCCTTCTCTCTCAAATCAATGGCTGTATCCTCTGGCGATGATTAAAAAAATGTGCTCCCTGGTGGCAGTCTGGTCTTGGAGCTGTTACTAACAGCTGTTGCCTCCCCTGCTGTAGCTTCACTCATCCCGAATCGCGGATCACGCCTCCGTGTGCTCGTGGGGCGGAAGGGCAGACCACGTGAACGCGGCCAAACCTCTAATGCCTCCGGCCCTTCCTCCTGTCGAGCTTGAATGAGACAGTGGGAAGCTGGGGCACATTAGGCGGAACCCTTCCTACCGACTCCGTGGCGGCGGCTGCGAAAGACTGAGCCAGTCTGGGGGGGCGGCGGGGGATGAGGGCGACGGGTGCGTTGGTCATGACTGCTGTGGTCCTTACATCTGTGCCGCCGAGGGCCCCCTCGCTTGGAACTCAGAGTGGCTCCGGCTTTCAGCGCAAATGCCTGGGTTTGGTCCCGCAGGCTAGGTGCTGAGGAGGCTCAGGGGGTGACCTCACTGTTACTTGATGACCTGAACAAGTCCGGGGAGTGTTCTGGCTGCAGTTAGACAAGCGCCCTCCGAGGCAGGCTGTTTTCCTTGCAACCATCCTTTCTTCCCACCCCACACCTCCTCAAGCCCTGCAACTTCCAAAAAGGAATTGTTTACAGTTCCTCCTACCCTTCCCAGGTTCTCTACTGGGGAACTGAGATCTTATAAACAAACCAAACCTCCAAGCCCAACAGCCTTAGGGGTCTGCTTACAGGAGCCTCCATGTTACTCTAATGTCCTCATTTTCACTTGAAGAAACGGGCCTAATTTGGCGGTGACTTGCCCAAGGTCACCCAGACGGCGTGTGGCAGGGCAGGGCCGGGACCTAGAACCCCAGCTCTTGGCTGTGCGGCCTGTTCCCCAAGTCTCATGGTTGCAGGCAAACACGAGGGGGGAGCTCATAGTCCTCCCTGGCCGCAGGGCTCCTGAGGGCACAGCAGGGCGCAGACGAGACCACTGGTCGGCTGAGTGAAGGAAGCAAGGGTAAGCTTCAGGACAGGATGACCCTGAGCCTGGGGGATAGAGAGAGTTCCACCAGACAGGGGAGAGAAACCAGGCCAGATGGTCAATGGTGGTTCCGAGGGTGCCCAGCTGTTCGAGGTCTGGCTGTGCTGGGCTCCCACAGGTGTCTGCAGGACGCGGCTCACCCTGAGCGGGAGCTCCACTGGAGAGGCTGTGGAGGACCCTCTCACCCCCAGCAGCCACCCTGTCTCCTTGGTGGTTACGTGGGCCACTGGCCAGGGTCGCTGGTGCTCCCTCCTCGAGCGTGTCAGCTCCCCTGCCCCGGAGAAGCCAAGGTGGAGGCAGCCGAGCTCAGGGCCTCTGCACTTAGTTCCCCAGTGACTCATCCAACAGCCTGGCAGGCAGAGAGAGGAACAAGAAGGCTGTTGAAAAGCTAAGCCAGCAGCTGGCAGCTGAATCTGTGAAGGGCACAGGGAAAACGGGCTGACCCTCACCTCCCAGGGGCACGAAATCACGGCCGGGGGACTGGAGAGCTTTTCCTGTGGCTGGCTTTCCTGGGCCACATGACCATGACTCAGGCCCTCATCGACAGACTCCAAGTTCAAGAGGCTATTCTCAGGACACTCTGGCCTCACAGCAATTCTTTTACACACACACACACACACACACACTCTTGCTCCTCCCCTCCTTCCCTGCTTCTATTCACCACTTCTATACTGGTTCTGATCACAAACGCAGGTTCTGCGTTACACCTGGGACTGCTGGCCAGGGGGCCCTCCCAGCCCTGGGTTTTGGTCCCTGGCTTGTCACCCCAGCTCACAGCCCCGCAGCCCTGCTGCCTCTTCTCTCTCCTGCAGCTTGTGGAGAGTGAGGACTAAGTGGGAGCCAGTGATGCCTCTGCCTTTGAAGGCAGAACAAAATCCCGATCCATTACTCAGCCTGGACTCTCTCCCCGGCCCCACTCACGCCTTGATTGCATTCAGGCCTCTGCTGTCAGAGCTGAGGACGTATGTGAGCAGTAGGAATGGCCAAATCCACTCAGCCCAGCCACTAGGGCTTGAAAACAAAAGTGGAAGGGAAAGGGTGGAATCCATTGAGCATTCTCTCGGGGCCTGATGCGTGTCCATTGCCTGTTTTCTCTGTCGTGGCGCCTCGGTGAGCCCCTGGGGAAGTCTGGGGGTCGGAATGCCTGGGATGGGGCCAGACCGACCCTTGGGCGGATCTGTACGACAGGCTTGCTGTGGACAAGGCTCCTGGACACTGAGGCTCAAACTTGGCTCCCTTACGGGCTGGTCAAGTCTTCTGTCCAAGAGGCGGAGTCCCTAATGTGGGTTCGAGGATGGCTTCGGGGTGGTCTGTGAACCCCAGAACTACACACCGTTTGAATTTTCTGTCCGGGGAAGAGGTCCATAGCTTCTGTCACATTCTGCGAGGGTCTGACATTCCCCGGAAGGTTGCTGTAATCCCCCGAAAGATCGAGGCCTAGATGCCAGATGCCGGCTGCGCTCCCCCGCCCCAGGGAAGAGGGCGCGCAGCTAAGGCAGCGGTCTCCAACCTGCCTGCGCGTTAGGATGACCGGAGGAGTTCTGGCAAGGCACTCACCCTAGACGCACTGCACCAGCCCCTGGGCACGAGGCCCAGAATCTGTTCTTTTTACAAGTTCTCCGGATGATTCTGATTCCACGGGGTCAGGGATTGCCATTTTACCCCTCTCTGTACTGTACGGCTGCGCTGTCCAACATGGCAGCCACTAGTCACACGGAGCTATTCACCCTTAAATCAATTAAAATTAAAGAAAATATAAGACTCTGTTGCCGTAGCTACTATGATGGACGGTGCAGCTGGAGAACATCTCCATCTCTGCAGAAAGTTCTACTGGACGTTCTGCTCTGAGGCTACGACATCAATGTTTTCTTGACAGAAAAATTTCCATTCCTCGGATTCTGAGACAGGAATGGGGTTCGGATTCAATAATTTTTTCACTAACTAGAGGGTACAAAAACAATGTTTTAAACATTATCTTTAGTGTTGAGAACCTCTCTCAAATGTAGCGTGTTTCACTTCTCTGTTTTAGTGTGTTTGGTAAAAACACCAGGCTAGGAACCAGGAGGTAAGCGTTTTGGCCTTGGCAAGTTTAAACAAACAAACAAAAACAAAAAACAAAAAGAAAACCGGTGGGACCATTTTTGTCAAGTGAAATCGTACCTCCACTCCAGATACACAGAAGAGCTAGAAGCATACAACTGATACGTAACTCACAGTAGGACGGGCCGCTCTGCTACAGAAGCTGGGCAAGCGTCATCCATACTTAGCTTCCCGTCACCCACTGAGGCCCTCTGTGGGCTCCTAGGTTTCCAAGGAAAAGAGTTTGCAGACCAGTGGCCTAGGAAATCTTCTGAGGTTCCTTCTACTTCCCCAAATGCCACTCGTTTGTCAGTTATTTGAGGACCGGATAACTCCAATTCAGAATGATAACTGTCAATATTTGCTGAGCACCTGCCGTTATTAATTTCCTTTTCTGATGTGGAGACCGAGGCTTAGGGAAGCTCAGGGACCCACCAAAACAGTCACACAGTCACAAGGGGCAGAGGCGGGCTGCCCCCTGAGTCCTCACGCCAAACCTCAGGAGGCCCCCAGTTTCTCCTCCTCGAGTTATTCTGAGGACTCAGTGAGGCACAGGACAGAAACGCGGTCGGTCTGCCTGGCCCATAGGAAATGCTAATGAGAGTTCACCCCTTTACCCTCCGCCAGGCCCATAAATGCCACCACCGAGACAATGGGACTTCTCTGTTCCCTACAGTCAAGGGGTGGAGGCTTGCTTACGCCATTCAATGCCCTGAGCCTCGGTTCTCAGTATGTAAAGGAGGTAAAAATCTCCATTTCACAAGGTCATCCTGAAAATGTCCACTGAGGGCCAGAGCAGACCAGGGCAAATCCCTCTCATGACTATTTCATCTGGAAGTAAAATCTGTCCTCCTCTGAATGCCCAGAGGGGACAAATAGCAGAAGTAGAATGACTCAACTTCCTTAATAAGATATTAGTTGAAAACTAATCTTATTCTGATGCTTCCTCTTTTAAGCCCCAGCTTGCCTGGCCACTAGGCCACACCGGGCCGGCCTCTGCCTATCGCGAACGAGGGGCTGTTCAGGAAGGGGAACCAAGGGCCGGAGCCAGGCAGAGTGAGCTGTCCTGGCACAGCAGTCATCCGGCCAGGCCGACGCAGAGATCCCCAGGCAGGCCCAGCCCCGGCTCCCTCCCTGCCCTGCCCGCCCTCCCCACACCCTTTCCCCAGCTTCCGTTCCAGCCAGACTGCTCCTTTCATGGGTCCTCACCGCGCAGCGATGGGCGGGCCTCCAATTCCTGACCTCTGCTCACCCTGTCGCTCCCGCGGAGAACGCCTTCTTTCTTTATTGCTCTCCGTCCGGATCTCACCTAAGCTTTACAACCTGTCTCATCGGCGAAGCCGTTTACGGTGGGCCCTGCCTTCACTCGACCAGCGTTCAGTGGGTGTCTGCTGTGGGCCAGGAACAGTGACAACCAGCCACCAGATGTCTTCTGTGTGTGGGGCATGTGCTCGGTGCTTTACCTCCACTGCCAACGAACCTCCCAGCAGCCTGGCAAGGGTAGTGATATTATCCGCCTTTGACAGGTGAAGAAACTAAGTTTCCAAGCTATAAGTTATCTGCAGAAGTAAATGAAGCCCGTTTATACAACTAGAGGGTCTAACATGGGGTTAGGGCTAAAGCTAGGACACGCATGGCCCTTTCCCCTGGGACTCAAGGATCCTCGGTTCCTTTCTAGAATAAAAGCTTGTTGGCAGAGCACCTGGAACAACCAGGAACTCAGCAGTATTACTATCCGTGTGGATGTTACCACCCCCATTTCACCCATAAAATCTACCCACCATTGGTAACAGTTTCTTAGCCTGCGGACACGCAAGAATTAAAAGTGAGGGCTTTCATCAGTAAGGGCCGAATTGGCCAAAAATTGGTCAGATCGCTATTGGCTCACACTAGAGCCTGTTCCTGGAGTGTTACGATTTTTAACTTCATTAGCTTTACCAGGTCATTTCATTCTCTTAAAACGATTAAAAAGAAACTCATACACAACACACACGTACGAACAGGAGTTCCAGGAAAGACGGTGCTACTTTCATTGAAAGAATCACTGAAAATGTCATCCCAATAAATTCAAGAAAAAGGTAAAAAAAAAAAAAAAAAAGAAGAAAAGAAAAGAAAGAAGGAACCACTGAAGGATGTGCTTTGACAAGCAGAGAAGTGAACCAGAGAAGAAATGGGATGCAAGAAACAATGGTAGGCTCGGGAATCCACACGATATGCCGGCCAGTTTAATTAACAATGGAATGTTTAAACAAATTAGGTTGAGCCATTTTAAAACATTAAGTTCCAGACCATGTAAGTAAGGCAGAAGGGTGGAGCGGGCTGTTCCATCGCTAAAGAGTGATAAGAGCCTTGTCTCTAGGTGGAATTTGCATATCAAAATGTTTCTACCTGGTTAGAAAAAAATCATAGTTAGATACATATGTTAAAATTTAAGAGTAACCGTATGAATAGAAATTCAGTTCAGAGTTTCCAAACCAGAAGGGTAAAGAAGGAAAAACAGAAAACTTGATCGCTCTAATAAAGGTAAGGAGAGGAAGAAAAAAGAAGCCAAGGAAAAGACAGTACGTATAAAAGGCAACACAAGTTAAGGTGGCACAGATCAGTTGAAATAGTAACATATCCTGGATCGAAACAGACAGGAATAGATTAAGCCCACCTACCAAAACAGACAATCATAGCTAGGATTTTAGAAGATCCAGCTAGCTGGTGACTACAAGAGAGAAAACACAATTATACAGAAAGGCTGAAAATAAAAGACGGAAAGAGATATCCAGGTCAGTACAAAACCATGCAATACTGATATCAGACAAGGTATTTAAGACAAAAAGATGTAACAATCACTTATATGCACACCCAATAAAGAGCCTCAAAACCCAGAGACTGGTGTCGGGCTGAGGCTTCATGGATGAGCGAGGTCTTGGCTTCAGGGTGTCCTGTCACGGGGCAGAGAAATGCAGGCTCTTGTAACACAGCGTTCTTTGGGCACGCACTGGGTCTGCCGGGGCCGGGGCTGAGCCCTGGGGTACACGGAGGAAGAAGATGCAGTCCCTTGAGAAGCTCACAGTGGACTGGGGGGAAAGAGACAAGCAGTCAGACAGTTACAGCACAGTACAGTAATGCAGCAACAGATACAGACGCACAGCAGATGCAGTGGGGGGAACGCACACCTGGCCCAGCCTGGTGGGTGTCAGGAAAAGCTTCCTCAAAGCAGCGGATGCCCATGCTGAGTCTCGAGGGCGAGCAAAAACTTCCCAAGGAAAAGGAGAGGTATTTCGGGGAGAGAGAATGGCCGGCGATAAGGCGCAGTGAGTCTGCGCAGCAATCACGAACAGCTCCAAGTCGCTGCTGGGCAGCTGAGGCCAGGAGGCCGCAGAGATGAGGCTGCAGATGGGGTCGGCGTACCAGATAGTGGCAGTGTGCTTGGTCCTGATACACCCACAGGGGTCAGGTTCTCAGGAGAGAGAGAGGGGGGTATAATTCAGGGGCAGATCTCAGACAGAGGAGCCTGTGGGGCAGGGGCAATGGTGGGTGGTGGGGCATTAAACGAAAACCCTGCCATTGGGACCGAATCTCCCCCCACCTCCCTGGCCGGGCTGGCAATATCGCAAGCGATGGGCATCCAGGAGGCTTGACTCTCGCCCCCCGGGTGGAGAGACCCAGGGGGCACGGGGACCCAGACGCCGAGGAAGGAGGAAGTGGCGCTCCATGAATCCCAGCTCCGGGAATCACAAGACCGCCTCACTTGCCAGCTTGCGGCCTGCCTCCCAGGAGAGCGATTTCTGCGTGAGCATTTCCCATTAAGGAGGCTATGAAATGTGAATGTGCACTCCTCGTTAAACTCCTCCAGATCAATCGCGAAAGGGAAAACGCCGTGCCCACAAAAACGCGGTCTCGCTGCCCATTCCATAGGTCGAACTGCCGGGTAACTGAAATGTACGGGAAGAAATTTATGAGCTGGCATCCATTCCCACCGTGCCTGTCAACACCGGCCAGCCCCACCCTCGCAGGGACACTGCGGTCGGTCGATGGGCCCCTTCAAACGACTAAGGCAATCATCTGACGTCTATCCTATTAGCACAGGTTCTACCCACTTGAAGCTTCTCCCCCACACCCTCCCACCCCACACGGATGCCGGGCTGATCTAAACACGGCATGTCCTGAAGACAACCTCGAAGACATTGACCGACTCTGCACGGCTCCCGGGCCCAGCCCCAACTCTGTGGTCTGTAATGCCTGACCGCTCCTTCCCTAAACACCAGGCTTGGCTCTGGCCACTGGGACCTCTTCACACCCTGCTAGCGACTCGGATCTACAGGGCTCTAGAGGAGTGTGCTGTGTGGGTCGCCCTGCCCGTCCTGCTTGTCCTCCGCAGGCGAAGCTGAGGCCTTCCACCTCCAGGAAGTCCTCCCAACAGCTCCACTGCCCGGGCTCCTTTTCGACTGCGTACAGCACTGGGAGTCCTCGCTTTCCTCACCCTCACCCTGGCCCTTAACCCCACTCTTCCTCCCTTTAATCCTCCCATGAAATAACGTAGATGGAAGAGCTCTGGAGAAGATAAGGCTTTGTGCCAAGAGAAGATCGCCATTTCTGTGCGCACAGCTCAGCTCTGCAATCCAGGTATGGAGCAAACAGAGATATGGGAAAAGACGCACAGAGATGTTCAGTGTTTTTTATAACCATAAAAATCTGGAAAAAATGTCTAATTTTAGGGGAAGGATAATTATTAAGTGAATCCTGGTACATCCATTAAAATTGCTTATAAATAATTTTTCACTATGCGGAGAAATGCTAATAGGGTACAACGTTAACAGGAAAAGCGTACAGAATTATAACTCGGGTGTGACCCTGCTTGTCCTATGTCCGTGTGTTATAACCACATTCAAAAAATGCCGACACCTACCACGGACACACAGCAACGCACCTGCCTTGGAGGTGTTCGTTGTTCTTCAGACATTTTTTTCCACATCTTTGTTTCAGTGAGCATGTATTCCCTTTCTAAATGTTCATTTTTTTTTGCAGATGTTTCCAAGTGGTTCAGAAATACAGAAAGGACACATATCAGTGACAAGTGACAAGTCCTTTCAACCCTTCTCCCATTCCTCTGAGATCTCTGTTACCAGTTTCTCGTAAACATATTTCTCCAGAGAAGTTCTCCGAATGTTACTTTTATAGTGAAGAAAAAAAGCTGTAACTAAAAAAGGGGCCCCTAAGTATGGGATGAGAATTTAGGAGGTGCTGGCCCACCTTTGTGAATGGGGCTTCATAGGCAGGTGACGGCTGTCCCCCTCTCCTCCCCCCACACTCACACAGGAAGCCCCACCAGAATTGCTGTGCCTGGCTAATGAGACCTGGCAGCAGGGCCACTAAAACAGAAGGTGGGGATGAGCAAGCTCGTCCCTCTGGCTCTGGCTGTCATTTCACTACCTTTCTTGTTCTCCCCTGGGGATGGCGGGTTTGATCAGTTATGACTCAAAGGACAGGAAGGTGGTCAAAGGTGGCCCTGTCAGCTGTCCTCGATTCCGACGGCCACTGCTTCCACCCCCTGTCTCCCACCACCCACTGACGCGTGCACACAGTGGTGATGGGCCTGGGCTAGCGCCGGGCGGCAGAAATGCTTGTGGGCGCATGTGGCCCCATAAAGAGTGGGAGACAGCGGAACTGGACCTGAACGAGAACCACCCGCTCCGCCCTGGGTGCCTGTGTCAGCAGGTGGGATCTGAGGGCTGGTCCCGGTCGGGAAAACTGGAAGGGGCCAGTTTCTCCGGCTAGTCTCTCCTACCTTCCCTGTACAGTAGCTGGCCCTGCTGTTAAACAAACCTTTGTTTTCAAACACAAAAGTAATACCTGCTCATGGTAAAAATGTAAACAGCACAAAAGTAGACAGAGAAAAAAAAAATCCTTGCGCCGCTCCCTCCTCCCCACAACATAAGACACAGTAAAGTGTGGTAAGAATCTTTTAGTTCCGTTACCATACACACACAGACATATAATCTGGGACTATTTACGAGATTATACATACATAATATTCTATAGTTCTAGGTGGTGAATTTCTGGAATCGAAATTTCTGGGTGACCCTTTTCTCAGTGGGTTCGCTCTTCTCTCCTCTTTCTATGTGTCGGGGCGTAGGCAGCGTGCGTCAGCCAAGGGCAGGAGGCCCCCAAACATTATATTGGTTATTTGCTAGACAGATATCCTTGCCCTCAAGGTGCGTACAGTCCAGTTGGGGAAAATGGTGGATGGATAAATAAATGATAAAGGAATCACAAAATGATCTCGGGATGAGAGGACCCTAGAAGTCATTTATTCCAACATATCACTTAACAATCCCGAGGGATGACCATCCAGCTACCTAACGGGATGGGCCTGAAGTCGAAAGGTCTCGTTGGAATCTTAGTCTCTCAACACTCTGATACGTGGCCGCAGGCAAGTCACTAATCTGAGACTCAGCTGTCTCGTCTGCTGAACAGGGACCCCGAAACCTACACAAGAGCATTTAGTAGGACAATTACATGTAAGAAACGAAGCTTGCACGCCCTGCACAGTGGCTGGCAGGTACACCGTGGGCGCCCTATCCACATCCGCAGAACCTCCAGAGAGGCGGAAGCTGTCCTCCGATGAGCAGCCCCTCGAAAGTCCTTGCTTGCGCAAAGCTGAAACGCACCCCACCCCGCCCCCCACCCGCTTCCAGCCAGCGGCCTTTGGGTCAGAAGGAAGGTCTGGACCAAACGCTCTTGAAGAAGGAGGCGAGAAACCGGAGAGCAGAGGGGCAGAAACGGGCAGGAAGAAAAGGACAACCCCGGAAGGAGAATGTTCTCGGACAAACACCGCACACGCCGCCCAGCTTCTCTCGCCACTGGCAGTGCCTCAGCTCTCCTGGGCCGAGGAACGACCTGCCGGCCGTGAACCGGGACCTAGAGTTCCTCGGCAGCTGGAACTGAAGTTAGTTGTCCTGTGCACATCTGTGGGTGTGTTTGGCCACCTGCGGCTCCGTGGGTACAAAATTACATGCTGGCTGTCAATAATAATAAAACTAATACTGACAGCTAATATCGGTTGCTATGAATTAGGTCATACATGCATTATTTCTTGAATCCTCACAATAGCTCTGTGGGCAAGGCACGAATATTATTCCCTGGATACAGAGGAAAACTGAGGCTCTGTAGGTCAAGTAATTTGTCCAAGATCACAATGCAAGGAAGTGCCAGCCACAGGAATCGCGCACGGGACTCTCACGTTAAAGCTCATACTCTCAGCCACGGCGCTGTATCCACTTTTGAATGATCTCAGTCTTAAAAATTGGGACCCAATGCAGACGCTGCCAAAAGCCAAAGGTTTATTAGTGAGAAACCCAGGGACTGACCCAAGAGGAAGCATCTTAATCAGGAAGCATAAAGGCAGCCAGCCTGTGTTCTGGGAAAAGCAATTTTAACATGACATTGGGGAGCAAGGGCTCCGGGCCGGACAGGCAGCGGGCCTCTGTTCGCAGGCGAGCCTCTGGTTCCCAGGCCGGCACTCAGTCCACTGAGCCGCACCAGCCAGGGCGGGGTTTTTTGCTTGTTGTTGTTGTTCTTTTTTTAAAAGCAAAGCCTTGAGTATCAGCTACTATCTTCATAAATACGGTCAGTACTTGGTCTCCAGGCCCCTGATTTGGGCATCATATAAGCTTTCAAAGAACAGCGTGACAATAGCATTTTTAATTTAACTTTTAAATCCTTTGCATGAGGAGAGCCAATAGCATCTAGAAAAGATGCCACCAGAACATCATGGATCCACAGAGACAAGTATGCAGCTGGGGTGCAGGAGAATGGGGGAGCATGTAGTGTGAAGGAAAAAAATCCAACCATAGATGTACTTCATTTCATATGACAAGCAACAAGGAATTTCTAATGTGTGTTACATAGAAACTGTCAAGTGTCACTGAAATCTACGGATCAGGACTTTTTGTGTGACTGAATATTTTGGGCTGCAGTGTGCACTGGTCACTAATGACCAGTTTCCCAAGATCGCAGTGCCACAGACTGCCCTGAACGTGCCATCACGTCAGCCAGACACAACCAGTCTTCTCTGATGAGTCAAAATGCACTTCTGGATCGCGCCAGCCTGAAGTCATCATTACAAGCAGTGTTTGGTTGTGAATCGCTCTCCTTATGTAACCTTTCCGACTGGCTTCTGAGCAAGGAACAGCTCCCCAGGCTACGGCCAATCCACGGCAACGTGACCACTCCCCTCCTCTCCCGGTTTGCCACTCCGGTTTTCCCAGGTGGGGACCGGCTCAAAGCACAGTCTCCCTGTATTCAGAGAAGATGGAGAGAGACAGGCCCAGCCTTCCTGTAAGGGAGGAGGCTTCAAGTTCATTGTAGTCACTGGTGACTGGTCCCGAAATTGAGGAACTAGTTTGAGGAACTTCAGAACAAACAAGAAGCCCAAACACCTCGGCTTTCCACAGAAGGCTCCCAACCCTCAGAGGCAAATGGAAGCAGGCGCACGGTCCAGCTGTGCCCTCGGGCAGTGGGGCGCTGACCGCAGCCTCATCTCAGGTGCTGCCCTCCACACCCTTTGCCAGACTGGGCTCGATGACACGCGCAGCCGGGGTGCCTTTGACATGTCCCCTTGCAATCCAGGTCCACATTCTTGTCCTCCCCCCAAGGGAGAAAGGGCTTGGGACCTGCGGTATGACGGAACAGTCACAGAGCATCTCAGACCAATTCCTCGGAGAAGAGGGGGACCGTGCGACAGCCTGTGGTTCTCCCATCCTCCCCCAGGCCAGCAGGGCCTGGGAGAGGGACTGTGGCTTCTGGCCTCGAACGTTCACTCCACGACAAAGCTTAGCCAGTGGCCACCACGCTCCAGGTGCTGCGCTGATCAGAGCAGACGTGTCGGTGACCGAGACAGACAAGGTCCTCGCCCTCACGGAGCTTTCACTGCCATCCTGGAAAGGCCCTCCTGGAGTGCTGAACCCACCACTAAGCCCTGTCATGGCTCGGGCCTCAGCCTAGGAATCGGCCTCAGCGGCACCGAACCACGGGACTGGCCAGTCTGGTCGCTGCCCTCCCTACCCGAGGCTGGGAGGCTGGGACAAGTCGCCCTGTCTATAGTAGCTGGACACTCATGCTCTGCCCCTGCTCTGAACTACGTTTAAGCACGTGCCTACCCACAGTGCCACACCGCTGTACACGACTCCTTTCCCTGAGTGCTGGTTTCCAGATTGTTCTCAAGCTCCCATTCCAAGCGGTACCAGGCCCCAAGGTGAGCGAAATGCTAAGGGTGTTCCTACCCCAACACCGGCAGGGTGGGGAGGGGGTGCTCTCCCCTCTGAGGACTTCCGTGGGTGACAGTCTGTGCTGGGTCAAGCTGGAAACGGGGGGCACTGGGCGTGGCGCCTTCCATGCTCCTCTCCAGCGCCCGAGTCCCAGCTTACAATGCAGCACCTCTAACCTGTCTGCTTCCACTCCACCTTCCCCCGCTCCAGCGAGCTCCTCGAGGGCAGCATCCAGTCATCCCCACCTTCACATTCAAGCCCCAGCAGAGCCAGCCACGTCTGATACGCTCCACAAGTGTGCACCCAACCGAAGAGTGACCGACCCACTCCAGAGAAACAGGAGTGCCGCGGGCTCCGGGCGCCTGGCTGGCCTGGGACGCGGGTGTCCCGACTGTCCCATCACCTGGAGAGCTGGAGGGGACGAAGCCAGCTCCCTGTGTAAGGTGTCACAGCACGATGTACTGTGACTGCACCCCAGCAAGAAGGCCTCGTGCAAGCTGGCTATGTGGCCACCCTTGTCCTTCCGTTTCCCATGAGCTGACCGAGAGACCTAGTCATTTCTCCTTCCTGGAGAAACGACCCTTCGGAGCCGAACGACATCCGTCCTCGCTCAGAGGTGGACATACGCGCTAGCTGGGGGCAGCACACAAATCTCTGCCTTTGACGCTCACCTCGACAAAGCTATTTCCGCCTCTCCAAGTTCAGCATTTGTCAGCTGGGACTGTTGAGCCCGGTCTCGAGGAAATTGGTTCATCCAACTAACTTCTTGGGCCAAAGGGATCTATTTCTAATCTCAGCTGGCAAAGGCATCCTCTCTGGAGGCTGGCTAAGCCCCCTTCCTTCCCAAGCCTCCCAGCTATCCCTGGTAGTGACCAGTAGATGCATTCTGGCCCAGGAAAAGAAAATGTCACCGTCAGCAGGTGGGTGGGAGGTGGCCCTCAGATACAACAGCTCTTTGTACTCACAGGGGCCACCATCCAGATATGACATCATGCTTTGCCCGCAGGACAAGTCCCTTCGCTGACAGGACCTGGAGGGATCTTGCCGGGATGACGCTGACCCCTCTGGCTCTTCTGGCCACCTGCACATGTGACCACAGCACCGGCCACATGTCTGCTTCACGGGACAAAGACGCGGAAGAGCTTCCTGGTGCCCAGTGGGTTTGTGCCCTTACAGTCAATCATTTACAGCAGCCGAACGCCCACTGTAGGTTGGATACTGCTTGGCGAAGTAGGAAAGTGCCCTACAGGTGTGGGTAACCTTTGAGACTTCCAGGTAACCCTGCCCAGAATTGTGTTTTCTTATCAACCTTGACCTTCTTTTAGTTACATGAACTTCATGGTACAAGAGAGCGCCAGATAAATAGCTTTCTGTTTACTTTTTCTGAGACCCAGAGCAGCTGCTGCTCTGACTCCACCCTTCCCAGGTCTGCCAGAACTTGCAGAAAGGCCGAGAGTGATGGGGTCAGGGTGGGGGAACAAAGGAGGAACAAAATACAATCCCTTTGTCCCGTGGCGGCACGGCACAGTGAAAACAGCCTGGACTTTACTCACTTTTAGTCATTAACTGGCTTTGGGCAACTCACTGGGTTTCCTTGGGTCACCATTTTCTCTTTAGTGAAAAAAAAAAAAAGGAGCACGCAACCAGTGATTAGCACGTCCAGCCTGTAATTCTAATAGCACTTCCTTGACAGAGAACTTAAGGCCCGACGTCGCTTAGCCATTCCTTCCCGGGGTGCCTGCTGGTTAGTCCAGATTGATGGGGTGTGGACCTGGGGCCAGGGAAGCTTGCCGACCACTTGCGAGGTAATGCTAGTTCTCTCCCTGCGGTTTCCGTAAAGTGAAGCCCGCGCTGCGGGTGACCCTGGGCGCTGATCACAGACGTCCCTGCCGACCAGCAGTCAAGCTCGACAACGACTGCCCTGATCTAGAACCCAGTCTGAGCAAATTCTTTGCCTTGATGGACACCTGGTCACGGCTTTCGTGGTGAGAGGGTCGGCAAAAGCCACAGCAACCGGGCGCTGTGAGAGGGATGGCCGGGCGTCCCTCTGTGGCTCCTCTGCGAGTCCGCACGGCGGCTCCAGAGGTGCAGAGGTGGTGGCAGGCTTGGAGTTCCAGTTTCCAGACACGCAGGGTGTGATCCAGCCTTTCCCATCCCTGGAGCTCAGCAGAGCCTCCAACGCAGGTGGTGAAGAGCAAGGCAGGTAGAAGAAGGTTGCCGAAAGGTCTTTCACACCCCGGCACGGTCCGTGCCTCTGCTCTCTGCCAAGGGGCGCTCCCGCTGCGTGGGGCCAGAGCTCCCCTCCTGCTTCTTGGCTGACTGTCACGGGAAGCGGGCCATTTCCACCCCCGAGGTGGCTGGACTCAGGAGGGCACCGTGACTGCTGATCCGGGCTCTGTGCCCTGGATTCATCTCCCTGTCAGTGGGCGGGCCCTGCGAGCCCACCTTGGCTCCCGGGTCTCTGCCTCCGATGCCCTTGAAATGAACATGATCTTTGGCAGAGAACTTCTCCACCAGGTCTGCTCAAGACTTCCTCTGCCACTGTGTTCGGTGAATAAATCGCCTGTCACCTCCACCCCTGCAGCGGTGACTCACCTTCCAGAGAAAGTACTCTGCTCACCTAAGCAAAGCTGCCTGGAAAATGACGAAGGCCCCTATCAAATGCAGCCTGTGGGGCCAAACAGCTACTGAGCCCGGCTCCAGACACACTCTGCCTCTCACCTCCAGCCGGAAGTCAAGTGTGGAGCTGCCACTCCAGGCCTGCTGGTTTCATTTTCATCTGAGCATGATGCTTGACATCCGGTAATCTATTTTTTCTAAAAACTAGGTTCGCTTTAGAAATGACTCTTTGGCCATCGAGACTGCTTCCCCAGGAGAAAACAAAATGTTATTTAAAGGGAGCATCAGCCTGGTGGGAGCCTATATTTTTGTTTCGTAGTAAAAAGGGGGAAAATAATTTAGAATGTAATGTGAAGCCACCTCCCCCCACCCCTTGGGTGATTTAAAGGAACTCTCCAAGTCTCTGACTACAGACCCAGGGCCCCCCAGAGATGGCACCAGTGAGAATGCGACAGAGGCGTGTTTATAAGAGGAGAGGACGGTGAGCTGGGGGTGCCACGTGGTTGTGGGAACCCTGCCCCACAGAACCAAAATTGCCTCCCAGTCCCCCGAACAAAGAGGAGCGAGTCCTGGTCGACTTCTCTTCTACACAGCATTTTCCTTTCCCACCCCCGGAGTTAAGGTTGGGACCCACCTCACCGCATGGAGGACTCAAGAAAGCCCTGGAAAAGGCCCAGCTCTGCCTGTGGCTCAGAGGCCTGGGAGGGCCGAGGGCGCCCAGGATTCAGAATCACCAATTCTGACCAGGCAGAGCCTGGCTCAGTCGGAGGGTGGTGAAGGCAACGTCCAGGGTGAGATAGGAAGAACCTGAAAGCTAAAACTTCTGGACAGAAGAAATGTCCCCCTGGAGGTGCTACTGAGAAAATGACTCTCCTTGTCAGGCAGTCTGACCCACCCTGACATCATCTTACAGAAAACAGGTCTGGTCGATGTGGTGACTGGCAACTACTACTACTGCTATTACTACTGCTACTGTCACCGACATTGTTTATGGCAGACGACGGCACCGCTGACAGCCCTCCTGTTCTGTGGCTTATGGTACGCCAGGCCCTGAGCGCGGCGCTTAGCAGACTCCCTCTCAGTCTCTACTCACGGCAGCCGGACGAGGTGTTTCTGATTCCACGCACAGAGGAGGCACCCCATGCTTACCGAAGTGAAGTGGTCTGCCTGAGGTCACAAAGGTAGTGGCGGACCTGGACCTGACCCAGGTCTGCCTGCCCTACAGCCTGAATCCCCACATTTGACGCGGAGACAGCAAGGACCTGCTCCGAGGCTTTGGGGAATTCATTTCCCCGCTCTGCCCTAAGGTCCGCGTCTGTGAAACGAGGGTGAGCAGATCCACCCAGAGGATGCGCTGTTTCCCTTCTAGCATCTTGGATAATGATGGATGGATACTGATTGATAATTAATGACACATATTAATATGAATTAATACTTGCTAACATAAATAGATAAAGCAGCTACCCTGATTTAGTTACTTCCAAAATTGACATGTTTTGGGGGAGAAAGACAATTTATCCTTGCATGAGTTAGAAAACGCAGCGAACGAGATGTCAAGAAACTCGAGTTTAGATTCTGAGCGTAACACTGATTTCCTGAGTAATCTCGTCCATTTGTTTTTCCTTTCCAGGCTTTACCCTACTGCCTTTCCTTATACGAATATTGTGAGACAGTACAAAAAATAGCTACCAAGTACCATGATTGTTGATGCGATACAATTTCAAGGGATTTAATCGGAGGGAGGGCAAGGGATTAAAGGATACAAAACAGCAAGAAGGGAGGAGAATCATTCAAGCTAGAACGCAGAGCAGGGCGCCCAGGCCACTGAGGAAAAGTGACTGGTCTCCGCACTGTCACTCAGGCAGTCAGGCTAACCCACGACTAAGGGCTTCCACCCAGCACACTTCCACGTCTTGCTCAGCTCCACCGAAATGGTCTGCTACACGATCTGCCCTACGTTTGGCCTTCCATTTCTCATCTACCGCTTTCGACATTTCAGTCAGCACCGCCGAGGACACGCCGAGCCTTCACACAGGCCTCACTGCGATTGCTCACCCTCTCCCCTGAAGATGCTCACGCCCACTCCTTTCCCTCAGCGTGCAGAGGCCGGAGGGGCCGGCGGGTCCTGAGAGACCCCCCAAACCGCTCCCACGGACTCGTGCCCCTCCCCACCCATGTCACGCCGGTGCCATCAGAAGTGCCCATAATGCTCAGATGTTTCCAGTTTAACTGAAATACTAAAATGGGACAAACAGGAAGCATCAGACACAACTGCGGTAGTGACTTATTAATCATGAAAGCAGAATTTTAGTTGCATTTTAACCTTTTGCCAGGAAAAAAAAAAACCAGCCCTGAGATGATGAAAGCCGTTGGTACAAATATGCTGCCAATATGTGTATCAAGCTGACTTTTACTTTTAATTTGGAACTGCATTTGGTTTTAATGTTTCTTAACGATCCACCCAGAAAGACATCCATCAAGTCGACCAACATGAATCTGTCAGCTCTTCGTCACTGTAGGCAGGCCCTGTGAGGAAAGCTCGTGGGCTGCTGTCCACTGAGACAGGAAAAAAATAGGAAATTCAGAGTGACTTCACAGGCCAAAGTGATAAGACACTCTTAAGAGGGTGCCAGCAGTGAAGAAAACAACCCGGGAGGTGGGTTTACCCCAGCCACATCTCTACAGATCTCCCACCAGACCCCGGCCGACATGAACTGTTATCACGCACGAAAAAAATCACAACAGTTGCTTGGAGTTGGACGACCAATCAGGGCAAGCCCACTTCTCGACATTAAATGATACACAAGCACTCCAAGCATATCACAAAGAAGGCAGTGTCCGACAGGAGAGCCAAAATGAGGAAGCAAACCTCCATCTGCTGAGGCGGAACGGCCAACCAGACATTTTTGTTTAATAGATGAAGGCTCTTTTGGCAAGGCCTCTGGTCTGCGGTGCCCCTCCCACAAACTCTAACAGACAATACCAGGGGCAAAAAAGCCCCTTTAAAACTGCTCCTTATAGTCTTAAAACAGAAGATGACCTAAAGTTTAGCAACGGACTGCCGCCTGATTCACAAAAGTGCCGGGATGCAGATCTAGATACGTATTTCTATACTTAAAGTCGGAGACTATTACTTTTATTTTGAGAACTCCTGAGAAGTTCACCACACCCTTCAAAATAAACGAGGATGTCCCTGAAAGGTGTCTGAGAAACTCAGAGGTTTGGCATCGCTGCACCAAAGGAACTGACTTCGACGTCACTTCAAAAACACCAAGAGTAAATCCAAACGCATCAAAAGCAAGACAAGCACCTGACCACCTTTCTCCCACGTTAAGAGCATAATTCCGCACCAAACACTCCCCCCTCTTTTCTGCATCTAAGTGCCAGAATGTGGTCCTGGTCCAAGGTGAGGAGCCCGGGGAAGACTCCCGCGGCCTAGGCTTGAGTCCTCACCCTAAGTCCCAGCTACTAGGCTTTAGGCAAGATATATACCGCCCCCCTCCTCAGGTGCCTTACCTATAAAACAAGACAAGACTATCTTATCACACACACACGTCCGAAGGAAAAAGGAGGTTACAGGTATGAAGATACGAAGTAAGAAACACATCACCAATGTTAAGATACCATCTCCTTCTAATCTTTCAGAAAGACCATGTTTCTAGCCAAGGGGTTTTCAACATTTTTCCTGGAATAAACTTCAGACTGCTATTTTGAATTAGGCTCCACCTCTCATCATTTCATTGCACTTGCTTTTAGAGTTCTTAATCAAGTCACCAGTGTTCACTCTCTCTATTTAACAAAAACTGATTTCTTTACTCCATTCATCCTCTTTCCCACCCATACTCATTCCCCATTCCGTCACTTAGGACTGAGAGCAACATTTTAACTTTAATAAGGAAGGAAACGCTTTAAAAAAAAATTACCCAGCACCAAGGAGGCTCCTGGGCAGGTGAGGCTCTCTGCACCGTATAAGCAGCCTTTTTGTGCCTGGTGCCCGGTGGCTGCAGGTTGCTAGGGGCCACAGCGGGCTTCTAAGATGGAAATATATTTGAGCCGACAGATAAAGTCCCAAGTGGAGTGGCCAGAAGAATTACAGAGGAGTCAGGGGAAGCAGGAGGATGCTGCGAGTGGCCAGCGTACTCCGCTGTATGCCAAGGGCAGGCTCTGCTCCTTCTCCCTGCCTCGGGGTATGTGACCCGAGAACTTCCCAGGGAAGGCCAGAGAGTTTCACTGACAGGGCAGGTGGGAGGACGCACGTACAGGGCGCACTTGTACATTAAACACCTTCGGCCGCGAGCCGAGAGGAGCCCCTATCCTACGGAGCACCCAGGGAACGAAGCAGGAGGCGCAGGCCTGGCGGTGGGGGCAGCTGATCACTGGGGAATCGGGATGTTGGGAAGGGGAAGCAGGGCGCCACCGCGCGCGCTTCTAGCGACCTTGTCGCCCGCGGGGGTGCGGGGCGAGCACGGCGCGAGACCGTGGCCCTGGCAGCGTGCGTGAGGGCGTGCCTGAGGGGAGACCCTAGGGCTGAGGGCCCGCGCACGAGTGGACTCGTTCGACCGGCCACGCCGCTGACCCCACTATTCTGGGGCGGCGCGTCAGGCCGCATCCCGGTCCCGGGCTGAGGGGCTACCCATCCCCGGTGCTCCCCGCTCCGAGACTCGAGATCCCGCTCAGTCACCTACCAGCCGAGCGCCGATCTCTCCCAAGCAGCGACTGTCGCGCTCCCCTCGCCCACGATCTCCCGCCGCTGGTCGCCGACCGCTGTGCTCTGGGCCCACGGTCGTCCCGCCCCACGGTCGCCCCGCCCCGGCCTCGGGCCCCACCCCTTTATTCTTTTCCCCACCGCCCCCGGGCCACGCCTCCCCCGACTGCGGCGGCAAATTCGCCTTCGTTTGTGCCTCCTACCTTTGGCCGCACCTCGACCCTTGGCCACGCCCACCTTGCAATCTAACCAATAAACTGGCACGTCTCAGTCCAGTCGTACCGCTCCTAGCAACGATTGGTTAATGAGGCCTCGCTTCCAGAAATGGGCACTATTTCCGGACAATGTTTATAGTAAAGACACTGCTGGCCGGACGGATTGACAGAAGGCGGAGGCGGCCGGGGTTTGGTCTAACCACACAGGCGCTCTTGTCTTCTGGCAGTTTTTTTTTACGGGTTGCGTTCTTCTGGAGGTTACGGGAAGTAAGAATCACTGCGCATGCGTGGGCACTCCCAACCTTGGACTTCAGTTACCTTGGAGACAGCGCGGCATTCTCCCTGCTGGGCCAAATTCTCCCTCTTTGCTTGAGGCCTTGACGGCTAAGGCAGGTGGGACGGAGGGGTGGGCGCGTGGAAAGTGGTGGTGGTGGTTAGAAACATTTTTATTGAATACTTACTCAGTGCTCAGCGCTGTAGAGTCCTTGAGCACTAGTAAGACAGGTTCTAGTTCCTGCCCTCGAGAAGTGTGGGGAGCCAAGGCCCTACACAGGTCAGGCCTATGTATTGAAACCCAAATCTGATGAGAGCCGGTGGGTGGCGTGGTGCAACCCCTTCCCACAGTCAGAGAAGCAACGTGGTGCCAGCGCTGTGCCAAGCATCTCCTTGGTGGGTTCACAGGTTACGGAGCCAGAAGGAAGACTATAACTTGACGTGAAGTGTGAATATGCACCAAGGTGTCAATAGTATTTTTTTTTCCTGAATATGGTAGTGGGGGCAAGGGGGGCAGTTAAGGAAAAGTATGGATATTTTTTCTATTCAAATATTTGCTTATCTGTATTTTCAATAGCCCGTATTTTATTTGTAATACAGAAAACAAAAACCCCAAACTTTATAAGTTTGCAAAATGAAAAAGGTATACCCGCCCTTGGCTCCATCAGTGGTCCACGCAGCAGGCAACTGTGGTTACTGGCTTAGCAGTGGGGGTCGGTATGCCCCACCCAAAGCTGGGAATAAGGTATGCCCTCATCACTGTAGGGTTGGAGCAAAGAGCTGCTCAGCACAGCTCTCTGCAGGCGGTCCTTGGTAGTTCAAAGCCTATTTCCGGAGATCTGCGCCCCACAGACCTCTCCCTTGTTGGGGAGTAGGGAAGACCATTCATTTAGGGAGGGGTCAAAAACTCACAACTAGGGGCCTCACCCACTCGCTCATTCGTGCTGTCCTTTGTTCGGCTGGCCCAGTGTTTTTTTAAATTTGAATTTGAATGCCTGAGGACAGAGCCTGCAGTTCCCCTTAGCCCCTGCCCCTGTTGTCTTACACCCAATATTTAACTTTCTGTCCTCTGTCTGACCCCTGAAGCCTTCCAGTCTGTGGCCCTGGTAGAGCCTTGCTTTGGAGCTGAACAGCCTCTGGTGCATAAACTGGCTGTGCTATTGATCAGTTTGCAAGATGGTAGGCAGGAAAGTTGGTGACCCCTACAGCTCCTTCCAGCTCCAGGGGTTTTCATTTCAATGACTCAGGGAGAGGTGGAGCTTGGCCAGATGGTAGGTTACAAGTCGGTATCAGCAAGCCCGGATGCAGAGCTTGCCTCTTCTACCACCTGTTTGCCCCTGGGCATACCACTTCTCAGGAAAGACCTGGGCACAGGTCCAGTCTGCACATGCTCCCTGGCTCGCCTTTGCCTTTTCCCTCTATCACCCACTCCTCCTTTAGGATACCCAGTGCCCACACACTTAACCCATCTTCCGGTGACACTTCTCTGGGTCCCTGCCTGCCCACATCCACCCTATCAAGATCATCTGCCTTTAAATCTATTTGTTAACACTCCTGTGTATTAGTGGGAGAGAGTGCATGTGATGACTCAAAACTGCATCTCCCAAGAAGGAATTTCACAGCAGGCCGTAGAGGAGGAAGAAACCACTACAGACTAGTGAGGAAGGTAATATAGGATAAGAAAGCTCTCCTAATTTCAGCACTTTGTCTCAGGCCTTTCCAAACCCCACCACATGTGGGGTGAGGTGAGAAACAGCACAACACCCACTCTGAGTGAGCACCATGGAATCTCTGAGCCTTGAAATGCTTGTCCCTTTTGGAAGGAGAGCTTCAGAGCAAAGTTACTTCCTCCCAGTCCAGCCAGTTAAGTCACAGACAACCTGAGAAGGCTTCCAGCCCTGAGTCACTTGTGCAGCTTCAGCTCTGCTTGAAGTCAAAATCAATGGGCATTTACTGGCTGACTCACACTTGGAGCCCTGGAGAACTCCCATATCCCACCTCAGCGGTTCAAGTCTGAATATAGAAGGGTAAGACTGTCTCCTTCCACAAAGAAAAACAGCTTCTGTTTTTTGAGAGCTTACAAGAAATAAACCATACACTTCTAAGTGTTTTTTGTGCATAACGCCTGAATATTCACTCTCGTCCAGGGTTTTCCAACCTGGAGCTATTGACATTTTGGATTGGATACATTTTTTAGCAGGGGTGGGGGTAGCTCTCATATACATCATAGGATGGTTAAAAGCGTTCCTGGCCTCTGCTCACCAGATGCCATCACCCCTCCACACCCAGTCGTGACAACAAAACATGTCTTCAGACATTGTCAACTGTCCCCAAGGGGGTAAAACTGCCCTCTGTTGAGAACCCTTGCCGTCTGACCCCACAGAGTAGGTGCTGTTACTATCATCCCCGCTCCACAAGACGAGCAAACCGAGGCTCAGAGAGAAGTAACTTCCCAAAGGTCATTTTGCTGCAACAGAAGACCTGGGATTCAAACTAGATGTGACCCCAGGTCCCTGCTGTCCTAGATAAAGGATTCTACAAAGGAACTTTGGGCCTCAAGGCGCCAACTGCTGTCAGTTCTGTAGAACAGTGACGAAGAGTGAATGAATTTTGTGCATCAGTGAGAGAATGCTATTCTGGGGACAGTTTTCCTTTTCCGTTTGCTTTGGAGGAAAAGAAATTCCATTCTGGTTTTTATTGCCTAAGCACAGTTCATAGTGTCTGCCCATGTTTAGTGAGAAAGTGGCTAGTAAATCATGTGAGTGTCTGTGGCCCTCAGGCCCCAAATTCCTGTGAGCTCCTGAAGTTACACTTGAGAAGGATTCAGATGTGAGGCTGAGTGAGATTAGAGATGGCTGGTGGCGGATGCTCCCGAAGGAGATGCAGTTTTACTTCCCTCTCACGGGCCTCCCTGAGGCTGCAGCTAGGATACTGGCACTGCCCTCCCTGGCTTGGACCTGCTGTACTGTTGCCACCCAGTCTGGAGGGGCCAGGGAGGCAGGAGAGGAAGTGGCTTCAGGCATTGGTGTCCTGGAGCTCTCTTCCTACTCTGCAAGCAGTGACAGTTTCATGTTGGTAGCTGGACATCGACAATGATGGGAGTGTTTACACCATAGAAGTTAGCAAGCAGTATAAACCCAGGCTACCCACCCTTAACCTGGATGTTACACATTTACCAGCGTACCACTACACACAGACTTGGGACCCCGACCGTCCCCTGATGTGGGTGAGGAGAAGAGGTGCCAGTCTCTGCCAAGGATGGAGTTGCCAGGGTGGGGGTCTCTGTGGGGGCACTTGGCAAAATTGACCTTACCGAGACCAGGTCCCGGACATACCTGTCTGAGACCCTTCCCAACTTCTAAGCCTTCTTAGGGAGCCCTGGGTTAAGACTTGACTCAAATTCTTCCCACTTCCTGATTGGTTATCCCCTTCTAACTCATCTCTCTGCCTCCAGTCCCCTCTCCGCACTACCCTCAGCCCTTCTGTGGATTTAATCCTCCCAAGAGACAACTTAGGTGATATGTTCCACCCCCAGTTTCCCCACAACTGCTCTCCTTTACCTTCTTCCTCTCGACCTCCAACTGTGACCAAGTCTCTGCAGCCTAAAGACAGACAAAGAAAGGAAGAATCCTCCCTCTGTCCCGGCTTTCCCTGACACTGTTGGCCCAGCCTTTGTCCCCATGCCACTGTCCACTCCCAGACTTCTCGGCCCTCCTTGTGTCTGTCTCACCTGCCACTTGCCTGTACCCTCCCCAGCCTGGTTTCTGCCCACCACTCCTTCCCTCCACGGACACCCACTCATTGCCTCCTGGTCAGGTGACCTCATCTCAGCTCTCATCTGCCATCAGCCACAAATGGGATGCTTTGGGCACCTCCTGTGTCAGGCCCTGGGGAGGGGCCTGGGGAGTGTGGAACCTCCAGACCAGTCCCTGCCCTTAGTGGGTGGGTGGACCTGGAACAAGTGGCTACGAGAACTTAAGTCATTTCAGGTGATGAGGGGATGGGTAGAGTGCACGGTATCAGGCAGGGCCCACCCGTGGAAGCAGAACTCACTCTGAGTTTTTATATGTGGAATTAGCTTTTTAAAGGGTGAACAGTAATAGTTCTTTTTCTCTTTAAGGATTTAAAAAATCCTTACCCGAGGATATGTTTTATTGATTTTAGAGAGAGAGGAAAAGGGAAGGAAAGAAACATCAATTGATTGCCTCCCGTACCCCCAACCTAGGTATGTGCCCTGACTGGGGATGGAACCCACAACCTTTGCTGTGTGGGATGATGCTCCAAGCAATTGAGCCACCCAGCCAGGGCCATACATGGAATTTGATGCCAGGATTGGTCACACAGAGGATGGAAGAACTGAGGAGCTCAGCAGGAGGGGATGGTGACATAGCCAGGAATCCCCTACTTCCCTAGGGTGGAGGGACTTCAGGGGGAAGCACTGTCACCAGTGGTTGGAGGCAGGGGTCACCTGGAAGAAATTGGAACCACCGAGGAGACACAATGACTTCCATAGACACCATTCAAGACTGAGAGGGGTGAAGATTCTCCTTTCCTTCCACCCTCTGGTCTCCTGCCAGTTTCTCATTGGCCCGGGAGGTTGCTCAGTACAGAGCAGAGCAGAGAAGGTAGGACCGACAGGAGGGTACACGACCCAGGACTAGCACAGTGTGGGGTAGGAGAGGGTAATGGGGGATGGGGGACTAACCCAGTGGAGAGGGCTCGGAGAAGGCCTGAAAGGGGAAGGGGAGAGTTAGAGGGGAAAAGATTCTCAGTGGTCACTGACACTTTTTACTGAATATATTGGGGTAACATTGGTTAATAAAGCAATATAGGTTTCAAGTGTACAATTCTGTAATACATCATCTGTATATTGTATTGTGTTTTTTTAAGACTATTTTTTTGGAAGTTTTTATTTTATTTATTTTTTATTTTTATAGAGAGGGGAAGGAAAGGAGAGAGGGAGAGAAACATCAATGTGTGGTTGTGTCTCTCACATCCCCTACTGGGGACCAGGCCCACAACCTGGGCATGTGCCCTGACTGGGAATCGAACCAGCAATCCTTTGGTTTGCAGGCCCACGCTCAATCCACTGAGCTACACCAGCCAGGGCTTAAGACTATTTTTTAGAGCAGTGTTAGGTTGATGTTGATGTCGAGCAGAATGTACAGAGATTTCCCATAACCCCCCATGCCCCCTGGCATATGCAGCTGCTCCACTATCAACATCCCCCACCAGAGCGAGTCCTTTGTTACAATGAACCTACATCGACATATTGTATCACCCCAAGTTCACGGTTCACATTAGGGTTCACAAACGTCTGATGACATGTATCCACCATCATAGCATCACACAGAGTGTTTTCCCTGCCCTGAGACTCCTCTGCACTCTGCCTGTTCATTCCTTCCCCCGCTCTCAACCCCCGGCAACCAAAGGTCTTTTTACTGCCTTCAAAGGGATAACTGAATTGCGATCCATCCAGACAATGAAATGTTATTCAGTGCGAAAAATAAGTGAGCTATAAAGCCATGAAAAGACATGGAGGAACCTTAAAGGCACATTTCTAAGTGAAAGAAGCCAATCCGAAAAGGCTACATACTGTACGATTCCAACTGTATGACATTCGGGAAAAGGCAAAACCGTGGAGACGGTGAAAAGATCGCTGACGTTTTGGAACAATCCTCTTCCTGACGCTTTGGAGAGAGAGTGTTTTCTGTTTCTGTTTTCTTTCTCTCATTCTTAAAAACTGAGGCACTCCCCAAATTTCAGTCCCAGGCCCCCCGCTTCTCTACACATTCTCCCTGACACTTCTCATTCCCTCCTGATTTCTTGTAATCATTCAGCATGCATGAATCAAATACTGATTATGTGCCAGGTGCTTGATTAGATCCCGGCGACAGAGAGAGATGAATGAGTCACGAGGCCTGCGCTCAAGGAAGGCGATGGGCGAGGTTTCAATACAACGTGGGGTGGGGGGTGGGTAGAAGGAAACCCTGGGTGAGGTAAGAACACATACAAATGATCAAAGAAGGCTGCCCCGAGGAGGTGATGCCCAAGCTGATTGCTGCCAGGTACACTAGCAGTAAGCCAGATGAATGAGGCAGGAAGAACATTCTGGCAAAAGAAATAAAATGGGAAAAATGCATGGAGACAAGGGACATGCGAGGTCAGTGCTGAAAAAGCCCAGCCATTGTTAATATAACAAGAACGGTTTGCGCGACATCATTGCAACCTTGCGGCCAAGGAGAGTGGACTGGAATGCGCATGTGTGAGCAATGACGACTTCACCTACTAGTCAGTGGTGATGGCAGTTGAGTGAACGTGTATACTGTGTGGCCGTTGCATTCACCATGAGCAAATAGAGCAATGAATCTGCATCAAATTTTGTGTTAAGCTTGAACATTCCTCCAGGGAAACTATTCGGATGATTCAGTAGGTGTTGGGGGCGATGGAATGAGTGCAGCGCAAATAAAAGTGTGACACACGCTTCAAAAATGGTTGAGAATCTTGAAAAAAGTGATTCACATTCTGGAAGGCCTGCGACAAGCAGAACCCCTGAGAACGTTGAACGCGCACCGGCTGCAATCAACAAAGATCGGTGAGAGAGGAGGAAGCTGAGCCGTGTGTGATTTTGACGCAATATCCGGGCAAGAAACACGCTGTGGAAAAACTCATTCTGTGGCTCCTGCTACCAGAGCACGAGGCACATTGTGCTGCAGTTGCTAATGACTCGATTCAAACCACTACCAACAAACCAGATTTCCTCGAGACAGTCAAAACCGGAGGTGAATGGTGGCTCTACGGCTCTGATCCGGCTACGAAGGCCCAGTCGTCCCAACGGAAGTTGCCTGGTTCTCCAGGACCGAAGAAGGTGCGGCGAAGGCGCAGCAAAATCGCAGCAAGATTAAGGCCGAGTTAACTGAGGTTTTTGGTTGGGGAGCTGTCGTCCGTCACAAGTACACCCCTCCAGGCCAAACAATCGGTGAGGAGCACTAACTACCTGGATGTTCTTCATTGGTTGCAATAGGACGAAAACGGCTGTAACGATGGGCAACTGGTGACGGGCAGCTTCATCACCACAACGTGCCGGCTCATGCATCAAGTCTTGTGCTGAGATTTTGACAAAACATCAAATCACCCACGTGACTCAGCCCCGCCTCCAGCCCAGATCTGGCGCCCTGTGACTTCTGGCTTTTCTCAAAACTAAAACCTTTGAAAGGGAAGAGATTTCAGACTGTCGATGAGATTCAGGAAAATATGACGGGGCAGCTGATGGCGATCGGGAGAACTGTGTGAGGTCCCTACTTTGAAGCGGACTTAGGTGTCATTGTCTTGTGTACAATGTTTTTTGTATCTTCTTCAGTTAATGTGTCTGTTTTTCATAGTACATGGCTGGATGCCTCCTGGATGTTTGGGGGAATTGGGAGGAGGATACAAGGGATGAAGTAGGGGAGATCCTCAGGCTGGCCCTGCAAGATTGTGGAGGGCCTTGTAGGCCATACTTGGTAGACTGAATGGGGGAAAGACAAGTAAACTTTCTAAACTGGAGTTCTAGAGACATTTCTCTGCAGTGCGAACGGGTTGTGTGTGGGGGCGCGGGTGCGGGCTACAGTTTAGGAGGACAGCTGTGAGGCTTTGCAGCAAACCAGGTGAGAGGTGACGGAGGCTGCACTAGGGCAGCGCAAGGAGATGGGGTGCCAGCATAGATTAGCAGAAACGAGATTCAGAAACGAGAAAATAAGTCAGATGACAGGGCATGGATGGAGGCCGGGAGGGGCGGGTCTGGGCTGCCGCAGCTGAGGTCAGGCACCATGGAAGGAGAGAGGTTTGGGAAGAAGGGGAGTGTCAGCTTTGGACACAGTGTATCTTTCTGGGCTGTTGACTTCCAAATCAACATCCTCCTCTCTGACCTCCAATCTGAATTCTGAACTAGAATTTCCAGGGTAAAGCATTTCCACTTCTAGCCACCTGTCACCTCCAGCACTACGCAGTCCCCCAAACGTGTTCCTCGCCCACCTCTCTCTGTTGCAGACATCACTGTGGAGCCCAGGGGGCCTCACTGACTCCTCCCGCCATCTCCCCCAAGTCATGTTGATTCCACCCCGGAGCGCCCTCTGTGTCTGTGGCTCCCTGGGTCTCCCCTTTCTGCCAGCGCCCGCGTGGTGTCTCACCGTTTCCCTTTGCTTCCTGTCCTTTCCATTCCAGCCCTTCCTACTGTTTGTCACTCCCTCCAAACTTTCAGGGCTCCGCACTGCCTACTGATAAGCTCAGGCTTGCTGTCTGGCTCTCAAGGCCCGCACAGTCCAGCACCGACTTACTTCTTGCTCTCACTTTTCACAGTCTCCCCACAGACACCCTTCTGTACAAATCACTTACCATCGCCTCGAACCGCTGTGCATTGTACATCCAGGCCACAGGCTGTCCTGCAGACTGAAGTGCACCCCCGCCTCGGTCTGTCAAAGCGCACCCATCCCTCAAGGCCCCGATGAAACACTTCCTCTCCAAAGACCACATTTCCCCATTAACTGCCTGTCTTATCTCTCTTAACAAGCAGTAGGCACCTTGTGGGCAGCTTATAATCATCGCATGGTGAGTTGGTGTTGAACTGAATTGGCTAAAAAAACCATTCCTCCAATCGAGAGCCTACTGTGGCTTCCTGTTGCTAAACACTGCAGAAGCCTGCTCCTGTGGCTTCCCAGGTTTCATCTTAGGTATCCAACCTTATGCTCCCACTGTTTCCCCAAATACGTCCAACACTCAATTTCAACTCTATGCTAGAAGTGTGAAAGATTTATAAGTGAGTAAAATACATCTTCCTTGCCTTCCCTTCCCTTACTACTAGAAGGATGAGGTATGCATACTAATAGCTAATGTAATGCTAGTAGTCTAATTTTGTTCACATTGGTAACCTGTGCAGTCTTAAATGCTTCCCCAGACTCCCTTGCAGCTAGAGTGGCCATGTGACAAAATTCTTCCCAGTGAGATGCGCATGGAAGTCCTGGGTGGGGCTTCAGGAAAAACTTGCTGAAGAGGGCCAACCCAGCTGGCACATGTCCTTTTGTTTTTTATCATCCTTCTCAGTGTGGAATGTGGACCCGCTGCCAGGAGGTGTGGCAGCCAGTGTTGGAACCTGGAATGACAGCCTCATTCTCTGAAGGCAGAGCAGAAAGCTAGATGGGCTCAGGGCCCCTGCTGGCCTTGTGAAACCGGGATACAACCAGGGACTGCCCAGGCCCAGCTTCTGGCAACATCACGAACCCACTGCAGCTGGGTTTCTGTTACATGCAATACTGACTGGCACAGTGAGATGTGTGAAATTTATAGAACTTGAGAATTCCCGATAGTGAAGAATGGTCCCAGCATGAAATCACACTGTATCATACCTTAATATGTAATGAGCTTTTGATTATGAGGGATTGTGGAACGTGTGGAAACAGTAAAGAGACACAGGTGTGTAGTCCAGGTCGGTTGAGAGTGCCACTCCTATTTTCTAAGGAACCTCACCTGGAGAAAGCTGTGGAAAGAGATGAATGACTTAATGGGCTGGGGAAAATGCCAGAAACGTCATTCAAGGACTACGTGACTTCCTTGCCGATGGGCCGTGACACTTCTTTGTGGATGGGCCCATCAGGACCAAGATGTTCTACCCAATGACGATCAAAGATGCTCAGATTAGGTAGAGGGGAAATCCAGGTGCTCAAATGCAGAGATTAGAACAGATGTCAGTCTGTGCTGTCATAAGATCTGTGTCATCCTTACCAAACTTCCCTAGGAACCACAGCTTCGCCGGGGGGCATGTGGTCCCCCGTGGAGCACAGGCAACATGCGGAGGTCCCCAGCACTCAATAGCATTGGAGCACGTGTGGAGAAAGTTGTTGTTTTTCTAGTTCTTTCCTTTTACATTGTGCATTCCTGGAAGAGTAATTGTGTGCATTTGCGCACATTTCAAAAGAGTGTTTTTTTTTCCACCTGTGGCCTCGTTTCTCCTCTTTTAAGGCAACTGTTCTTACTAGCTTCTTGTGTATTCTTCCAGATAGGTTTTATGCATTTACAAACAAATAAATTCATATAACCTCTTTTTAAAAATTAATAGAAACATGCTATACACAGTTTCTTTGTAGTTCTTTGTTCCATGTAGTACATGTAAAGCTGCCTCATCCTCCTCTATCGTACGACTGATACATAGTTTACCTGGTCCCCTACTGATGGGTTTACCCGATTCCAACCACTTCCTGTTATAAGAATTGTTGCAGAAAATATCCTTGTACCTATTACCATTCTGAATATTAATTAATCTATGCACCCGACAAATATTTACTGAGAGCTGTCGTTCGCCAGGCCAGCTCTAGGCTCCGGGGATTGGGCAGTGAACACAATGGACCTTGCACCGTGGAGTTCCCATAGGATAAAACCCTAGAAGCAGGTCAGGCTTCAGTCCTTCTAATGAAGTCAAGAGGAAACTCTCATTCTGCTGAGGAAGTCTCACATTAGTGCCGAAGGTCCTTAACACCTCTCTCCACCTCTTGGTAATCTCTTTAAGACAGACTGTTAGTCCCTGGCTGGTGTGGTTCAGTGGGTTGAGCACCAGCCTGGGGACCAAAGTGTTGCCGGTTCAATTCCTGGTCAGGGCACCTGCCTGGTTGCAGGACAGGTCCCCTGTGGGGGGGGTGTTAGAGACAACCACACATTGATGTTTCTCCCTCTCTTTCTCTCTCCCCTCCCCTCTCTCTACAAATAAATAAAGTCTTTAAAAAAAAAAAGATAGAGTGTTAGTATCAGGATTAGAATCTTTTGCGGACCACAGGGCCCAGCTAGAGTTTAATAACAACGTTGGGTTTTTACTGGATTTATTTTTACATAGCAAGTGATACTGATGTTCCATCTATTGTACCATCAAAATACAAAGTTTCCATTCAAAGTATGAATGGAAAGGTTCTTTTCAAGATAATTTAAGTTAAAAGAAAACGTGAGTCTCCCTGGCTGATGTGGTTCCGTGGATGGAGTGCTGGCGGGTGAACCCCAACATCGCAGGTCAGGGCACACGCCTGGGTTCTGGGCTGGGTCCCTGGTTGGGGGCGGTCGGGGGTGTGCCGGAGGCAACTGATGAATGATCGATGTTTCTCTCGCACCCCAGGTTGGGTGTTCCTCTCCCTCTAAAAATAAATAAATAAAATCTGAAGAAAAAAATGTGAGTCAATTTAAGGAATGTTAAGTAAATAATAACACAGAAGGAATTTGGAGGTGGAAAATACCCAGGAGGTGATATTCAAATGACTGAGGTTAGGAAACTGCTGATGTAAACACAGCCGGGAGCAAAGGGGAGGCCCTCTATCCTGCAGCTGACCTTTATTTCTGTGCCCTCACTCAGCTTCGCCGTTGAAACGGTCTTGCCTCTACAGTTCTTCCTAGGCAGCGTATTTGTTTGTCATTGATTATTTTTATTTGCTTGATAATTCTGATGCTTAGATTTCATTGAGTTTGGGATCCTGAGAGGGATTTTTTTTTTTTTAATGAACTGTTATCAGTAAGTATTCTCTCAGAAAATCTCTCTCTCTTGAATTCCCCAGATGCTCCAGCCTCTTTGTCATCGCTGGCTCTGGAGATGCTCGGGTCCGCCTTTGCCAGGAGCGTTCGGGCAGCAACCTTAGTCGGATTTTCATAGTCTGGCTGAGGCTTGCTCAGTGATTCTCTGAAAATATAACATGATGAAACGGCCAAGCCCAGATAGGTCTTCAAGGAGATTCCAAAGCCGGAACCTTCTGAACAATCCTAACCACCATCAGTGGGCCTGTAGTTAACCCACAGCTCGTTAGCTAAAGACAATGAGCTTGGTGGTGGGATGTATACATGCTTTCTTTACGTGGGTTCTTTATGCCAAGTAGGTGTGATAAGTTGTTAGTACTGCTTGTCAGCTGTGGTCAGAGGGTCGGGGGTGCCTCAAGACCACAGGCAGAGAACATTGGTGGTAGGACGTAAGAGGGGCCCAGGATCCAATGGAGGGGGGACTGTTGGGGGTAGGGACAAGCAGAGCTATAGGCACCAAAGATGCCTCTGGGTGCTTGGATGTGAGAAACGATAAAAAGTAAGGCCACCCATTGGCCGTTAAATCTTCAAGCTTTGAAATCTGATGGCGTTTAACTGTGAGTCAGCTATTGAGGACCTACCATGTACCAGGCACCAATTTAAGAATTTTTTTAAAAGATTTTATTTGTTTTTAGAGAGAAGGGAAGGAAGGGAGAAAGAGAGAGAGAGAAACATTGATGTGTGAAAGGTACATCGATCAGTTGCCTCTTGCACGCCCCCTACTGGGGACCTGGCTGGCAACCCAGGCGTGTGCCCTCACTGGGAATCAAACCGTGCGTGACCTTTTGGTTCACAGCCTGGCACTTAATCCACTGAGCCACGCCAGCCAGGGCTTAAGAATTTTTCAAGTATGAACTCAGTGGTTCTCAAACTGTTTGGTTCACTCTCAAAATTTTGGGGGGACCCCCAAAGAGCTTTTGTTTCTGTGGATTATATCTGGCAGTGTGATATTTAGCGGGGGAGAAATCCTGATTTGTAGCATTTGCCAACTCCCATGGTGTAAAAACTTCTGCTGTGGTCAATGTCAAGGTTCCAACCTGACATCATAAAAAGTGAAGTGTGAAGAGTGTGCCCAGTCAGCTCTCCCAAGCTTGTGCAAGCTGACTCCATCCAGTACACTGCTGGAGTATTGATCGATATTTAAGGTACAAGAAGTTAACACTGAGAAAATTAAAAAATATACATTCATTAGAAATACCAATAACAAACCCATTACATGTTAGTATAAATAACAATCTTTGTGAAAATAACTATATTTTCCAAAATAGAAAATATTTAGTTAAAAAAGATGACTTTTTAGGCCCTGGCCAAGTAGCTCAGTTGGTTAGAGTGTTGTCCCGATAAGCCAAGGTTGAGGGTTCAATCCCCAGTCAAAGCACATACAAGAAGCAACCAATGAATGCAAAAATAAGTGGAACAACCAATCACTATTTCTCTCTCTCGTTTCCTTCTGAAATCAATAAATAAAAAAATTTTTAAGTGACTTTTTAAAATATACGTTTGCAACTCCCTTTAATGTCTAGTTTAATTAAAGACAGCTGGATTCATACATCTTCTGCATTCAGTCTGTTGTGATGTTACACATCATATAGTCTCTGAGTAACACCGTAGAGCAATAAAGATAAATAACGTCTTACTATTACTATGAAAATAGTTTTGACCTTATGGACGCCCAGAAAGCATCCTGGGGACTTCCAGGGGTCCCTGCACCACATGCTGAGAATTGCTTTACTAATGCATTTAATTTTCCAAACAGCCCAAAGAGGTCTGTTTCTAATTATCCTGATTTTACAGATGGGGAAACTGAGGCACAGAGAAATTAAGTAACTTACTCAAGGGCACTTAGCTAGAAAGTGGCCATCAGAATTCCAAGTCAGTTTATTGAGATGGGGACTGAGTTGGTGACTGTCACTTACTAGATAAGTGATCTTGGGGGAAGTCAGACTCTCTGAGTTTGAGTCACTGTCATTTGATTAACCCATTGTCATCCCCTCAGCTGGATTAGACTTGACTTTCTTTGTGATGGGATCCTTACCTGGGTGGGCACCCTTAGCACCCTCTCTCTTTTCCTGCCCACTGAGCACTGTACCCCACGCTGCCGTGGCATTGTTTAAGCGCTCCCTTTGGACCGCCCGCTCCGTGAGGGCAGACGCCACATCTGCCGTGATTCCCATCGTCTCACTGGGGTCCGGAACAGGTGCTGGAAAACTGCTGCTGAAGCAAGAAAGGAATTAAATAAACGCAGGGGGCAGGATGCAGTCCATCCTACTCCGTAGTGTCTGTGGCTCCAGGAAGGGAGAGAGGAACGAGGACAGTGGAGGAGAAGGGGGTTGCGGTGCACTTGTGTCCACTTGTCCAAGCCTGTCACATCACCATAATCACAGATTAATCACGGACTAAGAAAAGCCTCCTCCTAAATTCTGCAAAGCGTTCCGATCATCTTTTTGCCTGGAGTCACTTCTGCTCAATGTGCCTGTCCCTTGGCCTGCAGACATTCATTTTAGCATTCCCTCCAGATATCCTTTATCCTTCTAGAAAATTCTGCGCCTCCCCCTGTGCTGCTGAGGGATAGGACGGGGGAGCTCTCTGCTTTTCTCCCTTTATATCCTGGGCTTTGTATGTTATCAGCAACTTCCCTACCCTTTTCTGGAAGAGTTAAACCTCTGTACCCCATCACCTCTAGAAAGGGGCAAGCGTGAAAGAAAGGTGTTGCTCTTGCCCCAGTGCCCCACACCACGGGGCACCTAATTAGTGGTTGCACTTCCGAGGCTGGAGCCCCCAGGGAGAGAGCGGCAGGTGGGAAGAGTCAGATGGAGCCTGTCTCCCTGGGCTGAAGCCCCTGAGCTTCCTCTTTCGCTATCTGTACGGTCCTTTCCAGCAGTGACCTTCTAGGATTCTCAGAAGCCCCCCCCAGGAGAAGTGTGATTGCGGGGGAGGGAAGGAGGCAGCGCAGAGGCGATCAGCCAGGATTCTGCCTGGAAGGTCATGAGGCTGAGCTCCGGCACCAGAAACCTTTAACAAGATGCAAAAAGGAACTGAGAAAACAGCAGCCAGGAGCCGGCTCAGCTTGGAGTTCCTGGAATTCTGCTTTGTGTGTGAGCTTCCAGCGGCAGCCACAGCACGGGGGACAACAGGAGATGAGAACGGGAAGTGAGAGGGTGGGTGGAGACGTGACAGACGGGCCTGACAGCTCTCCCAGGCACTGTCAGCCCCGCAGGCTGGCTCCGGGCTTCCTCTGGGAGCCGACCTGGGTCTACCCAGGACCTCACCCAGGAGGGGGGCGGCTGCCTGACAGTGAAGGAGAGGCCAGCCAGATCACTGCGCCAGGTCCTCTTCCCACCCAAGCTCTCTATCCGCCTGGCCTAGAGCAGGCATCCAATTGGAGGCTGTTATCTCCAGAAGGCCATCTTTAAAACATGACCCTTACCCAGGAAGGAACACATGACCCTACGCCCATTTTAATGATTTGGTAGTTGTCATCCTGGAGGGCACAGCGGCCTGGCGTGGTTCGTGGGACTGACAGATTTCAGTTTCCGGGGCGCGGGGGATGCGGGGTGGGGGGTGGCGGAGGAGGAGAGAGCACGGAAAGCAGCGCAGTAAGGGTGGGGGTGGGGTCCTTAAGGACTAGGTGCATACTGGGATCAGAACGGTTCCCCAAGGTTGCAGACAAACTCAGGGACCCCATTTCCCCCTCCACCCCACAGTAGTGTGGGTGATCTTGCTAAAAATAGAAATCAAGCGTAGCCTTGGTGTGTTCTTCTCACGCTGCATCACAAGAGTCATTCACATGTCTGTCTCCCACCCAGCCTGTGAGCTCCTAGAGTTCAGAAGGTTGGGGTGTATGTACTCCCCTCTGTATCCCTGAGTCCTGCACTGGCTCTGGCACACGGGAGGGCCCAATAAGTATTACATGAATGAATGAATGAATGAATGAACGAACGAACAAACGAATGAGGAATGAACTTGTAAGTGTGGAGACTACAGTCAGGCCTGGGATGGTATTGAGAGGAGCCGGAAGGAGCTCAAAGCAAAGGCAGATTGGGGGAGGGGGGAGTGGGTGCACCGTACCGCTGCTGCTTTGTTTTAAGGGTTTAGAGCAGCTACCTCCTCCTCTCTCCCCTCCCCTCCCCAGCAGCTGCCCTGGTCTCTAAACACTCAGACAAGGTGGTTAATCTATCCATTCAACAAATATTTACTGAGCGCCTGCCGTGACAAGCCCTGGGTTCTGAATAATTGGGAAGCAGACAGACCTACACATTGCCTGCCTCAGTCGAGTGCCAATAAATAGGTAATTACAATGAGCTGTGACAAGTTCTGTGACCTGGTAGGCCTCATGGAGCTGGGGCAACTGTATAATTTGTTATTGTAATTGAGATGCTTTTGAGAGTTAGAGTGATAGTTGCAGGTTGAGTTCTCCAGGAAGCAGATTCTGAGAATGAGATTGCGTGCAGAGAAATCATGAGGACCGACACCTGTGGAAAGGAAGGGACAGAAGCCAGACTGGGCAGAAGGAGAGCTTGGGGTGTGGCTCAGTCTGAATGCAGGCCTCAGTCAGCCCCACAGGGGAGCCCAGAGCTGGGATGGACCTTCAGCCTCGTCTCCAGCCGGGCAAGGGGGCCTGGCTCTCCTACCACGGTGGTGATCCCTCGTGGGCTCCTGGCTGCCTCTGGAAGGATGTGTGACCTTGGGGGAGGCTGCTTTCTTCAGCCCCCAAAGAGGGCTGACAGCTGAAGGCATCTTCTGGCAGCATTCCTGACAGCTGGGGATTTGGGTGGTGCCCCGCAGCATGTGCCACTGGGGCACCGATGACAGCCACGGGCAGGCCGTCGGCGTAAACCAGGCTGTCCCAGGTGCCCACAGCCGGAGCACCTGCTGGGCCTTTCGGCTGGAACCCTGGGCCAGTGCAGGGTGCATAAGGCTCCAGGTGACAGGAACAAGCTCAGGGCTAGCTGGGTCTGCAGGCTTTTCATCGGTCGCTCTCCTCCTTCCTCCCTCACCCATTTCCTTCGCTCTTTAGGACTTTATGTGGCTCTCACACGCATTGCTTCATTCGCTGAATGTTTATCCTGTCATTTAATTTGCAGCGAGGTGGGTGTAATTATAACCCTATCCCCACATCCAAAATATCAGGGAGTCCTCTCACTGTTACCTCCAAAACAGCCCCAAGCATTACTTTTCCTGCCCTCACCACCCCCACCCGGTGCACACCACCACTGCCTCTCTCCTCACTGCTGGCGTGGATTTGGTCGTGAACTGGAGTGGCCCATGGCGTGAAGCTGCCGAAAAGGGGGGTGACAACATGAATGACGACAAAAAGGACAGCAATAAGAGAACACTGGAGGAGCCCCAGGTGGAGCACACGCACTGAAAGTCCTCAGTGAGGCCAATGTGACGTGAAAAATATCAGCCCACGACCTTGGTGTGGAGGGTATTCTGTCTCAGGATAAATGGAGAGGCGGGAGGGACAGTGGTTAGTGGCGTGGCCCCTGAGGCCAGGCTGTCCAAAGGCCAGCTTCTTGATTTCTGTCTTAGTTTCCTTGTCTGTAAAACCGGGTGGTGATAACGGAACTATTGTAGAGGGTTGTTAGGAGAAGTAATAAGTCACACGGGTAAGACATTCAGATGGGTGCTGGGGGCACACAGGAAGTGCTCGTCCAGGGCTGGCCGGTGGCATTAGGAGCTGCTGTCTTGGTCCGTATTCAGCCCGGCGGGCGTGGTTGTCGGTGCCCCTTCCAGTCCCTGTCTTCTCTCTGTTCCTGTCTCCAATGTTCTTGGCCCCACTCCCACATGAAGTCATGTATCCATTCGACAAATATTTATCAAGTGCCTACCCGTGGACCACACGCTGATCTCTTGTTTTATTCTTCTGCATCCCACAAGTCCCTGAGCTGGTGAACAGGCTGCCTTGTGCTTGCTTTTGCTAGAGTTGGGAGGCTCTGTCCCCTGCCCTTTCTTGCTGATGCTCAGGGTCACCCAGATGAAAGGCCAGCCTCTGTGGGGCTCAGCTACCCCTCCCCTACCTTTTGGACCTTGCTCCCGGACTCAAAAGGGCTCAGCGGGAGAGGAGGCCCTTTGCAGCATGGAACCTGCTCTCTCATGCGGCTGCGTTCACCGCGTGGTTCTGACCTTGGCTGTGGCCTCATGTACTCCTGGCCTCTGCCTCCTCTTCTTGGATATCCCTCCCAATCACAGTAAGGCCCTGGAAAGAACGAAGGAGACGTAAACCAGATAGAGCAGGGGGCAGTGCAAGTGGAAGAAAGGAGTGAGGCCAAGTGAGACGAGAGGAGTTGGAGGGGAAGGAGGGTGAGAGGATGCTGATGCTGAATGAACACATTTGATGCCCTCATTCACGGAACTGCTCCGTGAGGTCGGTACTATTATCATCCCCGTTTCAAAGGGGCGGGAGTCTAAGGCAAAGATGGCTTATGAAACTTACCCAAAGCCTAATGGCTCATAAATGGCAGAGCTGACATTCAAACTCAAAGGTGCCCTGGAAGGGGAAGGGTGCAAAAGTCCCAAAGGGGCCCTGGCCGGGGTGGCTCAGTTGGTCATAGACCTAAGGGTTGCAGGTTTGATTCCTGGTCAGGACACATACCCAGCTTGCGGGTTGATCCCTGGTTGCGGTGCGTGCAGGAAGGCAACCAATGGATGTTTCTCTCTCACGTCTCTCCCTCTGCCTCCCTCCCTCCTTCCTCCCTTCCTCTCTCTTTGAAAGCAGTGAATAAAAACCCCCCAAAGGGGCACGCTGAGGGCAGGCACCCGGCATGTACCCGGGAGGCGAGGAGCAGTGTTGAACGGACGGTGGTGCAGGGGGCAGGGGGCAGGGGCCGGAGGCTACGTGCTGGCTCTCTGTAGATCCCTGGTGTCTGTTGGCACCGGCCAGTGAAGCATCTGATCTTCCCACCCAGGAATCCCTCAGCCACCTGGGCCAGAGGGAGACCTAGACTCACCAGTTCTGTGTCGGCTCTGCCTGCACCATTCCTGTGAGGAGGAGATGGCTGTTGCGTGGGCACTTCCTAGCCCTGGGACCTGACATGAGGAGGCTCTGAGGCTCACTTTCCTCCCTCGCAAAATAGGACCAGCAGGTCGGGTGCCGTGGGGTCACGGTGAAGATGACATTGCACAGAGGCAGAGCCCCGCAAGGCAAGGGAGGTGAGAAACGGACGGTTATTATGGTGGCCCCTGGCCGCCAGCTCTACTGCTCCCTTCTCAGCCTCGCTTGGACCCCCTGAGCAGGTGGGCAGGCACTGCAGAACTTCCCTCTCTGCTTCACAGGTGAGCAAACGGAAGCCCAGGAGGTCGGAGAGGAGGAGGCGGCCCTGCCGAGGTCTGTAGGGGGCCCGTGAGGGTGTTAGGAAGAGGGGACCCCCTCCAGGTCCTGGAGCCCACAGCGGCCAGCCTGCCTGCCCCTCCTCCCTCTGCTTCAGAGCGCATCAGCGTGGCTGGGATCTGCTGGCCCATGTCTGGTCCCCACGTCCCTTTCCAGAAGCAGCAGCCTGACCTCGTCCACTTGGAAAAAAAACAGGAAGCTGGGTTCTGCCAGGAATGAGAACACGCCCTTCCTCAGTCCTGGGCCGCGAGGACACCGCCGTGGTGGGGGGCTCTCGGGGCAGGACGTGGGGCAGGGCGTGGGGAGGGGTGGCCTGGGCCTCGCTGCCCTGCTGAGGCGTTCGGCTTTCTAGGCTGGGTCTGCTCTGGCCTGGCCTTGCTGAGCCCCCCAGGGGCCAACGGGACTCAGCCAGGCGGGCAGTCTGGACGAGGAACTCCTGGCTTTCCTCTCCTGCGTGGGGACCGAATCATGGGGCACCAGGGCCACGTAAGACTTTTGTCTTGGTGGACCTTTCCTCCATAAAAAATATTAAAAAGTATATTATACAGCTGCATTGGTATAAAGATGAATGTAAACCAAGCTGGATTCATGATTATATGCTCATTTTTATTTTATACAGTTTCTCTTTTGATTTAAAAAAAATTTAAGCTTTTCACTGGCAAATAATTCACTATCTTTAGGTACACATAATCTCACGAGTGGAAATGCACTGAAAAGCTGGTACTCACGTTAGATTCCAGGGAAGAAGACAGAGGCCCCGGAGGAAGAAGGCCACGCCCACAAATACCGTTTAAACACACAGAGTAACTCCTTTGGAATGTCCAGAGAACTCTTTTTAAGCGCTTTGAAGGAGACCCCGATTTCCCAGCTGGCAGGGATGGTTTGGGTTAAGGTTGTTATTTTTGTGATGTTTCTGATTAAAATCCCCCAGCTCCTCTGGCGGAATCACGCCATGTTAGGCTGTTGTTATTTTGGTATTTCCTAAAAATCTGAGCTGGGGCTGGATAACAAATGGGCTCCTCAGCCCTGTAACCACGGACTCCGTGGGCAGGTGGCCTGAAATGTCACTGGTGTAGGGTCTCCTTTGCTAGAGGAGGATGACGGTATGGGTGGGGGGGATGGGTCACCCAGCAGGTAGGTGCTGAGACTGACAGTGAATCCTCTTGCTGGGAGCTGGCTTTTTAATGACCCAATTCTAATCCTGGAACGCTCAGGGGCCATCTCCAGCTCTCCTAACAGAGGGGGAGGCTGGGCAGCCCACCCAGGCCCAGCAGGGTAAGGCCCCTGCCCGCTGGAACTGGGTCGATTTGTTCTCTAGCTCTCACTTGTTCGCTTCCCACCACTCTGGTTGAAGCCGGTCCTGCTGCCCATTACGCCCCATCCCAGCCTCCTGTCGGCCCCCTTCACAGCCCTCTGCATCTGGAAATGACTCATCCATTCACACGCACAGAAGTCTGAGTGGAGTCTTTGAATAGAGCCCTGCTATGCTGCAAACCCCATGCGGGCGCAACAGGTCCCGCCCTGCTCACCACCCTACACCCAGCGCCGGGCTCAGCGCCCAGCCCATGAGAAGCACCCAGGAAATACTTGTTGAAGCCTTGATTGCACTGAAGCGTACAATTGTAATCCGTAATAATGATTTCAACAAACATTTACTGGAAGACAGGCTTAGGGGTCTCGGAGACGGGGGTTTGTGTTCCATTTCAGGTTTGTCATCCTCTGAGTGCAGATGATAACTGCACCCGGGTTGCTAGGCAACTGGGGAGAAAAGGAGCCGACGCACGTAAGCGGCTGGTGGGCGGAGCGCGCACTCCATGAACACAAGGTGCTAGGATGAGGATTTCCTCTTGTGACCGGGATGGGCGAGGGTGAGGGCCCGGGACCCACTGCACAAGGTCCCACGGCTTTGTCTCCGTAAAGGGTGGACACTCATCGCCACCAGCACAGCGATCCCATCCCTTGTCGTCTCCTCTGACTTAGAGTGGTGTCTACTGTCCCGAACGCGGCTGTAGGTTGGAATCAAAGGGGAGTTTTTTTTAAAAGTCCTAATGATACCTAAATTCAGCCCCAGAGATTCTAATGCAATTGATCTGGGGCGTGGCTTGGATATCAGGACTTTTATTATTATTATTTTGTTATTTTTAAATCCTCCCCTGAGGACATGCTTATTGATTTTAGAGAAAGAAGGAGGGGGAGAGAGAGAGAGAAACACTGATGTGAGAGAAAGAACATTGATTGGTTGCCTCCAGAACACACCCTAACCTGGGCCCAAACCTGCAATCTAGGCATATTCCCTGACCAGGGATTGAACCTGCAACCTTTCGGTGTACGGGACCACGCTCCACCCAACAGAGCCATCCCTCCAGGGCTGGACAGCAGGACTCACATGACCCCGGGTGATTCTGCAGCGCAGCCAAGGGTGAGCACTACTTCAGCCATCGTTACTTCCGGGCCCTCCCGACTTCTCCCCGCTTTCTTCTCACCTGCCCAGAATCCACTTGGTGTGGCACAAAAGACACGTGACTCAAAATGCAAAGGGCGATTGAGCAGAGAAATGGGTGAATCTCCTTCCCACACGTGCTCCATCAGCCAGCCTTCGGGTTCTTTTCTGCCTTCCTAGCAGGAAGGGATTAGAACAGAGGGGCTGGGTCTGGGGAGTGGGGGAGGGAAAGGGAGATAGGATCTGGGGTCTGGAGACCCACGTCCTCACCTCCGCTTTGCCACTGTGCAGAGGTGGACAACGCCCTCTCTCCCCAACCTGGGTCACAGTTCCCCATCCATGAAGTGACCTTCCTTTGACAGCCAGCCTCCTAGAGCTAGGGCCCGTTCCACAATCCTTGAGAACCGGCCGGCTGGCAATCCTAAAGCCTACACATACGCAGCTCCCCAGGACTCTAGCTTGCCCTGCTCTCTGAAATTTGTTTAACACCATGGAGTTATAATAAAGCTTAATTCCCAGAAGACATCGCTGCACTTTTGAAGTTATGAAACAACTCTTAAGTAAATTTATGAGGCGCTGACAAGTAGAGGTTGTGAGGGATCAGCGTTTTATTGCAAAGACGAGAATTTTCTATAGTCAGCTGGGGGCTCATCCGGAGTTGGATGTGGGCTGGGAGTGAAAACGCTTCCCCTTTTCAGCAGGTCACTGTGGAGTCACTGCAATAACTTTTTTATAGACGTTTAAAGGGAATCCTATTCTTGTTCCTGCGGTCACCGTTTAATTGACGAGATTTTTATAGTTCTTGGAAGAAAGAAAATGGAAATTCCAAGGAAACGACAGGAGTCCTTTCAAGCACATTTAATGAGACAGAGGAATGACTAGGGCTGAGGTAGGGCAATATCCTGGAACCCGCCTGAAGGGTGGGCCCAGGAAGACATCCCTGGGCCACACTCTTGGCTTTCAGACTTCCTCCCGAGGTCAGGGCTGCGGGCCTCCCGGCTACGAAGCCCAGTCAGGTCACGACGGTTGCACAAATCCCAGCCGTCTAGCGCCAGCCCAGTCAGGCCCAAGTCCAACTCTTGAATGTTAGAACTTCAACATTTGAGGTCAAGCTCTGTTGGGCCAGAAAGAAAAGGGTATTTGGACAAGGACAGACTTTTTCCAGAAACTCTCTGGCACACAGCCCCTGACCCCCAGTTCAGGGATGGGGGCACATCCAAAGCCAGGCAACCTCACAAAGACTCCTCAGATACACTGGGAGAACTTTCTAGATGAAATCCACTCAGTCACCTCAAAACACGCATCGGCCGAGTCTCCCTGTGCCTTGCACTGGGCCAGGTGCTTGGAGCAGATTTGGGGTAAGTGAGCTGGACACCAGACCTGTGCTCTTTCTGTGAGGGAGTCGAGCAATTCTGTGTCCCGGGCACTGTGCATTCAGACTGGGGATTGAGAGGTTGCAGAAGACCTTCCCCCGTCCTGGGGGGTTCACAGTCCAGACGGGAGACAGATGACAGACCTGGCTGGATTACCCTGCTGCCCTGGGGCTGGACTCCACCTGGACAGACCCCGGCTCTTAGTTCCACTCATAATGATCCTTAAGTACCCACATCCCCCTGGCCGCCTGATGGGCTATCTGGTCGACCCAGACTCCAAATAATAATTTATCTTGATTATTGAGTTTTTTGGCAACTCCTGAAGTTTTAGTTGGGAGGCAAATGCCTAACTCATCAGACCCCTAATTGAGACAGACCTCTGACTGATGGCCACGCGGATACAAGCAGCTGCAGGCTAGAGGGGCGAGTGCTTGGAACAAAGCCCCGTGCGAGTTTACAGGACATTTGAGTAACGGTGGGGGCACTGTTTACCAAAGTGCTCTGTGAAACCTCACTCCTATGCGGTGCTCCTCCAAAAAGAAAAGATTTTGTGGACAACTACGTGTGAGAAACAGTGCATACTCTAACTTCCCATTTAGATACGTCCGATGGAGATGAACAACACATCGATGGCTCTGAGACCTCTGCATGAGAAAAACATTACTTTTCTAGCCCATCATCTGTGGCTACTTCTGGGTCAGCTCAGGCAAGTTATCAAAGTTTCTTAAAGTGAAATGACAAGGCCCTTATCTCAGCATCTCTTGGGGGTGCTGGTCAGAAATACACAGCCCCAGCCCTGCTACAGACTTTCTGAGTCAGTCTCTGGGCCCACGACCCGGGACTCTGCTTTGAACAAGGTCCCAGCCCACTGTGATTCATGCTTCAGCTGAGAACTCCAGACGAATCTTCTCAGACCTCGGTTTTTCCTCCGAATGTAAAGATCAAGACCTAAATTTAACCAAAATATTAGTCAACAAGAAACCTAGACACGGCCCAATTGATTCTATGACACCAGAGTCACCATGATAACAAAACCAGGCACAGACACCACAAGCAGAGAAAGCTGCAAACCAGTGTATAGATGCAGTGAATGTAGACACAGAAATCCTCAACAAAATGCCAGCACACCAAATCCAGCACCGTATCAGAAGGATTATACACCATGACCAGGTAAGATTTACCCCAGAACTGCGAGGTTGGATCAGCGTTTAAAAACCCATGAATATAGTATACCACACCAACAGAATAAAAGACCAACACCCTATGATTATCTCAATACACCTGGAAGAAGCGATCGACAAAATCCAACATCCCTTTATGCTAAAAACACTCAAACCAGGGATAGTAAAGAAATTCCTCAACTCGATTAAAGACATTTTTAACCAAAGTTAACACACGTAAGGGGGACAGAGTCAATGATTTCCCTTTAAGATCAGGAATAAACAAAACAAGCATGTCTACTCTTGTCACTTCTGTTCAACATTGTACCAGGCGAAGAGCAGAAGGTAACTGCCAGGGGCTGGGAGAGGGAAAGATGGGTGGTCGCTGTTCAATGGGCGTCAAGTTTCAGTTACACAAGATGAGCAGGGTCTAGAGCCCTGCTGTACAGCACAGTGACCGTGGCTAACAAGACTGACTGTGCACTTTATAAAGCATTTTAAGAGGGTAGGTCTTATGTTAGCTTTTTTTTTTTTACCACCAAAACAAAAACAAAAAAAAAAGGACATGAAGAAACCTTTTGGAGGAGATGGATATATTTATTATTGTGATTGTGGTGATAGTTTCAGAGGTTATGTATATGTACAAATTCATCTAAATATCTACATTAAATATCTGCAGTTTTTGTATATTAATGATATCAGTATATTTTGTGTATCAGTCCTTTGTCAGATATGTTTTATAAATATTTTATTCCAGTCTGAGGATTGCTGTAATTTTCTTAATGGCATATGTTGATGAGCAGAAGTTTTAAATTTTTTCCTTTTGAGAAATTTTTAATTTTTATGAAGTCCAGTGTATCGATCTCTTCAAAATAGTTATCGCTTTCTAGGATCTATTTAAGATAACTTT